>JAVIWB010006120.1:0-600000 GCA_031893035.1 Dermolepida albohirtum | reverse complement strand
TAGTAAAACTGATAATTATTTCGAATAGTGTAAGCTATTTGTGATCTAAACTATAATACCAAGGTGAATCAGTAATTAGTGAGCCTACCGAAAAAAAACAAACGAAATTGAAAATTTCGTTTGTTTTTCAAATTGGAAATCCTTCAAAATATTACTGCCAACAGTTTACTTATTCCTATCGAAGGGACGCTTGCTATTTAGATAGGAAGTGAATTGTTTTTAGCTTGCTTTGATACATGAAAAAGTGGAGTAGTATTTTTTTAAAGAACAAAATAAAACGTACATCGATTGCAGCCAGGTATACCGAAAAGTCATTACCGTTTTTTTCGTAAAAAAACTACATAATTTTCAAGAAAATGGAAAAATTTATTTGTTCAAAGTATAGGTCATTTGATTCTACACATCTTGCCCATCTTTCAGGCATTTTATGGATGCCCTCCCAAAAAAACTGTGTGTCCTTTGATCAAAACATTGATCGAGCCATTTTCTAACTTCTTCGAAGTTGGCGAAATGTTGCTTTGCAATCGCGTGTTCCATTGATGTGAAAAGATAATAGTCGGACGGGGTAGGATCTGGAGAGTACGGCTGGTGTGATATTATGTCCCATCCAAGTGCTTTCAACGCTTCTTTGACCGGTTTTGCTGTATGAGACGGCGCGTTATCGTGCTGTAAAATCACTTTACCATGTCTTCGGACGTTTTTCTATCAATGTATGGTGCAAATTGATAATTTGTTGTTTGTAGCGATCAGTATTAACTGCTTCATCAGGTTTCAATAGTTCGTAATACCATTTAGGACGTTTGTCTATCAATGTATGGTTCAAATTGATAATTTGTTGTCGGTAGCGATCAGTATTAACTGTTTCATCAGGTTTCAGTTCGTAATACACCACGTCACTCTCCTTCCAACACATGTTTTTCTAAACCTAACTTTTCCGGTTGATTGAATTTGATGTGCGCTGCATGCCGGATTTCTATCGATCGTTTTGTTTGACCGATGTATTGATTACTGCAATCTAGACATTTAGTACCGTAAATTCCTGATTTTTTGTTGTCCTAGACTTCGTCTTTTACATTTCTATAGAGGAATTTGATAGAATTAGTGTACCGAAATGTAAATTGAAAACCGCGCTCTTTAGGAACACTATTCAAGTTTTTCGTCAAGGTGTTGCTTGTCTCGATTGCTTTGAGGTAACAGCCATGTGGTATCCTGGATTGTCTTTCTTATGTTAGTCTTCCTAATTAACCCATTAATTATTTCCGAATCAAAACCGTTGTTACTCTCGATATTCTTAATAGAGTTCAACTCTTTTTCGTAATTGACTTGATCTTTTGTTGTACGCTATGATTTGATTCCACCATGATGAGTCTATTGACATTAGTTTCTATTCGGAGAATATCAATTTCTATTATAAGATCATTTCTAATTACTAGAGCGTCCGACAAAGGCAAAGTGTCATTGTTTTCTTTTACTACCGTATATTTAATCGACGGGCATTTTAAATTTAATTGCTTGACGAAACCGTCTAAGTCACATTTATGTGTATTGAAAAACACTAAATGTATGATCTACAACTTCTTTAACGAAATATTAACAGATAATAAACAACTTACGAAATCCCCAAACTCTATTATTTTATCTTGCCAGCAAGTTATTTCGCAAAACAGTACACTAAATATTTTTTAAATATGAAATGTTTTAATTTAACTGATAACATTTTTAAATGTAGAAAATTATTTAAAAAATTTAGCAAATCAATATATGTAAGTAAATGAGTAAGAACGTGATCAAATTTATATGTTGTTTGATATAGTTTACTTTCGACAATATTTTATTTACTTTCCACTTTTAGTACCTTCTTATATACAAATGCGAATTTCTGAGAATATAAACACGTTTATTCATGAAAAGAAAGTTATATTCATAAGCAAATATTGCTTATCAAAGAGCTATATGTTGATCAGACGTTGCTTATTTTTAATAACGTATCATAAACAAAGATGAGCGTCTAATACAGATAACAATTACATTGGTTTAGTATATCGAGTGGTATTCTAAAGACTCAAAAATAAAAAAATCGTGATTAGATATACTAGAGCAACGTATTTAGTATATCGAGTCTTTAAGTGTATTATAATTTTCTTAATTTTAAATCATTAGAATACCATACCAATGAAAAACATTAAAGAATAATGTCATAATAGCAATAACAATTGTACTTTCGAGTATATACAAAGGAATATCCAAATATATCCAAGGATAAAATACAGGATGTTTCAAAAAGAATATACGTATTTCGAATGCATATATCTATTAAACTTTAAGACATACAAATATGAAACTTTACACACATATTTACGAACCTCTCAAGTTCAGATTATAGATGTTCAATATGTCCTCATCAGCGACACGAACAATATCACGTCGATACTCAAATTCCTCCCATACTCGGGCAATCATGTCCTTCGTCACTGATGTTATGGCAGTACGGATCCGGATCTTTAACGAAACTCCAAAGGAAGAAGTCACAGGGTGTCAAATCCGGTGACCGTGGAGCCCAGCTGAGACATGCTAGGTCGCCTGCTCCTTGACAACCAATCCAACGGTTCGGTAGAGTTTCATTCAGATATTCACGCACTTGGCGACGCCAGCGAGGAGGTGCCCCGTCTTGTTGAAAAATGAAGTTGTCTTCGTGCAGCTTCGGAAACAACCAGTTTTATAACATAGCGACATACTGCTGACCGCTAACCGTGTTTCCTACAAAGAAGAATGGGCCGTAAACAGATGATCGAGATATCGCACAAAACACATTGATTTTAGGCGAATGTCGAACATTGTGTTTATTTACCAGACATGTTAGTAGTCTGGTAAACAAAAGTCGCTTCATCACTGAACACGATGCGTTGTACGAAAGTGTTATCATTGTCAATAGTATCATGAATCTTGTTACAAAATGCCACACAACTGTAACTTGTACGGCTTCATAACCAACCGACGTCTCAGAATAAGCCAAGTTGTTTTTGTAGGCAGTTGTAACTCCCGACTGGCACGACGAGTTTATTTTGAAGGATTACATTGGAAAGCAGCTTGCATTCGTGCAACATTTTCTTCAAAAACACAAGGGCGGCCAGTACTCTTTCATTTACATACTGTCGATACCATCTGCGAATGTTCCACCTATTCGTAGAATAAATTTGGTAGCTCAACCTGAAACGTCTTTGCACTGTAATCACGGAATTGCACTTCGCAAACTCGAGAACACAAAATTATTTCTGCTGAGGAGTAGCCATTTTAAACATATGATGGTTACCAAGAAAAACAGAAGACAACTGACATCTAGCGGCTATTAAGTAAACTAGACTATGTATTCGTTTCTCCAGCCGAGCCGAGGCGCAGCGATCGATAGTTTGGACAAAATAATACTTTGTAATAAGTATATTCTTTTTGAAACACGCTGTACAAAACTGTTTCAAATCTATTATTCGTAAAGCAAAAACAAACATTTTATATTATGTTGTATTTTTTTTTATTAGAAAGTGTTTATATAAGACTTTTATGAATTATATATATATAATATTTTACAAAGATATTTATAAACTATTTCATAGGTTCCCAAACTTTTTAAAACCATGGCGCCCTTAACGTTCAGATTATTTCCGGCGGTGCCCTTCTTATGAAGCAAAACTGGAGACCTGATAATTTTAAGTCTAAAATCTTAAATTTAAATAAATTCTGTGCTATGACATCTAAATTTAACTTCTAGATTTTCATAAGACTTTAATTTTGTTTAAATACTTTGTAAATAGTTGTTGGTAAAAAAAATGTTTTTTTTTTTAGTAATTATGATAAGGAGGCGAAAGAAAACATAAATAAATCGAAAAATAAAGAAAGTCATATTTATTTTGAGCACAGAAATAGTAACTAATGCAAAACAGAGAATCATTTAAACGAATGAGCATTCATTTTTATAAAATTATATTTTTCAATTTTTCGCTTTGACGAGCCTGTCGCGGCGTCCTTGGGGCTCTTTGCGGCGCATACTTTGGAATCCCCTGGACTATTATATTAAGAAATTCTTTTTTGAATCGATAATGTAACAGTCGAATTGAAAAGTTCCCGGTCTACCATAGTAAAACAGTTTTTTGGCAAAATTCGATTTTATTATTCAACATAGTTGCCTTCTTGCGTTCTTCCAACTTTTCGATACCATTTTTGTAGTACGAATTGTCTTTAGCCTCGAAATAGGCCTCAGTTTCGACGATCACCTCCTCATCCCTGCTAAATTTCTTCCCGGCGAGCATTCTCTTGAGGTCTGCAAACAGGAAATAGTCGCTGGGGGCCACATCTGGAGAGTACGGTGGATGGGGAAGTAATTCGAAACCCAATTCACTTAATTTGGCCAGTGTTTTCATTGATTTGTGACACGGTGCATTGTCTTGGTGAAACAGCACTTTCTTCTTCTTCATATGGGGCCGTTTTTTTGCGATTTCTTTCTTCAAACGGTCCAATAACGCTGTATAATAGTCGCTGTTGATGGACTGGCCCTTTTTAAGATAATCTATGAAAATTATTCCATGCGCATCCCAAAAAACTGACGCCATAACTTTTCCAGCTGACTGTTGCGTCTTTCCACGCTTTGGAGCCGGTTCATCGCGTGCAGTCCACTCGGCTAACTGTCAATTGGACTCTGGAGTGTAGTGATGAATCCATGTTTCATCCATTGTCACATATCGACGCAAAAACTCGGTTTTATTACGATTTAACAACTTCAAACACAGCTCAGAATCATCAACTCGTTGTTGTTTTTGATCGAATGTGAGCTCGCGCGGCACCCATTTTGCACAGAGCTTCCGCATGCCCAAATATTCATGCACGATGTGTCCAACACGTTCCTTTGATATCTTTAGGATGTCAGCTATCTCGATCAACTTTACTTTACGGTCATTTAAAATGATTTTGCGAACTTTTTTGATGTTTTCGTCGGTGACAGCCTCTTTTGGTCGTCCACTGCGTTCGCCGTCTTCGGTGCTCATTTCACCACGTTTAAACTTAGTATACCAATCAATTATGGTTGATTTTCCTGGCGCAGAGTCCGGAAACTCCTCATCAAGCCAATCTTTTGCTTCAACGGTATATTTTCCCTTCAAAAAGCAGTACTTTATCAGCGCACGAAATTCTTTTTTTTCCCATTTTTTTAAATAACAAAAGTAGCTTCACTCTTAACGCAATATCTCAGTAACTAATGGTCGGATTGCTGTCAAATTTTGACACGTTTCGTTTGAAAGTTAGTACTATCTAAAAAACATATGGATTTAATAACAGTAACGCCATCTATGTGTCAGACCGGGGACTTTTCAGCCGACCTGGTATATATGGTAACTAATTCTGTATTACATATATAAGTGCATACGAGGTATGGCAATTTAATAATGAGACTGGGCTCCTTCTCTCGCGGAGCCGCATGTAAATAGAACGTCATTGACTTTGATACTTCCCAAGCAAGAATACGTAGCTTCGTTTTTCTGTCTGCATTACTTTACTTTCGAATTTTAAAATGTAGAGGATACTTCGTAGTGCCGTGATAATGGTTGACATAAAAATCGAGCAGGGAATTAACCTGAAATTCCTTGTCAAATTAAAAAAAATCACCAAAAGAATGTTTATAAATATTAAAGGCGGTGTTTGGTGAGTCTTTGAATGGCACAAATGGTTTTCTGATGGTTCTGAAGAGGTCGGAGATACGAACGTCATGGTCAACATTCAGCAACGTTGAGAAAATTAATGAAATTGTGCAGAAAGACCGACGTTTGGGCATTCGGATGAATTCCGATATGGTAAGTATGTTACAAACATAAAATTCCACCTGTATATGTTATTGGAATAAGTGTATTTTAATTGCTATGGCAATTAAATAACGAGACTGCGCTCCTGCTGTAATTGAAATGTCATTGACCTTGATGTTTCCCAAGCAACAACCAGTGGTATCGTTTCGATCCTTAATTGTAGAGGACACTGTTACTTAGTAGTGCCGTGATAATGGTTGATATAAAAATCGAGCAGTGAATTAACTTGAAATTTCTCGCCGAATTAAAAAAATCACCAACAGAATATTTACAAATGTTAAAAGATGTTTGGACGGTTTTCCGAAGGTCGGGAATAGGTTGAAGATGATGAACGTCCTGGTCGACCTGTGACTGCGAGAACTGAAGGGAAAGAAACGCTAAGAAAATTAATAAAATTGTGCGAAAAGCCTAACATCTGAGCATTCGGCTCATGATTGCCGATATGGTAAACATTAACAAAGAAATAGTAAGATTTATTTTGCATAATGAATGAAACATGACAAAAGTTGCAAAAATGGCGCCGAAAAGCCTCAATCAGGAACGAAAAGACAATCGGATGAACATTTCCTCTGATATCATGGAAAAACTCACAGAATAACCAGGGTTACTCATTACGGTATGACCCAGAAACGAAACGTTAACCGATGCACTGGAAGGTCACTGGATCGGCGAGACAGAAAAAAGCACGAACGAGCAAGTCGAAATTGAAAGCAATACTGACCGTTTTTTTCGATATCAAGAGTGTTATCATGACCACCTAGGTGCCTGAGGGTCAAACCGTTAACCAGAAATACTACGAAGAAGTTCTAATCAAGCTGAAGGCAAGAGAAAAGAAGAAAAGATCGGATTTGTGGAAGAAAAACTCGTGTATTCTGCACTAGGACAACGCATCAGCTCACGAAGCCCTATCTATGAAGCAGATTTTGGCGGACCAGCGTATTGTCGTGCTTGATCATTCTCCGTATTCGCCAGATTTTGAACCATGTGACTTCTACCTGTTGGAAAAAGTGAAAGTTGCATTAAAAGGAACAAACTTGCAGTCTGTTGAACATGTAAAGGCAAAAAACGGCAGAGTTGTTGAAAAGGCTGGCAACTGATGAACTACAGCATTGTTTTGAACAATAGAAGACACGTATACAGAGGTGTATAGATAGGAGAGGAAAATGGTATAAAAGTTAAATAACTATAAGTTTATTTGCAATGAAAAAAATTTCTCACACCAGTTTAGTTATTTAATTGCTACACCTCGTATAGTGGGTTACGTGTCCAGATGTTTAATATTTACCTATGCATGCAGCATATAATTAAATATAAATATACATGTATATATATGTAATTATTAAAAGTTATAATTGGAAATTTTTAATTCTTGTATTTATTTTTATATTAAAATTATTTTGTTAAATATAAAACCACTTAAAAATGCTTTTAATCTATGAATTTATAACGTAGATAGGAATGTCGATTCTTTTTATTTCTAATTTATTAAATAAATACCTGAACTAATGTACTGTTTTTCTATGTTCAAGAAATAATAAACAGACTACGAAAGATCTGGAAACTATAGATTTTGCATTTCTAAAATATGTATATTAATGCCTTTAGAAAAAAGTTTACCAACGAATACAAATCTGGATATATTATGTACTTAATTTAAATTTGAATATTTTATTTCCATGTGTCAAAGATGTCAAATTGCAAAATATTAACAACTATTTATGTTTTGCAAATCGTTCCGAAGAAAAGGTGGGGTGCATGTTATATAGTACAGAATCTACTGATATGGGATCATACATCTTTCAGTAGTGTTATATGTTAAGAATAATATATAAGTGTGCGTATTTCTCATTGTCGCAACAGTTTTAAGCTGTATTAATCTTAATTAATAATTTTGAAATATTGTGATATATATAAATTTCATAACAATAGCAATTTGTAAAATAATTTTTAAATTTATTTATTTCGATTTCATTCCATCTATTATTACATAAATTGATACTGTTTATAAAGGCAGAGTAATTTTCGGACCGAATTCTATAGATCTGGCGCTTCGGTTTCTCGTCCAATAAAAACCTAGAAATAAATACAGGAACGAGCGTGCGTCGTGTTGCCGAGGTTATAAAAAGGTTGACAAGAGCATCGTCGGGTCTCTTTTCCACAGTAACTCGGTCAAAAATCATTATAAGTGTGCTCGACAAGGTTCAGAATGCCAAACTCGATATTGACGAATGGTTATACTAACGGTCACGGCCACATGCCGTTTGACATGGAGGATGGTTCAAATTTTTTATTTACATCAGAATCTGTAGGAGAAGGGCACCCAGGTGAGCGTATTTTAAGGACCACAAAAAATGAGAGTGCTTAATAATGGCGCCTAAAAATTGGCATGGCGTTTATGCCCTTTGCGCTTAAAGAACTAGAAGATTATCGTAAACATTTACAATTTTTGTGAAGTGCCACTATTATTAGAAAATTAGTTATGAAATACCTTCACAATTTATGGTGATAATATTTTTGGAGTATTATGTTTCACTGTAATAATAACCACGTGTTTCTAGTTTGTGTTATTTAATATCATGAAAAGTGATAATACTTGTGTATATATTAGATTTATTAATCATAATCAACTTTTTGTTTTCATTATGTTTTAGATAAAATGTGCGATCAAATTAGCGATGCTATTTTAGATGCTCATTTACAACAAGACCCTGATGCAAAGGTTGCATGTGGTAAGTACCTTTGAATAATAAAAGTGTAATTTTTCAAATTATTTTATTTTAGAAACTGTCACAAAGACAGGAATGATTTTGTTATGTGGTGAAATTACATCAAAAGCAAATGTTGATTATCAAAAAATTGTTAGAGAAACAGTGGCACATATTGGTTACGATGATTCTTCCAAAGGTAAGTTTGAATATATTTTATTTGTGAACATGGCTTTTTTTGAATGTTTTATCTATTTCTTTGACCTTATGTGTTTGCACCTTTACATTTTATGCTTTGCTGTATTCTTATTCTTTGCATTTTGCATAAGTAATTAATGAAAAGTAAACAAGTTAAAAAAGTAACGAAAGAAAATATAAAACAAAAAATCCAGTATTTAGAAATTGTATAATCGAAAATTAACAATTAGGATTCGACTGGCGAACACTGAATCTCCTGGTTGCTATTGAACAACAGTCACCCAACATTGCTGATGGTGTGCACTCGAATAGAGAAGAAATCGATGTGGGGGCTGGTGATCAGGTATAAAATTTTCAAATAAAAATGAGGATTTGATTGGAAATTAGGCACTTAAAATTACAGGGATCGCTTTTTTAGCATGTTTGCTATCAAATTTAGAAGATACATTGGGCTTATTGCTTTTAAACATATTACTTTACGATGATAACCTTTCATAATGTCCCCTATAAGTTTCTAAAGTATTCATTCAATGTTTAAAGTTGATATAATATTTAAAAGAATTATTAACATATTTTTTTGTTTCGAAACTGAAAATTGTATAAGGTTAGAATTTATTATACAAATGGAAGATGGTCAAGGTCAATCGTTCACCGAAATATACACGTAGCTTTAGTCTATGTATAACACAGTATTAACATTTGTTTAATTTTCAAAATATACTTTAGTATTTGCGCTTTTATCTGCCTTGTATGACAGAACTTTGAATTAGAGTTGTCAACTTTTAAGTAAATTTCGTATGATTGCCTTACAATTTCAGAATTTTAAAAAGTACCAAACATTTTTCGTTAAATTTGAGGTTATGTTTTGTATATTTTCTTCAAGTGCGTTCTATAATTTTTCTAGAAATTGTTTACATTTATAATTAATTCATGTTAGTCATCAAAACTATTTAACATTTATTTATGTAAATCATCGTTATTAAAGGAAATTTATACATCTCATTTGGGTTAATTTGTCGTTTCCTTGCACGTGTAAAAGTTATGAATTGATTGATAATATTCATCAGCTTTTTAAAACCATACGTAAATTGGCAATGCACAGTATGAAACGCAGTTTTATAAAACTTGTAAGTTAATAAATTTCGTATTAATTTAATAGTTGGACAGATAGGTATAAATTTGTCTCTGATAATGAATTTTAAAGCAATAAGCAATGAAACATACCTAAAACGAAATTTATAGCACGCATTTTGCAAAAAAAGGCGCGTTTTTGAAATTACTAATTCAATTACCACATATCCCCAGAGTCGGTATTTTTAGAACAGCTATAATTAACCCCACTTTCGAAATTAATAAATACCTAATTGATTTTTGATTTACCTTTTAAATGGGTTGGCATTCAAATTTAAGTAAGACAGTTTAGAAATGACATTTTACAGCTCATAAGTAGATCGTTTAGTCTCGTTTTCTCGGTTGATAATGCTATTTCTGGTTTACTGAAACTATTTTTACAAGTAATTTGTGATACAGAAATATCTCACACATATTGAATGCACAAGATTTTGTGTTTGTGTACATACATAAATGTAAAAGAATTTTGTTGTATCAATTTTTCTTTCAAAACAAATTTGAAATGTATAAATTCCAATGAATAAATAAGTGATACAAATGGCTCACTTAACACATTTATGTGGAAGTAAGGTAGCGTGATTTATATCAAATAAAAACATGAGGTTTGTTTATTGAATTGGTTAAACACCTTTATTGGTTTAAATTTTATACTTGTTTATTTGAGAATTAGCAAGTTTATGTATATATTATTTAACGAGTTTATTAGCATTGGATATTTATTGAATATATATTCAAATTAACTATTAAATTTGCTCGTATTTAATTAAAGTGAAAGTGATTCAAAAATATAAGCAAAAAAGGTTTTGAGTACGGAGACCCCTTACGTTTATTGCGCTAGAACTGCAGACTAGCTGTGTCGTAGTTACGTCGTTTTACCACAGTTTAGATAATTTCTATGTGAAAAAAGACTTTGATTGAAAATAGCCAATAAAACACGTGTTTTAAATTTTTTAACAGTCAGATAATTTCATTTAGTTTTTTAAAACAAATCTTGGTACAATATCCAGTGATTGTGATGGTGAAGGAGTTAAAATTTTCTAATTATACTCTTCGTAATTTTTGTAGAATCTTCAAAGCTTCATTTGATCATTATTTTGATGAAAAATTACTCTGTTTCTCGTAATCAAATTCACTCGTGTAAAATTTCTTTTAATTTGTCAAGTTTGTTATCATTCTTATCAGCATTAATCGCAAAATACAGTAGTGCGCAATAAAATTAGGCCGAACATATAAATTCAACTTTTTGGTTTTATTTTTGTAAGAAATAAGACAAAATAACGATTTGACGTGATTGTTTATTAACATTATAATATAAAAATTAATTAATATATATTTTTAAATAATACGAATTAATATTTTGTTAAGACCTCTTTGCTTTGGTCATGGCGACAATTCTTCTCGACATGTTTCTGCTACATGACGCAGCTAGTTCCTTCAAATCCTTATTATTGCGCAAAGTATCTTCAATATTTTGTTTCAAAATTGTTTTAAACTATTACATACATTTTCGATTAGCTTTCCGTGTGGAGAGTTGCCTGACCACGGTAAGACCCGCAAGTTGCTGTTAGAAAACAAATCTTTTATTGATTTTGCTCTGTAACATGGTGCATCAACTTGTAAAAACTGTCTCCAGAACTTCAAGGATCAATGTGTGGAGTTACGAGGTGTGACAATTCACGAGACTGACGTGAGAAATGTTATTTATTGCAAATAAACTTATATTTAACTTGTGTCCACTTCAACATACTCTCCTTCCCTATCTATGCACCGTGTCTTCCATTGTTCAAAACAATGCTGTAGTTCATCAGTCGTCAGCCTCTTCAATAACTGCCGTTTTTGCCTTTACATGTTCAACATACTGTAAATGTGTACCCTTTAATGCATTTTTCACTTTTGGGAACAGGTAGAAGTCACATGGTGCGAGATCTAGCGAATGTGGAGGATAATCAAGCACAACAATACGCTAGTCCGCTAAAAACTGCTTCACAGATAGGGCATTGTGAGCTGTTGCAGAATCCACAAGTCTTCCTTTCACAAATCCGGTCTTTTTTCCTTACTCTTTCCCCCAGCATCGATTGCCGGTTTGTTTCCAGGTCATACTGGAAAATCCAAGTTTCATCACAATGCGATGATTTTTGTGAGCAAGTCTGGTATTTCTGTCAGTCGTTCTGTGATATCACAGCAAATTTTCATCCGATTGTCTGTTGTTCCTGAGTGAGGTTTTGCAACACCATTTTTGCACAAACTTCTATCATGTTTAATTCATCATGCAAAATGTGTTTTGCTGTTACTTTGACTTATTACTTTTTATTCAATATATTTTTCGAATCACGTCTCAGTTTCCATCGTCCATTACAATTTTATCTAAGAATTGTTCTTGTGCATACCAACGTAGTAATAAAGAACAAGCATAATATCGATCAAACAAATTGTTTTCATTTAATTTGTGCGGTATCTAATTCAAAAGTTTCTAACCGTGTGAACAATTGCAAGATTTGTTACTAGGTCTTGCGTGTGGTAAGCCGTGGATATTCTACCATTGCGTTAAAGTATGAAAAAATACCCATTCGAATATTTTCAAGTACAGCTGTTTACAAACTATTTTTGGAAGTGTTAATGTTATAGTTATTCTTTGCTTCATCAATTATGTAACTTATAAATAATTGTTAAATCTAATAAATACGTTACGTAAGAATGCCTAGTCATATATAAATTTGTTAAATTCGTTAAATATGCATTGCTATTTGTAATAAATATTAAATATATTCTGTTAATGTTATTTACATTTAGCCCAATTAAATTGTACTTTTTATTTCATGTTGCATATCTCATGCAACGGAAAACTATAACATGAACATGGAGAAGGGAAATAATCTGAAATTATATAAGAACAAATCCGTATTGAAGTTGTAAAGATAAATCGTCGTAAGTAGTTTGAAGGTCACAAACTTATATATTTTTTTACAGCTGTACAAATGGTTATTTAATAAGTAACAGGTAACCACTAAAGTTCCTGCGTTTTTTTTAATAAAACTTAAACACTCCCAGAAATGTTTTTAAACAATTTTATTGATTCAAATCATTCACAATATAAGTTTGTATATTCCAGTTTTGAAAAGCGTGGTGTCTAAAATTAAAAAGTCTACCTAACTAATAAAATTATTAATTAAGAATACAGTTTGTTTTGACTTTACCACACACTGCAGTAATTACTTGCCGATTATCTAGATGTTATCCGGATGAAAGGCGGCATATTAAGCATTTATAAACTTTAATGTGTGCATATTCAAAGTAATTTAGAGAATTCAAATATAACACAGAAAATGTAGCACATTGCAAATCTCGTCTACCTGTATATGTTGTGTTGGCAATTTACATTGTCATCCCCGAACAAAAAAGCGAATGTTTGTCCACTAAAAAGAAAAAACATGTGCATATTTCTCGAGTTTGCGATAAGATTTTGATTATGAATAAAAAGAAAACTAATAAAATTATTAATTAAGAATACAGTTTGTTTTGATTCTACTACACACTGCAGTGATTATTTGCCTATTAATAACAAAAAACTGTGCCAGGGGAGCTTTTGCGACGTCCTAGGAAAAGATTGTTTTATAGTTTAATTAAATAAAATGTTTTTATATTACTGATTTTATACACGTGAGAAGTTTTCTCTTTGTGTTTGTTGTTGGGAATTAAAAAAAAACATTGGAACACTAAAATATTTGTATATATATTGCTGAGTTTTTCAAAATCTGCAGACATCATATTGGGTCCTCTTCTATTTACTATTTATACCGCCTTTTTTTCATACGAGTCTGAGGCATTGTAGAATGCATATGTATGCTGATGATATTCAGATCTATCACTCATTTTCTGTCGCTGATAATCTGGCCGCTATACAGCATATTAATTGTGACCTGAATTCGATTTCAGAGTTTTCATCTCGGCATGCACTTGTCTTGAATCCTTCAAAGACAGTGGTTCTCCTTTTCGGAAATAGGGTGGTGTTTCCCTGCTTCAAAGTAATGTAAATCTTAATATTGCAGGTGTAGACTTACCTGTTCAATCGGAGTCGAAAAACTTAGGAGTTGTTTTGGACACTCAACTGAGATTTGAAACGCATGTTCTTCAATGCGTTAGACGTGCCTACGTCGATTTAAAGTTAATATTCCCCCATAGGCACTGTCTTGCGATTGACACCAAGCGTAGCCTGTGCGACTCGTTGGTGTTGTCGCATTTTTCGTTTGGCTGTGAGTTGTATGGTCCATGTTTAAATGCTAATTCTGTCTCACGTATTCAGAGTCCAGAATTCTTGTCTTAGATTGATATTCGGTGTAAAGAAATTTGACCACATCACGCACAAATTGAGTGTGGCCGGATGGTTAAATATGAGAGACAGACGAACCTCGCAGATGGCCACTGTTTCATAGAATCGTGATGTGTGGGCGGCCTGCGTACTTATATAATAAAATTACATTCAGAACAGATGTGCACACATTAAATTTGAGATTTAGGGGCACACTCACACCGCCTGTGCATCGAACGGCATTATATGAGCGCTCGTATTCATACCAGATTGCTAAAGTCTACAATGCTGTGCCTAGTAAATTTAAGTGCTTCTCCCTTCCACGTTTTAGGTTTCTCTTGAAGCAGGAGTTGTTGTCCAGATAGCTGTGTGTTGTCTTCTCTTCATCTTGACTTAATTATTTGAGTTCAACTTGTTGTGTATCATTGAAAAGTTTTTTTTTTTTTTTTTTCTATGTATTACTTATATTTACTTACAGAATTTTAGGTTAAGTTAGTTTCTAGGCATTTTCTTTTTGTCAATTTGTTTGTTAGTCTCAGGGTGCCATAGGAAGAACAACTTTGGTTGAAGTTGATATATGCACCCTGTGATTTCCGGGGGGGGGGGGGAAATTGTATTCTGACTTATTGTAGGGATAAATTTATATACTTCTTTCTTTTCTTTTTGGAAATAAACTATTATTATTATTATTATTATCAAAGGTAAACAGTCTCCTACATTGCTGTCACTCAAGTATTCCAGACATGTAATTGCTCACTGTATATTTAGATCGAGACATTAGGACTCTTATTTCGTAACTATCATATTTAGTTTATAAAACTAATTTGTTTCCCTTAACCCTAAATAATCGAACCAATAATACGTATTATTTGAATAAACTTATTGAGTTCATTAACTAAACATTTGAAAAATAGTGGCAAAAGACTTTCGTAAGAACGTATTACTTCCTTTGCCGAACACGTAAAGTAATTCTATTTATTACATGTGTTCAGCGGCGATTTCAATTCTTTGAAATTTTGCAGTTTTCTAGACTTGCCTTGAATTGCAATGTGTTTACGTAAATATATTTTAAGTATTGCATTTAACTCAAGTATATGTTGTCATATACAAGCAAATTATTCACAAAAAATATGTTTGTACGTTTATATGTACCTAGTCCTGCCATAAATACTGATATAAAGGTTTTTAAGTACAAAAAGAATACTGCAAGTTGGATTTAAATTATTTTTTGATAGTTTATTTTGGCAATAGTAAGCAATAAGTAAATACAATGCAAATTACTCGAAATGGCCGCCATTTGCCTTAATATAACGCCGAAGTCTGCAGGGCCACTCATCAATCGCTGTACGGACGATATCCATGGGAAAATTGTCGACTGCTTCTGTTAACGCTTGCTTCAATGATTCCAGGTTGCGATGGGGTCTTCTACAGACCATGCCCTCTAATATTGACCACAGTTTGTAGGCGAGCGGATTTAGGTCTGGGCTTGCTGACGGCCAATAGTCAGTACTAATAAACTCAGGTACATGATTTTCAAGCCATTGCTGAGTGGTTTTGGCCTTGTGAGCGGACGCAGAGTCTTGTTGGAATATCCATGGTTGGTTTTGGAGCATGGTGTAGTTCAGGGGCTGCACTACATTGCTTAAAATGTCTCGTTGATAGTTTTTGGCCGCTGTTTTAACACCTTTTTCACAAAAATGCAAGGAAGTGACACCGTCATAGGATACTCCCCA
This sequence comes from Dermolepida albohirtum, assembly GCA_031893035.1. Classification (NCBI taxonomy): domain Eukaryota; kingdom Metazoa; phylum Arthropoda; class Insecta; order Coleoptera; family Scarabaeidae; genus Dermolepida; species Dermolepida albohirtum. Next base: position 584,084 of record JAVIWB010006120.1, on the reverse strand, counting down.
CCAAACTATCGCTGAAGCAGGAAAATGACCTCGCTGAATCCTTGGCACCACTTCCCTGGCTTCCTTAGAGGACCGTGCATACACCCTATTATTCTGCTTGTTAATAGTTTCTTCCACGATAAAAATTTTTTCATCAGAAAACAGAATTTTTTTGTAACGCTCTTTGCCGTACAACGATATCAGGTGTCTGCATTTTTTCTTCCTATTCTTTTTTAATTCAACGTTAAGGCGCTGTCCTGTTTGTCGTTTGAAAGCTCTAAGTCCTAGGTTTTGTTTAATGATACGGCTCATGGTTCTCGGAGCAATACCCATTTCACGAGCCATGATTTTCTGTTTGCGGACAGGATGTCGATTGATGCGGGACCTCACAGCATTGATGGCCTGTGGTGTACGAACTATGCGAGGCCTGCCACATCTTTTACGGTCGATTACATTTCCAGTATCAATGAATAACTTAACAGTACGATACACAAACACGCGTAATATTTAACGGTTTCAATAAATCAAAAATACGGGCTCTTTCTATTCCACACTTATGAAGTGCAATAACCGCAATACGGCTCTCTTTATCCGACCATTCCATAATGACGACTCACGCTATAGTGAAATTGTTCGGCACTTTTGTAAAGCATATATCAAATGTCAGAACTGCCAACATAAAATTTTTGTGCTTTCAAGTTATCATCTGCAAAAAGGTGCGTTTACGCTTGTATCAATACTTATGGCAGGAATAGGTATATAAATTATTGCATCCACAATTTATTTATTTATTATATAGAACTTACTACATATTAAAGACGTAGAAAACGAAAGAAAATTATTTTCCATTCATCCAAATAAGTGAAAACATTGAAAAAATGTGTCAACATACTTAATAGTTATAGAAGTAAACATTTGATTAATGAACAATTTACCTATTATCTAAAAGATGTAATCTGGTCTTTCTTTATTTTTAGAAACTACTTGTAAAAAAGGTATGATAAGTTTTCGTGTGTTTGTATTTGCTAATAAGTTAATCTTAGGTTTTTGGTGTACATTTTTAAATTAATATCGGAAATAAAAACTGCTTTTATAAAATAAAAATGCAATTATGAACTATATCGTGTTATATCTAGATGGTTATGATTTGACGAGAAGTGAGATTCTACCTTAAACAAATAAGTTAGCGCATTAAGATTTTTTTTATTATTATTTTTTAACATTCCCTTTCAACACACTTGAATCAATGATGCTGAAATGCCATTGCGTCTTTTTTATAAATATCTTTCTCAATATCAAAATACGACTCCGTTGCTGTAATAAGGTCTCCATCCGACTGAAACTTCTTGAAAGGAAGAGTTTGGGGAATAAGTATAAATCACTTGGAATTAGTACTGGCGAACGCGGTGAATAAGACATAATCTCCGACCGAAACTTCTTTCCGGCAAGAAGTTTGGGAAATAAATAAAAATCACTTGGAAATAATTCTGCCGAACGCCGTGGAAACATAATCTCCGACCGAAACTTATTTCTAGCAAGAAGTTTGGGAAATAAGCAAGAAAGTCACTTGGAAATAGTTCTTGCGAACGGAGTGGATGAGGCATACTCTCCCACTGAAACTTCTTTTTACGAAGGAGGAATTTGGGAAATAAAAATAAGTCATTTGGGTTAAGATTTGACCAATTAGGTAGGTGAGACAATCTGAAATCTCAGTTGATCCAATTTTTGGCGACCAACCTGCTTAGTGTCAAAACGTGTTGTTACTTCAATGTACCTACTAGAGCGACATAATCTAACTTGGGTCTTTTGCAAGATTGTCTATAAAGTATTGCTTTGGAATCCCCAAAAGTCGTTGCCATTAAATCACTAGTTTATGAAAATGTTTTCTTTAGAGGTCGAGTTTCCATGATGCATGCACTTAATAAGAGTCACCGTTTCAATACAGGGATATGTGGTAAATCCAACCTTCATTAACCGTAGCAAATTTTCGCAAAAAATTGTGTTTGATAATCGTTAATACAGCTTTAAATTCTGCCCGCTGAACATTCTCATTCTTTTACGTTATTGATCACACTTCAAGATTCTCGGGGTATTCACTTTGCTGACAAATTAGGCATGCCCAATGACAAATTGTTATTATGTTTATTGATCGTTCCCCCCAGGGTAGTTACAACTTTTGATATTCTGATCGCGGATCATGCATGTTCATGTCACCACGTCTAAAATACGTAATCTATCAACAAATTGTAACTTTCGAAGGAATATTGTTACCCAAGCTATGTTATATGTACATCGACCAAAATTTCAAATAAGTATTGGTTACACCATAAAGTGTGAGTTCGTGCATTTTAGGATTTTCCATCCGGAAATAAATTATGTGTTCTAGGACAATTTGGCGGGAAGTGAGACATTCGGAAAAATATAGCATTATTTATTCGAATGTCTCACTTCCCGTCAAATTGCCCTAAACCCTTATTTTATTTGAACAAAAATGTTTAGCTTGCAGATTATACATTCCGAAAGATGTCTCACTTCCTGTCAAATAGTCGAAGCACTTCTCTGATTTGAACCTAAATATTTAGTTTGCTGATTATACATTGCATTTCATCGGAAAAACAGTATACATGGCATGCATTTTTTGGTTTAGCATATTTAATTTCAGCTTGTTTTCAATTTTTTTGGGTGTTTCGTAATTGTGTGTTAATTGAATCCAGCATTTTATAAATCTATTTAATACGAATGTAATCAGTTTTTAACACATCTATTTAATATTAAATGTATATAAATGGATGAACTTCACAAGTATTTTTACAATAGCACGTACGTATATACCGGGTGTTTCATGACATGATTGCCACAGCTTAAGGATGTGTTACTGAAGCAATTTCAAGTTAAAAATGTCTAACGAACATTCGCCCAAAACTATCGTAATTGAGCTACAAGCATTTGTAGTTTTAAATAACTACTAATGTGGGTATTATGTACCACTGCAAAAAAGTCGCAATGGAAATTATTTCAAAAGTAGTCCCTTTATTGAATTAGTTGTTCACAATGTCCACTCAGTTGCTGTATACATAGCCTGGATCCTAGAATTGAAGAGATAGCTCTGCTAACAGTCTCAGGATCAACGCGAATAGTTTCTGCGACATTTTCAAGTTCTGGATAAACCAAATTTTTCAGCCTTGCCCCTAAAAATAATCTAGGGGATTTTAAGTCTGGTGACCTTGATGGCTAAGCAACTGATGGACCTCTTCCAATACACTGATTTGTATAGTTTTGATTAAGAAAACCTGCTGCTTATCTACCAAAGAGCGAAGGTGCGCCATTGTGCTATATCAACATTCATCGTCGTACATTAAAAGGAACGCCATCCAATAATGTAAGGTCATTTTTCTAGGAAACATAATGAACTACCGTTAGACGTTCTTCGCTTATAAACGGAATAATGAGACGGTCGTCATTAATACCACACCAAATATTTTCCGAAAAATCTATCTTGAAAGATTCCCTAGTTTGTCGTTGATTTTCAAGTGTTCAACAATGTCAATTTCGGGTCTTAATTGATGCCATTTCTGGTGAAAGAGGCTTCACCACTAAACAATATTTTCCGACAAATGTTCATCCGATTTTCTTTTTGTTCCCGAGCGAGGTTGTTCGGCAGTATTTTTGCACAAACTTTTGTCATATTTAAAATTTGTCCTATTGTTTCTTTATTAATGCTTACCATATCAGCAATCATCCGAATGCACAAACGTCGGTCTTTCGACAAAATTTCTTTAATTTTCTCAATGTTCCCTTCAATTACTGCAGTCGCAGGTCGACCAGGACGTTCACCATCTTCGACCTCTTCCCGACCTTCAGAAAACCGTTTATGCCATTCAAAAACTCGCTCGCGTGACATAACATAATCACCAAACACTTCCTTTAACTTTGTAAACATTCTGTTGAGGATTTTTTTTTAATTCGACCAGAAATCTCAGGTTAATTCGCTGGTCGATTTTTATGACAACCATTATCGCGCCACTACTAAGTAACAGTGTCATCTACAATTAAAGCAGGCAGAGAGACGAAACTACGGGTTGTTGCTTGATAAGCATCAAAGTCAATGACATTCCAATTACAGCCTCGCCCGACGCGGCTGCGTGACGAAGGAAGCGCAGTCTCATTATTTAATTGCCATACCTTGTAGATTTAATAATGGCCACTACTTTTATCGCCAACTCTGGAAAATACATACTATGAATTACATCTCTGAACATCACGTGGATATTGCCATGTGCGATTAAAGAAAATGTCAATGCATTGTGGACAGTGTAAATAATCTTTTAATAAATTCGACTTTGAGAATTATATTTCGCCTTTAATAAAATATTTTCCCAACTCCGAAACGTTTCTATGTAGTTATTTGTCAAAACAGCTTAACCTTACCTATCAGCAGTGTTATTTATAATTCCAACTTAAGTTTAAAAGAAAGAAAATCATGGTTTTCTAGATTATAAAAGATTTAGATCATAAACGATACCAATGAAAAAATAGCAATATTCATACGCCATAAGTAATAAATATCTCGAAATCGAATCTTAAATTTTTTGGCTGCGGTCTCGATACAAATTAATCTTGTAAATCAATTTGTGCTTACGTTTTCAAGGTCAAGTGCCTTTGTTAATTGTATTCTAATAGATTAAATATTAGCATTGCACCAGTAATAGCAAATTTTTGCATGTTATATCACATGTTATTTTATTCGGAATAAATCAATCTAATATATTCTGTTAATGGCATAAAAGAATGTTAATATGAAATAGCAATAATCAATCTAGACAATTTTCGGAGTTTTTCACTAATAAGCTTTGCAGAATTTATTTAAATGGAATTTTTACAATATATATGTACAAAACGAAATATATGTTTGACCAATATTTGATTTAATTGAATACTACATATAAATAAGTAAAACAATATTTATCAAATTTTTATATTTACAAAGTTTGATAAATTTAAAAATAAAATAATGCGATAGTGATGACAAAGGGGACATTTATGAGTTAATTTTATTTTATATTAATCTTGTTAGGTTTCCCATATGGTTACAAGCCAATAATACATGATCATGTTTTTGCAATAACTCAGTCATATAATTCTCTAATTAATAAAAATACTGCACCTATTGTTATTTTTAATTACTTTCTATACACTTCTATTTGTTCACGTATTTTCAATAGGTACCTATTAACATAAATGTGTTTGTGTCTTGCATTATTATATTTTACTTCAGGATTTGATTACAAGACCTGCTGTGTACTAATTGCGTTGGATCAACAGTCTCCGAATATAGCCGCTGGTGTTCACGAGAACAGAAACGAAGAAGAAGTCGGTGCCGGTGACCAGGTGATAATATTGAAGCTGATATTTAATTGTATATAACGGCTTGTTGGTTTTTATTTTACAAATTCCTTTTATGAATAATTTATTTGCTTTACAGTTTTCTCCTATCGCGGTGAAGGACTGATTATTATTTTGTTTTTTTTTAATGAGCTGTGTTATGCTTTAACGTTATGTTGTTACTACTCAAAACTAACTTATCAGAATGGTTATTTTTTCGAAAGTCTAGTCTAAGACTTTGTTTCACTTCCATGTGTATCGACTTGGAAAATTATTTGAAAAGTCTACACATAAATTTAAATTAATATTGTATACACAATGCTAGTAGATTTTTCTAAACATGTGAAAATACTAAGCAGTTCGTAATCTACTTATACACAAAGTATTTATTTGGCGAAGTATTCTGCAGTGTTTTAGGATAATTTAAATCAAATAAGAAAAATTGCAGACAAAAATAATAGCAGTGTCAATGTATTTATGGTAAAATAGTCCTCCCCCTTCCATATTAACGCCACTTGCAAATGTAACGTTTCTCTTTATAGAATAAAACAAAATAAAAAATTTTAAGTAATACAAAAGTAACGCTTTTAAAGAAATTACTATTTCATAATTCTACCCTTTGCTTTTATCACAGGTCGTACCCTCTTCGACTTACTTTCAACCCAGGCTTTTATTGACTACTCAATCACGCGATCGTTTTGCTTCACACTTTAGATATTGGTTTTCAATTCTTAAATGGTGGTAGCTTTTTTTTGAATAGATTACCAATCTTATGATGCTTCACACAATTTCAATATCGATTAGGTAGGATGAATTTCCCGGCCATAAAAGCACTGCCGAATTCACAGACTCCAAAAAGTTTGTCATAGATTTTGTCTTATGACAAGGGACACTATCATGTATGTAGGTATAACTTTAATAAGGGGCTAATTCGTCTAAATATGGAAGCGACACATCCCCCAACGCGTGTTTGTATGGTTTTACTTCCTTGTGCCGTCGCGGTAATAAATAGGCCCGGGATCTTCCTATATTGTGCAGGATTAAATCATTTAATTTAGTTTTCAACGCGCCGACTTCCCTATATTGTTCGGGACTGAACTTTTCGGTAACCGCTTTTACTTTTGATTCGTCACTGAACACAATCTAGAACTTCAAGAATCACATCAAATTTTTCATCCATTACTAAATGTATATGCTTTTATTTTATCTTACCTTTCTCCGGTCTTCTATTATGAAGTTTCATCCATCGAGAACAAGCTTTCTTCACTGCAGCCATTAGCTATGGTATTTTCAAAGGCATTTAAATTTTAAGTCACCTTCGTGAATTGTTTGCGTCGATAGTTCCCGTCCTTCAGAGAGATTCTTTTCTCCAATTTTACGATATGTCGATCAAACGTAATCGTAGTTATTTTTCTGACACAAAACGAGCGTATGGTACTTGTGCTAGTAACATTTTCTTTTATTAAAGTCGCAATACGTTGCACTGTTTGCTGGAAGCCTTCTATGTGTACAATTTGTCTTTGAGAGTGCTTTCCTGTATGCAACAAAGAGGAAATACTAATTTTGTCATCGGATGTGTTTGGTTCGTCATATGAAAACAAACTCGCTAATTTAAAATAAAAACCTACACAGTGTCACACAGGAACATAAATCGAAATACTGTGGAATGTTAGATACTGAATTATTGCAATGACCATTCACAATGTATTTAAACGAATCAGTCTACAATAGATAAGCGGATTAGTGAGAGGAACGGTCGGTGGCAGGTACAGAGCGGAAACCCTACTTTTTTCTTAGAAATAATTACAAATAAAATACTAAATAAACACTAGATAATCATGTGGCTCATTTTATTCCCTCATTTTTAAATTACATTAGTTGAAACAAAAAAATTTGAAAATTATCAAGGTGGCCCTGATATTTTGATCAAGAACTGAATGTCGTTGTGAAATATCTGTAATATTTATTGAATTGATATCCACAAAAGAAAGTATGTTGGTTTCCTAACTAGTCATTGACTAATACGGACAAAATAATAGCAGTGATCTATAGACTGAAAAGGAAACGAGAACGTAGAAAAATAATTTATTAAACAATATGATAAATATTCAATATTTATTTGTATAATCCTTGTTTTTGAGCAGTGTTTCACATCGACCGAGACATTAAATTTTCAATAGGATTTCGGTCTACATTTCCCAATAATCTCTGCCGTATTATTGGTGAACTAGTTTTAGCTACTATGTTTTGCGTTATCCTAGAACCCATTTTAGTGGCACGTTCTCATTCAACATGCGATGGAATCACATTCCTACTTCCACATTTGCATCTTGCATTAAGATGTATTGAATCCAATGTATGGGTTCCGTACCATAATATGAACAACACTCTCGAACAATTACTTTTGCATAGTGTTTTGTCGTATTCATAGTGCATTAGGGCCGGTGTTTTAACATATGACTTCTACCCATTTTTCCGCTGGCCACTTTGTGGTCCTTGTTCTTTACAATCGTGATACAAGGAGACTTAAGTTTGCAAGTACAACATTAACACAGGGCTCTTAACATGTTAATCCTTCTGTGTTGGCAATGAACCGAGATACGTTGGGTAAAACTATTGAATAAATCACTTTTGTCCACATAAATTTGATCAAATTAAAGACATTTCATTTGTTTTTTTGACAAGAATTTTTCCTGGTTCTACCGAGATGTGTTTAGATTATGAGTAGAGTTGGAATGTTTTCCCGCGGACTAGTATCCTAACAAGGCGAGTGTAGAAACAAACGGGCGACCTTGCGATGCATGCGTTGTTTATTTAACTTATGTTTTGCTTTATAAGCACACTAACATTATTTACCGATGTTGTCACCCAGCGAAAACATAAATAAGACTGACAAAATATCTGCAGCGTGACGGAAGTTTCTACATTTGTACGGAGAGCAACGTACATCATGCTGAAAAGATGTTTTTATATTTAGAAAATGCCAGCTCGACGTCTATGGATCTACCAAACGCACAATTAAAATAATCTTTTGATATAGATATCTAATCTATACGCGCACCATCACAAATTGTCCATAATCTGGTAAAATATAAATCTTTGTTTATAACTCTTTCGAGCTTTTCTACAACACACACTTTTAATGTTACTTGTAACACATTGCAGTAACTGTAACATGGTTTACAATTTGCATTGACTCCACTAACGACAACCCAGTGTTTTAAAATTTTTCTATTGAGTCAAATAAACCTTTACAATTTTCGTAAATTTGTTTTAAATCAGTTTCAACGAAAGTATTTGCAAATCTTTTCTGATATGCCTTAATTGCTGCAGCTTTAAATCGCAGCATCATAGATTTCATTTGTTGGAAGTTCTCGCAATAACAGAAAGCCGTTGTCAGTCATGTTCTCCAACGTGTGAGAATTGGTTCTGGTGGCTCAGGGATACCGGGGCACCGTCTGCATAACATTGTTCTACAAGGTTTAAAGCATGAACTTTACACGTCGCATATAAAAGTCGCTCACGCTTGTTTCAAATGAACGTCCTACACTACACATTGTCGCTGCATCATCACTCACAAACATCAACGGTTGGTCAATTGAAAGTTGAAATTTTTTTAGCGCATACAGCACTACCTTTATAATTACTTCGCAATGCACTATTCTAATTTTTACTAGCTAATACAATGGTAAATGTCGCTTTAGCAGAATCGAGAACACGCACTATAATATTCAGAATAGAATGTTTTCTTTTGATTTGTCGTTTCGTCGACACAACCACAAAGCTGTTTTTCTTTTACTACAGCTTTGATAATGTTGTTTGATGTCGTTACGCACAGTTGGCATATTAAAGAATTTAGACTATACATCTGTATTTCTATTCTCTGTATTTAGCACCGCTCAATTTCTCTTTTCTATTCGCTACAAAGCGGTTTTAATCGAAAAATTTGCGCTTTCCTCGCAGCTATGAAAAGTCACTTAAAACTCGCTTTCTTATTTTTTTGACCTGAATTTATGGTGGGTCTTCGAATGATATACGTCATCGAAGAACTGTTATTGAACATAATATGAATCGTGTAATTAATGCTCTTGTTTGTTAATTAATTTATATTTAGTCTTTTATGAAATTGTATTGAGGGCTGTACAGTGCAGTGACCTAGTATTCATGTGATTCTTGGTTTTTCAACAACAGTTGCTCTTAATGGATATCAATTTATGTTAAAATTATAAGTATATGGTGAAATAAAGATATTTTAGACATGCTTTCGAAATAGTAAAAATAGAAATTCAGAAATTTAATCGCTCATTATCTTATGTTTCATGCAATGCTGTGCTAAGTTTACGAAATTTGTAAAGAGGTCATAAACGTAGTTGTATGATTTTTTTCCATACGAAATAATTCATAATGAATAATACATATTTTGCAATTTACCCTTGATAACACTATTGATAAAGTTGTAACTAAAAAAATAAAATCGCGTATCGTCATCGTGTTAATGATCTCTTTCCAAGCTTCGTGTGATGCTTTATTTTTGTTGTTCATATGACATTGTTACAAAACATTAACTAACGTCATCGCAAGTTCAAGGATACCATAACAATAACAAAAATAAAATATCTCTCTTCGCCTCGCACACGATAATGTCCACATTCTTGCATAAACAGAATTTGCTTGGATGTTCCAAAATTGTGCTAGAATATATGCGTTTAAAATAGGCGTTTCCATCTGATGTTTTTAACATATTCAGATGAGGGCATTACTTAATCATACAGCTCGTTTTGGTGTTGGTTTGGTGAATGGCGTTTTAGCAATATACATTCACAATCAAACGTTTACTCATGCTGTGCTTTCTCTCTATTATTTAAACAGGGTTTGATGTTCGGATATGCGACGGATGAAACGGACGAGTGTATGCCACTTACGGTGGTGTTGGCGCACAAATTGAATCAGAAAATAGCGGAACTCAGACGATCTGGTGTATTTTGGTGGGCGAGACCAGACTCGAAGACACAGGTTAATACCATTTTTTTAAAGTAATTTAATTAGAAAATTTCCAAAATATTAAAAAAAAGAAAATTTATTGCTTCATTTTAAGTATACCGTGTGATTAATTGAAAACTTACAATTGGATGTTGATTATGAGAATATTACGTTAACTGCTAATGTAGTGTTAGCTCAAGTTATAGCAACGTAATGTAAAATTATATCAGTCTGTGATAAACAGTACCACGAAGTGTTACAAACTTTGCCGCAAAACTTTCAATAAATTCAATTCTATATAGCGTAGTTTATGATTTTAATATAAAATTGGTGACAGTCGTCAACTTAAAATTAGAAATCAATCAAATGTTATGTCGACAAAAACAGTATTATACAAAACGTGTATTTACACCATTGTTTTTGTCGATATATATTTGACTTCAAATTTATTTTCAATTTTTAAATGCAGTAAAAGCGTTTACTCTTGGATGTTACGTATGTTGATATCATAGCTATGTAACGGGCATATTACATAGTGGTGTTCACTGTTTTCTTTAGTAAACTTGAAATTAATTTATTCAAATTTGTGTTTTCAAGTATTATTCTTACAATCACTTTAAAATTATAAAATATAGTTTTTATCATTAATAATATGCTAAGAGCGCGAAGTATATTAAAATATATTTTTCCTGGTTTGCTAACGCGTAACTGATGTTGCTTGAAAACACCACGAATGCAATAGCGCGAGGATGCTTTCTAAAGGCAACATCATTTTGTGAAGGTGTTTAGTAAAGGCAGCATCAATGCAAAGAGGGAAAACTATTAGAATGTGCGAAAGCCTTCGAGGAGTATTTGTAGTTATTGTATCCCAAATTACATAAATATAAACTTAAACTAAATTTTTGTTTTGATAGAAATGTATGCTATCCAATCAAAAATTTCTATTTCAACCAGAATCTGAATTCTACCCTCTGACGAGATTCGAACTCACGACTTTTCGTTTACCGGATAGAGATATTTCTATTAAAAGATCACAGAGGGCTGTAAGCTTTAAATTTATTAAATTGCATTATGAAAATGGATAATAAATGGAAAGTCGCAGTAGATTTTTAATTGCATATAATTATCCGTTTTTTTATGATGTGAGCTTAAGTTGTGCTGCTTTTGCGTTGTATACACATTGCAGAAATTTTCGAAAAATTTCAATTCTGGTGAGATTTGAACTAATGACTTCCTGCATGCCGAACAGGTGTCCTACAAGAGGAGCACAAATGACTTGAAAACTTAGAATCTTTTAAGACGCCATAAATTTCATTGTGGAAACAAAATAATTGGAAACGTGTAGTAATATTTGTTTCCATAATACAAATGTATGTAGTATTAGTAGAATTAGAATTCACAATTCTCTGGTTGTCTAGTGGTAGGATACCTGTTCGTCAAAGGGGGAAGTCGTGAGTTTGAATCTCGCCGGAAGGCAATGCAGTTTTTAAAAAAAAATTCTAGAATGCATATAGGACGTAAAAGCAGGAAAAATTGAGATTATCTCAGTTCACATTATAAACAGCGTTTAATCATATGATTCCTCAACATTTGGCAAACACTTTTTGAAAACATAAAAATCCAGAGATCGTGCGTTCATTGAAGTTAAGGAGCAACGTCTCGCGCGTCTACTTAAGCATGTAATATGTTCGCAATAATCTGAAGTTAAAGTTATGATTGATTTTACACATTTTATACCAATTAAACAAATGTAACGTGACAGACTACAGGGTGTGCCCGAAAATAACTGAAATTTCTCTATTTTTACACAACAACCTTAACACCTTCAATATATTCTCCATTTATTTTTATACATTTGTCAAATCGATGATTCCATTGTTGCAAGCATTGTTCGATTTCTTTTTTCTACGAGCTGTTGTGTCGCTCTTCACTTTTTCCACGTCTTTAAAACGATGGCCTTTCATTTCCTTCATTTGTGGAAACAAAAAAGTCACACGGAGTAAGATCAGGTAAGTAGGGGGCATGGGACAAAGGACTGATAAGGCTGTGTGAGCAGGTGCATTGTTATGGTGGAAAAACCATTCTCCCATCTACTACAAATCGAGTCTCTGTTGTCTCACACTGCTACGCAGTCTTCTCAGAACTTCCAAATAGAATGCCTGATTAATTGTCTGACCGGGTGGCACAATGTTCACTTAAATTCGATATTACAAAAAACGAGCAAAATGCTTTTCTAAAAAAAAATGCACTGTAACAAGACCCAACCTTATTTGTCGAAAGAACCGACTGCACCGAACGGAGAACATGTTATGTCACGCGCACCTAGCGGGAGGAATGTTTCATGTGCAAGCCCCACCCATAGCGCTGCTATTTCGGTTATTTTTGGGTACCCCTCGTGTTACAGTCATAATTTTATTTTAAAAAAATATTGTCACCAATTTTATATTAAAATCACAGGTAACCAGAAATAAGAATCGAATTGAAAGTAGGTTACATTCTTCAATTTTTCTTACATTTTAATTTGATTACACGTTTTCTTGTAAAAGATCTTATAAACGAAAACGACTCATATTTTTTCATGATTTTTCAGGTAACTTGCGAATACAAATTTGACCAGGGAGCCTGTATACCCCAGAGAGTACATACAGTGGTTGTATCATTACAACATAGCGAAAAAATTACTCTTGACGAATTAAGATTTGAAGTATTACACAAAGTTATTAGGAACGTTATTCCTGCCAAATATCTTGACGACCAAACTGTTGTTCATATAAATCCATGCGGACTTTTTATCATTGGCGGACCACAGGTAAATTAGATCATTTCTAATTAAAATAATACTAAAGAAATAAGGGGTCTAGTATCAAAACGATACTGTCCTGCAATGTTCTTGTTTGAGAATATCTATAAAAATGATTATGAAGCAAGACATTGCAAAATAAAGGATCAAATCAAAATGAATATTAAATGAAGAATAACGAGTTTTGGTTTTATGTAACTAAAAAGAAAGGAGCACTTTGAGATTATACGTTTTGAAAACTGGTATAAATTAAAAAAAGAACCAAAATGTTAAAATGCTATTTAAACAATTTATTTTTACTTATAAAGTATTAGTATACATACATATTCTGTTCGGACAACGTTCCGCGCGCTTCGCCCATTTTACTGTCGCCATAATCGTCCTACCAAGACTATTCGCAGTGTGGTGGATAAATTTGAGTCCACTGGTTCAATAAACAATGAACCAGTGGACCAGTGTACGAGGACAAAACGCAAGATCTGCCGAAAACATCGCCGCTGTCCGTGAGAGTGTGCAAGAGAATCCGAGACAGTCGATTTCGCGTCGCCCCCAAGAACTCTGCTTTTCGCAGACCTCAACTTGGCGAATTTTGCGTCGTAACTTGGGCCTGCACCCGTTCAAAATTCAGCTGACCCAGGAGTTGAAGCTAAACGACCATAGACAACGACGTGTGCTCGCTGAATGGGCCCTGAAACAGTGGGAACCTGGCCCATTTCTGGATAAATGGGTACATCAACAAAATTGTCGAATTTGGGACGATATCAATCCACATGAGATCCAAGAGCGTCCAATACATTCAGAAAAAATCACTGTTTGGCGTGGATTTTGGGCTGGCGGCGTCATCAGTCCATATTTCTTTGAGAACGAGATTGGCCAGGCTATCAATCGTCAACGGCGAGCGCTATAGGTCGATGATTACAAACTTTTTTTGGACTGAATTGGATGATATCGACACAGACATGTGGTTTCAACAGGACAGCGCTACGTGCCACACAGCTGATGCCATATTGGACATTCTGCACGAACAGTTTGAGGGCACGGTCGTCTCACGTGGAGATATTGTGAACTGGCCACCGAGATCGTGCGATTTGACCCCGTCAGACTTTTTCTTGTGGGGCTTACTTAAGTCGCAGGTCTATGCGAATAAGCCACTAACCACAGCGCCCCTTAAAGCCAAATAATCCATGCCATCAGTCAAATTTCAGCCTGATTTATGTGCCAAAGTCATGAAAAATTGGACATTGCGGATGCACGCCGTACATAATGGCATCGACAGGTCTTTCAAACGAATCAAAAATTTCGATGATATCTCGCACACACTTTGTTTTATTTAAATTTAAAGATTAGGGAAGCGCTTAATGAAAGACGTAATACTTTCAATGCAAAATAGAACAGGAGATGCTTCAAAATCAAACCATACGAAATCATAGTTAGCTTGAGATTAAAATGTTGCACAGTATTTGTTTTATATACTAGATCCCCCCCCCCCCCAAAAAAAAAAATAACCACCAAATTATTCAATGATGTCTATTAGTATTTGCTACTCTTGAGTGCCATGATGTCAACTACTAGTCTGAGAATGTATATACATATGTGTATTAGTTATTTGCAAAGTAAAGGATCATGTTTTAATAATGTATATTTTGGCATTATAATTTCGTAATTGTATCACAAATTGTTAATAAAATAATATATGGTTTTCAAAACGTAATTATATTATCAAAAATGCCAAAATTAAATTTTTTAACCAAACTTTATTTTTGCGAAGTTGTAATTTTTTTTTAATTCCAAATTTATAGAAACCAAACACACTTTCTTGTGTGCATTTTGTTGTTTCCAGAAATCATTTTGAAATTAAATTTTGTAATCTAAATTTATGCAAAATTATAGGTATTTTTTTTTAATTTCAAATTTATAGAAACACAAAATACTCTTGCGTATTTTGTTGAATCCAAAATGACATACATATTATGAAACAAATGCAATTTGCTTTTTAAATTACATTCTTTCAATTACATAAAGCATAAATTTCATCAAATTAAATTCAAACCCAAATATAAAGTAATAAATAATTAGAAGGGTTTGCTATCAAATTTTATAGATTCGAAAATGTTTTTTGTCTCACTCGATACTTGAAACATTCTTTATTTCTTTAATTTTCGAGCCGGAAAATCCAGTCGTTTAATGTAGATGAACAATCGCAATGCAATATCATTTTGCTCATTAACTTTAAGTAACCTAGTGGGATGTGTGGTACCTCATTTGAAAGTCATTTTATGTATCTCTTGAAGATTAAAAACTGGTCACTTTACAGCCATCCTCATTTGTATACAGACATTCATCATTTTTTATCAATTACAGGTACAATACAAGGAATAGAAGAAAACTACATTCATAAACCTATTTTAAAAGTGTATATTCAAAGATATATTAATATTTTCTTGCACCACTTTTAGCTTTAATAGCACATACTCTTCCCGACGTACTGTCCACAAGATTATAACATTCTTCTTCAATTTAGCGTTTCACGATTAAAAATTTTGAGTTTTAACTACTTGGACATACATTTAAATTCGACCTCTTCCACTTTTACTATACGCTGCAAAGTTCAAATAAGCGACGAATCAGGACTCTGTATTCACCCGCACTTTATTGTCACGACACTAACGAGTTACCACTTGAGCTTTGAGGCAGACGGCATTGTCTTGTTGAAAGTAGTAATCTAGCATATCGGTGTTAAATAATTGTAAAGCTGATGGTTTCAATACTTCTTCCAGCAAGTCGAGGTAGCGTTGACTGTTCATGCGACCTTCGCATAAGAACACTTCTCCAACGCCTAACACAGACATACAACCCCAAATCATGAGATTGCCTCCACCATGTTTTACCGTAGGTGCAATACAGTCCGGGTGGTATGCCTCCCATTTTCTTTTTCGGATAGGCTGTCCGCGTTTATAATAGTAATTGACATTAGTTTGAACGAATTTGCATATTGGATTCATCTGACCACATCGCTTTAGCCCAATCATCGATTCAATTATCATATTTTTTTAACTCGCAGAAGGCGTTTTTTCTTATTTTCTTCTGTGAGATGAGGTTCATGCAGAATTTTGTGAACCGACACTCGCAAGACGTCTCACTGTTTGGACAGAAATTGCTATTCCATGGTGAGCAGAAGTTCGACAAAAAGTTTTTGTTTTCCCCCTACGCGCAATGACATCCTCTGCAAAGGTTGATCTTACCTAGCGTTTGTACTATGTTTTCGACCACATTTTTCCAAGTTTCTAAATGATCCGGTTTTCTGGTAACGCTGAAATGGTATTACAAACTGCACACGCTTGTGCTATTGCAGCTAACGCCATTCTATGCGAATACAGAACTACCGTTTGACTCTGTTCCGCTTACATTAATTCGCGTATTTTAAGCATTGTCTGATGTGTACACAACTACTTACAAGTTTGACGCTCGTTCTTTACAAAAGTTAAAAGAGTGAAAATGGCATGCTTTTGTTTTCCATTTTAAAATTTCAAACGCTTAACCAAATCACCAACATTTTTCCAAAATGAAGTAGATCTGTTAAATGGCAAAATAGACGTACTTGGTATGAGCTGAGCCCATATGAAGACACCCTAACTCTGTAGACCAGTCTATTAATTAAACTAAGACTATCATTTATTTATTAAAACAAATTTTGTGTCAATGATCCTTTACTTCTTTACATATCTTGCAAATAAAATTATAAATATCTAATGTTTTAAAGCGTAACAATCTCTTATTTTAATGCGACTTATTTCAGAGCGATGCAGGTTTAACAGGCAGGAAAATTATCGTCGATACGTACGGTGGTTGGGGAGCGCACGGTGGTGGAGCGTTTTCCGGCAAAGATTTCACCAAAGTGGATAGATCAGCTGCATATGCCGCCAGATGGGTGGCTAAATCTTTAGTAAAAGCCGGCCTTTGCCGAAGATGTCTAGTACAAGTAGCGTATGCTATCGGCGTTGCCGAACCATTATCTATAACAGTTTTCGATTATGGAACATCGAAGTTATCGCAGAAACAACTCCTATCGGTAGTCCAGAATAATTTCGATCTGAGACCAGGCAAAATCGTGAAAGAACTTAACTTGCGACAGCCAATTTATCAGAGAACTAGCACCTACGGACATTTTGGACGTGATGGTTTTGCATGGGAACAACCAAAGGTTCTACGCATAAATTGACCCTATCATTACAAATTAACATTATTGATTACCTTTTCCTACCTTTATTGATTTCAGTGATTCTTTCTCTCTCTCTCTCTTTATTTTCCTTTATTTTTTCCTAATTCCCAATTATTTGTTTTAGAAATCCTTATTTATGTAGATCCTCTAGTGACGGCACTCTGAACCTTGGGCTGTGCCATATAATGTTGGACTGTGGATTGTATGCGGTAGCCTTCCTTAATAGACCACAGTTTGTTCTGTCCCCTTTTTCTTCGAGAACAGTAGAGGCGGGATTGGAACCACTGCAATGGTTGTGTCGAGTGAAACGTTCAGTTCCCGTTAGACTAGTTTTCACTCTCCACCTTGTGTTGTGTTTACGAAAAAGAATCTATTTGGAAAAGAGCATTTCCGAAAACACTCCGGTCTAGTAAGGATGAGGCGGGTGGATTAAGAACTTTACACGTCGTTTCAGCACGGAAAATGAAGATTTTATGGATCGTGCTTAGCAAAGTCGGGCATTTACCTAAGAAAAACAATGCTGCCACGGAATTTAAATCTTTTTATATAGTATTTTTTCTATTAAGATGTAAAAGATTTTTAGATTATAACTAAATAGGTTACATTAATTAATTATAAATATAGTCATTACATGTGAGCAGAATTTTAAGATACAAACAAAAAGAGAAATGTAATAACTTGACTTTCTTCCTTGTTAAGATTATATAATTGGTAGTGAATGATGATTTATATAATGACCATATTATGCAAGTGGATGTTTTAGAAGTTATTGTAATAAAACATTAATTTTTAATATTTGCCAGTGTATCTTACCGTTCTCGGTCAATTCCATAAACATTTTTTTTTATTATAAGTTTTTTCAACGTTCATATTTTTTTTTCATTGTTCATTTATATTTTCTTTGGTCCTTTTTGTTTGAGAACTACACTATCACATGCGGGAATCATGTCATCCATTATAATTGCTTTAAGTAATGTTAATGATTCTTGTAATTTGTTCAAAACAATAAAAATTGAGACATTAAAATTGTTTTATTCTTTTATTTTTTTTTCTTAATTTAGAAACGTCTTTATAACTGCTGTTTATAATTTATGAAAGAGATTCAACAAGTTCGTTATTTTAGTTTATTTCAAAATGGTCAAGACAGTATGTGTCGCATTTTTTCTAATACTAAATTCTATAAAAAAATGTATTCAGTGGTAGTAGGTATATTATTGAGAAATGTGTTTTTAGTACTACTATTTAACAACGCAGTACATTTCGTAAAATCAAAAACTAAATATTACCTATTGAAATAAATATAATTTCCTATACAAAATATGATTTAAGAAATATAATACAGCAACTTGATCAATAAGGTTGATATATAACCCCTTTCCACAATTAACTATTTGTAAATTCTGTATACGTATACGTAGGGTTATTGATCAAATTAATCAAATTCAACTACAATACAGCAAATTGCAATTGGCTATCTAGGAACAAATTATTAAGCCTGCAGAGACGAGTGCGCACTCATTGGGGGCGATTATATATGTTTCGAAAGCGATCGGATACATCCGAAGTCGACATTCAAATGCGTATGGTATGTGTATGAATCGACGGCGTTTTTTGTTATGTTCGACGAGTGTTGATAGATTTATTAACCGATCTTCGACATTAGAAAATACTGGCACTATTACTAAATGTATTGTTTGCAATATCAACGCCGTACAGTATTTTTGTGTGTAAAAGACTTGTTAACCCTTTGCACTCCGTTGTCGCCGTATTTAGGTCATTAAAATGCCAACAATAAATCCACTGTCGCGGCTACGCCGACACGGTTGTTTTAGTTAGAATATGTTTCTTAATAAAATAGCTAAGAAATAAATGTTTTGTTTTATTACAACGACTCCATTTTTCTTTACATCACAGGTAAGTACTTGTAACTAATATAGTGCCGGAGTTATTGGTATCCGCCATGAGTTACTAGACTGGAGTGCAAAGAGTTATATCAAACAATACCGGTTAAATGCGCAACATGATGTACCATATAAATTTCTGTAGTTATGTTGAGTGTGCGCAACATTCCACACAATATTGTAGACAATGAAGAACTTTTTGGGGGAAATACGTTCCGGAATGAAGATTGCTAACAAGAAGTCAATTACAGTATATTTTTCCTCGGGCAAAAAACGATCACGGATCAAATAAAAGCAGAGTTAAAAGATAAAAAATATGGCTGATGGTAGATGAAACAACGGATGCAAGAAAGAATAGTATTTTAAATGTGTTAGTGCGCACTTTATTTAAAAAGCGGTGAGATTTCTTTGGCTCTTCTTTTACGTATTATAGAATATTACAGAAGCCAAACGCGGAAAGGATAGAGAAATTATAAAACCTTCGGGAAGTTCGATATATCCGCAACCCAACTTGCAGTGTAATGTTGGTTGCATATGGGGGTTCGAATATGGTTAAAACTGGCAAGTTATTAAAACAAGCTTATCCTCAATTGCTTCATGTAACCTGTTCGCTCCATGCATGTCATCTTGTAGCTGAATTTATTAGAAACAGTTATCCAAAAATAAACTAATTCTTAGTTTCTACCAAAAAAGTTTTTATTAAATCTCTGAAACGCATTTGTGAGTTTAAAAAGCGGACATTCCTGAACCACCATAGGCGGTATTGACGAGATGGGGAACGTGGCTTAAAGTTGCTTTATATTATGAGAAATTTTTACACATAAACCGCAAAATGCTCAAGCAATTTCAGTAAGTTAGATACTGGTTTCAGATACTGAAATTCATACTCGATAAGAGCAAATTTCCGAAAATTATTCAATTCTTTTAGATACTATTTCCAAATTAGAGAACACCGAGCTGTCATTACATGAAACGCTAAATATAGTATATTATCTCAAAGCCTCGTTAGGAAATCTAACAGATAGTATAGGAAGATTAACAACCGATAAATTGTGTGCGGTTATAAATAGAAATCCCTATTTTCAAACTATAATGCGTATAAACAAAAGTTTAACTGATAATCAAGAGTACGAATATGATGCGAACTCATCATTAGGCACAGAACTAGTCAGCACTGAAAGGCATACTAATGACACAATACAAAGAATTTTTGCGTCACTACATCCACAAACTTATATGTATATATAGATAGACGCATTCTCGCTGTCGTTCAATACGGGTGAGGGAGGTAATGTTTATTCATGTAAATTGCTTGTTTTGAGGTGACAAGTGGTATCCCGGATTGTCTTTTTTAAGTTAGTTTTTCTAATTAATCTATTTCCGAATCAAAACCATATCTCACAATGTTCTTAATAAAATTTAATTCTCTTTCGTGTCTCACTTTTGTTAGTGAAAAACTAAGCAAACGATTAATAAGAAAATTGAAAGGAACCATCTATTGTTTTACGCTCTGATTTGAATCCGCCGTGGTAAATCTATTAACATTAGCTTTTTTTAGGAAAATAGTTTCTATTTTATGATTATTTCTGATTATTAGGGTATCTGAGAAAGGTAAGGTGTCATTTTCTTTTTCTACCATGAATATAATCGTCGGAAATTTTGAATTTAATTGCTTAACGAAATTGTCTAAATTATATTTGTGCGTGTCAAAAATTAATCCATACTCATGGAAAATGCTTGACGATATGTTTAAATTCAACTTCAAAACTACGCATAAATAAATCTGCTTTTTTAGCCATTCCTAATTGGTACGTGGAATATATTTTTGATATAAAATTAATAAACCTAACTTCAGATGTGCTAATCATTGCTAGTCTTAATGTACTATTAAGTTTTTTTGTTAGTTCCTATCAATCAGAAACGCAGTTCTACTCTAAGGAATAATAACAACATAAATAATTATCTTATAAATTATATTTTGCACACTTTCAAACATACAACCTAAAATTTTAGTATCTTATGTATTAGACTACAAGTGTGAGTAGTCTATAAAACGCCGGTTTCGGACCACATAATTTTGAACCAACAAATTCAGGAATATTTATTCATTTTACTTAAAATTCTACTCATTATTTTCATTATTTAACACATTTATCTCAAAATGCACGTTTTTTATCAATTTTGCTCGTACAAACCAAAAATCGATGTAAAAATTCCATTTTATGAGTCAGAACTAAATTGTGACCGAGTACATATGTATATAAGTAGATATTAATTACCTGTACTGGAGTTAATAGTTTTTGTTAGAAATAAAATTTAGTTTTTATGAGTCAACAATTCACAAACCCAAAGAGGTTTCATTTTTAATAAAAAAATTTATGACAATATTGATCCTTCAAAATTGTGAATGAGTATTTTAGAATTGAAAATATACAAAAAAATAAAATTTACATAAAAATATATGCAACCAATATAACATCAAATAAATGTATATAATTTTATCATCATGATTATTATAGGTGGTAGACAGGTTTCGTTCCAAACCTGTGCGCAGAATATTTTAAGAATGTGTGACTATAGTTATATTCTATAAATTAACATATAGAGCTTAACAATTATCACATCTACTTGTTCACACCTCATAATTACAGAGAAAATTATTGAGTTATCATATTGTGAACATCTAAAACATTTATCATATATCTACATGTTAACATGGAATATATTAACCTAACGTGTAAGATATAAACATAGACGTTTAACGTTAACATAGAACGTAACGTAAACATAAAACGTAATAATTCGAGTAATATAATATCTTGACAACTATGAATAAAGTTCTAATAAACAGTAATTGTTTATATGAATAAGAAATCGTCTACGGTATTCATCTTTTTGATAAAAGATATTCAACAATGAAAAGTAAATTGTTTACATAATTATTTTAAATATAAATAAATTGGAATGGATTCTGACACAAAGTATTTGAAGGAAATTAAAACACTTAATGATGATCCAATGAAGTACATAAATTCATATAACTCGTTACCTAAGCTACCAATAAATAAAATTCTATTTAATTACAAATCTTTCAAAATTCGAGAACATTCTAACAAATTCATTTGACTACATAGTATTTGCAAAAAATATAAAATAAATAAGTTATATAGAGAAAATGAATATTTTGTTTAATTATATAATTGGATATCAGACGATGAAAAAAAGAAATTCTTTCCAATAAAAGTCATTGTTGATAAAAATTATAGATTTAGACAAGTACAATAAATATCAATTGTTTTCAATTCTCCAATGCCCCCAAGCCAATGTGTCAGTACTATTTTGTTGGATACATCTTTTATCATCTCTCCAACACAATGATTTTTTATTTAATTCCTCAGTGTACATATTATGATCATAGCTCCTAATAACACTTTGTTTATGAAAATATATCTTTTGATCAAACATTTTTTATAATGCTGAAATTTAATTTCTTTATCAAGTACAGATTTTTTAATTCCTTTCAACTTTTTATGTACATTATTATCTCTATATGTATATGATTTAGATCTTAATCCAATAAATTCAAGTATCTTTTTTTGAATGAAATTAAAACATTAATGCTTTTTATTATTATGTTAATATATGTTATACCGATGCTCCCGAGTTGCTGCTGCTGTGATCACTATAACAAATAATACATTTTACATGAAACATAATTAAATATTTTAAAACATTGTATTACCCATATATTCTCAGCAAATCCATAAGTACTGTGTCCCTTATATTGGTGTTTTTAAATATTAATATAACATCTCCAAAATTACGATGATTTATAGCAATTTTAGCAGTATTCATGGCAGTACACCCACCAATAATAGTGTCCTCATTTAATCTCAATACTGTCGGGTGTACTGGTTCAATTGGTGTTAAAAGTATTTCATGTATACCTTGCACAATAGAGCACATGATAGAATTATTGCTGTACCTCACTTCAACTAAGATAGTATCCATTTTAATCTTACGTTTAAGTTGGAACTGTTTAAAGTCTTCCAACAGCCTATTCATTCCCCAAAGTATGCAAAAAGTCCTCTTTATAAAAAGAAAAGTATTTTTTTTAAATGAAAAAAGTATCACGAACGTGGTCTTGAACGAGATAAACATAACTTTTTAAAAGTGTATATTCTGTATTTAAGTCAGTTTGAACGAAAATAAAAAGTAAGAAATAAATATATGTAGGTATGTGTAATATGGCACAGACTAGGTAGATAACCCCATTTTTCTTCTTGAATTACAAAATAAAGTAACTGTCTCCATCTATACTATTGAATATTCAATCTTTTTATGAATTTCATCGAGTTCAGCTACTCGTGTTATAACTGAAAAAGAAAAGTGTAACTCCAACTTTAAATTACAGCTATAAGATGGTGCTGTTCATACCTTTTTTTTTATGCTTTGAATATTACTTTTTATTTTTATTAATATAAATGACAATTCCAATTAAAAAAGGCTCATCAATTATTTTACAAGACAAATCAAAAATAGTTGAAGGAGGTGAAATAAATGGTGGTTTTATTAATTTATTATTACCTATACTAGCAGCAGCAGGTGGTCCTGTTTTAGCTAATATTTTAAATAAAATTGTTGATGTGATAGACGATAAAATAAAGGGCAAGACATTAACATTAGAAATTCCTGGTCAACCTTCAATCCCTTTAAAGAAAACATTATCTCAAAAAGATAAAGACACAATAGAAAAAAATATTAGAGCCCTTATGAATATAACTAGCAAAGAAGATTCAGATTGTGAAGATGATATACCATTACTGTGTTTTGATAAAAGTAAAAAAGTTGAAAATATTAATCCAACAGACGAAATTAAGAAATTATTAAATATACAAGATCCTAGATTATTTGAAACAAAATCATAAATGTTTTATCTCTGACGTTAAGTAACACACATATAAAAATAATAAACACCACCAACCACAATTTACATCATTAGAATTTTGAAATTTATAATTATTATGAGTTACTATATAACCTTTTTGAATTATAAATTTTTCTGGTAATAAATTACCAAATGAATCAAAGAAATTCACTAATTTATTAGTATTATCTACATACATAGCAACCCAATGTGTTCCAGTATTCCAATCTAAATTAAAAATGTTATACTTATTTAGATTATCTATTCCACCGTATGTTAACAATTTATCTGAACTCATGTTTATTTCTTCGTTTGTAATTAATTTAAAAATATTTTCCAAGTCAATATTTGATAATGCTATCTTATTATCATTTTTACATTTATCGATTAAATAATTTAAAATTATATACTTCATTTATAATACTTTGAATAATTGTTGAATATACGTCTGTGACTGAGAAGCGAAGCTTTGATTATCATTTATAGCATCTGTTTTTTTAGCACCATCTGCTCCTGCATTTTTATATGCTTTATAAATTATATTTGTGTTAAAAGAATGTTAAAAGGAATCATTCTATTATTAATAACACCCTATCTACTACATATGTTTCATGGATTGACCAATCATCAGGCAGATTCTGTGTTATTAATGAACGATTCCTTGATAGCGTCTATCATATCATTACGATACAGAAAAATAGTGAATAATCAACATGCCTCCCTCTCACGTCCAATTAATTGAACGAAAAAGCGAGAATGCATCTGCCTCGCAATGTCGATAACTAAGTTACCAGAGCGTATAGACAGATGGCGATGCATCACGGCTATTTGCCAATTAATTTTATTGGCAAATAGCCGTGATGCATCGCATTAGTATTATTTAGAAAATCATCATAATGTTGTTGAATAATATGATTTCTATTTGTTAAGAATCCTTTATTATTTGAGAATGGATATGTTTTCCCATTTGCTGTTATTTCATGATTTTTTGTGCACACGTCAGGATCTGGATTAAATGATCCTGTTTTCTCATTATAAAACACATAATAAAGATTACAAGCATATGGAGATGATAAATTAATGTTTATTGCTAATGTTGTCTTATTTGATAATACTTGCTCCATTAATGTTGAATATATTGTTTCAGGTAAAGTATGTAATTTTTTATTAAGAATTAGTGCTTTATCTTTCTTAGATAACTCAATTGCTTGCATATCCATTTGATAAGAATTACATACAAATATTCCATTAACTTTAATACTTTCAGAAAGTTCATTAGTTAATATTTGTGATTGAGAATAAAAATCAATTCTGAATACAATTGATTCACAATGAACTATATTTGGTTGAGAAAATTTTGCCAACATATATTTCATTGGAATTCTAATATCAATCCCACCAACAGGAATCTCATCAATATTTTTATAATCATCTTCATGATCTTCTATATCATCTTTCCTTCTTCTGATGAATGAATTAATTAGGAAAAATGTACCAGCATAATCGATGGATTCTTCAATTATATCAGCATGATCTTTTTCCATAAAGACTCTTAATTTAACAGATATTCTATTTATAATTTCTTGAATATAATCTTTTGATAATTTAATTACTTTATCAGTTGGATTACTAATTGACAAATATAAATTTACATGATCCAGTTGCAAACATGTATCTGTTCCAAAATGAAATTCTCTTGTGATTGATGCAGATGATTTTAAAGAAATTTCAAATGAATCAGTATATTGTCTTAAAACATTTAATGAAGAAAATAAGCCTTCTTTCGATAATAGAGACATTTATTATTAAAATAATATAATTAAATATATGATCCATATTTCATTGTCTTTCAACTTATGTAAAATATTATTATATTCTAAACTAAGTTCAATTATTTGATTATTAGAATTTATGTTAGATATTGGTAAATTTAATTCTTTTGAACTATCTTGAGAGAAAATTGTCCACAAATAGTTTTTTTGATTGCGTATATATATATGGATATGCTCTGAGTCAAGAATTATCAATCGGTG
The DNA here is from genome assembly GCA_031893035.1 of Dermolepida albohirtum. Classification (NCBI taxonomy): domain Eukaryota; kingdom Metazoa; phylum Arthropoda; class Insecta; order Coleoptera; family Scarabaeidae; genus Dermolepida; species Dermolepida albohirtum. The sequence goes on along the minus strand of JAVIWB010006120.1, from coordinate 557,863 downwards.
ATTTTATAGAAGAAGATTGTGAATATTTTACAAAAGATATAATATTAAGTTTACCTGACCATGGAGATCGCGGGTATACGTTTGTAGTTGATTTAGAAATTCCAAATGAATTACATAATAATTTAATGATTACCCATTACTACCAGAACACTATTCTCCGTCAATTGATGAATTATCTAATTATCAAAAAGACTATTAAAAAAATTGGAAGTATAAGCGCTGGAACAAAACTATAAATACATTAAAATCAAAAACAGATTATATTATTGATTATAGAATGTTAAAAGAGTGTATTAATCAAGGAATAATATTAAAGAATATCGAAAAAGTAATATCATTTAAACAAAAGAAATGGTTAAAACCATATATAGAACTACGAGGGAGCGTTTTTATATTCGCGGAATGAGCGGGTTGTAGAGGGGTGAGTAGGCGCATTGGGGGCGTGGCCTGTGCAGCGACTCATGATTAGTATAAATACGAAGTTTCATTGTTATTAGACAGTTAGTCTTTGAGCTATCGTCAACCAAGTAACATAATCAGGAGTGAAAAGTGAAATATGGAAAAAATCGAATATCGTGCCGTTATAAAGTTCCTTACCAGGCAAGGAAAATCAGTCGCGACCATAATGAATGAGATGTCATTGGTTTACGGCGACTCTTGTCCAGGAAAAACCATGGTGTACAAGTGGCATAGTTTATTTAAACAAGGAAGGGAATCCCTTGAAGACGACCCGAGGCCGGGCAGGTGCATTGAGGTGACCACGCCAGCACTTATCCAAAAAGTTGAACAAATTGTACTCGAAGATGCTCGACTAAAGAAGAAACAACTCGCAGAAATGGTTGGAGTATCCGATACAACAATTTTTAAAATTCTACACGATCATCTCGGCATGTCTAAGGTCAGCGCAAGATGGGTGCCGAGAATGCTCACGCCGCCGCAAAAACAACAGCGCGTAGAGTGTTCGCGTGCATTTTTGGATCTCTGTAATGAAGACAAGGATGGTGTATTGAGTGGAATTGTTGCTGGAGACGAAACTTGGGTTCATCATTATGAACCTGAGTCCAAACAAGACTCCATGCAGTGGCATAAAAAGGGCACAGCACCTCCCAAGAAATTTAAAGTGTCACAATCAGCTGGGAAACTCATGGCAACGGTATTTTGGGACTCGGAAGGAATATTGTTGATTGATTATAAAGATAAAGGTGTTTCTATAACCGGAGAATATTACGCTTCAATATTAGAGCGACTAAAAGAAGCCATTAAAGAGAAAAGACGGGGAAAATTGACAAAAGGTGTTCTGCTTTTTCACGACAACGCGCCCGTCCACAAGAGCCGCGTTGCGTTAGCTGCCCTGCATAAGGTGGGCTTCGAAATTATGAATCACCCATCCTACAGCCCAGACCTGGCCCCGAGTGATTATTACCTATTTTCGAAAATGAAAAAAGAGCTGCGGGGTAAAAAAATTACAGCCGATGATGAAGTCAAGGAGGCAGTTTCGGCGTATTTTGCAGATAAAGAGAAATCATTTTTTTATGAGGGTATAAATAAATTAATTGAAAGATGTGAAAAATGTATCCGTCTTGCAGGTGAATATATTGAAAAAGAAAAATAATTTGGTTTTTTTATTTCCACCCCTTGTCCCCCATTCCGCGAATATAAAAACGCACCCTCGTACATCAATATGTTCTTCATACTTTTGCTTGTTTTCAAATTTATCATGACATTTCAAACAGATATTCATGTGTTGGTCTCTTTTATGAATTTGACCGTTTAGTAATGCACTTAAATTTTTAATTCCAACACAATGTTCATCATATTCCAAAATGTTTACATGTTTTTCAGTTTTTCCAATTTTATTACTTAATATAAATAAATCAACTCTAGCATCATCTCGTACTTTGTATATATTAATAGATGTATTTAAAAATTCTTCATATTTAGATACATTTTCTGATGTTAATTCTAATGGATATTTCATATTAAGACGCTCATATTTAGATATATCCCAAGGAACAATTTTTAAATTTTTTTGAGTTGGTAGTAGTAAAAATAAAGGTTAGCTATGATTTCAATTCATTAAAGAAATTAGGAAATAACATGTTTTTAATTCGTACGGTTTTGGTTTTAATTTTTATTTTGAAATATACACCTTAATTATTAATATTCATGCTGTAATAAAATAAAATATAATTTTAGATGTAGTTATTTTTTTCTTGGGCAACTTAAAACACCCGCGAAATTTAAAAATTGTTCCTTGGGATTATACTTTGATGGTCTATCACTATGATCTTTAGCAGGATTTAGAATGCTTTCTAGTGCATATTCAAAACATCGAAAATTTTCTTCCTTATTACATTTGAACTGATTAGTTTTGTTATTTTTGACATTAATACAACACCTTTTAGTAGTTATAAAACTTGGTAATTGTTTGTAAGTGCTACCACGAAGAGGAGTATACTTACTTGTTTGTAAATCCACATTTATAACACGGTCAAATCTAAGTTTTGTATTTTTTGCATTAAATGCCTCAAATTTTCTAATTAAATTATTTTTCATTTCTGTTACAACTGGACCAACCAATCTTTCAATAATCATATAGTTTGTAGCTGGTCCTGATACGCTATATCCTGTAATATTATGTATATTTGATGAAAAATATCTCTTATATAAATCAATAACATTACCAGATAAATCATATTGAACAGTTAAAACTAATTGAATACGTAAAGACTCGTGTCTATTTAATGCATTTCCAATTTTTTCAATAATATAGTCTGATATTTTGTATAGAAAAGTATATAAATCATGTTGTGCACTATCACAATAAAATGAATAATCAACAATCATTTCTCCCCATGAACCACGAGCTCTAACAACTCTAACATTATCTTCATCACTTTCATGTATTTTTGATAATTCATCTAAATCTTTCCTTTTATTTTGTATTCCTTGTTTTCTTTGTCTTTGTTTCTGAATTATGTCATCATCAATATTAAATTCATTAATAAACTGTTGTTTGAACAAATAATCTTTTATATTTTTTTCTAATTCGTGTTTTCGTAAACCTTGATATGGTATTTTGTTTAGAATGCAATATTTTCGTAATTCTGCAAACTTCATTTATTATACAAAAAAATTGTGGTACAAACTATCTTTGTATCTTTAATAAATTTATGATTACTTCAAGCTATAAATTTTAGAAATATTTATACTTATTCAAAATTGATAAATTTTATTCATTATTAAAAATATGCTTCGGAACTCTTTTACAACTTTATTAATATGCTATTTTATTTTTCAAAATTATTTGTTCAAAAATGTATGTACATTCAAATTAATATTTTTATTGTATTTGTGTAAATCTATAATTTTTATCAACAATGACCTTCATTGGAAAGAATTTTTCTTTTTTCATCGTCTGATATCCAATTATATAATTAAACAAAATATTCATTTTCTCTATATAACTTTTATTTATTTTATATTTTTTATTTTTTGCAAATACTATGTAGTCAAATGAATTTGTTAGAATGTTCTCGAATTTTGAAAGATTTGTAATTAATAGAATTTTATTTATTGGTAGCTTAGGTAACGAGTTATATGAATTTATGTACTTCATTGGATCATCATTAAGCGTTTTAATTTCCTTCGTGTAACTTTTGTCAGAATCCATTCCAATTTATTTATATTTAAAATAATTATGTAAACAATTTACTTTTCATTGTTGAATATCTTTTATCAAAAAGATGAATACCGTAGACGATTTCTTATTCATATAAACAATTAATGTTTATTAGAACTTTATTCATAGTTGTCAAGATATTATATTACTTGAATTATTACGTTTTATGTTTACGTTACGTTCTATGTTAACGTTAAACGTCTATGTTTATATCTTACACGTTAGGTTAATATATTCCATGTTAACATGTAGGTATATGATAAATGTTTTAGATGTTCACAATATGATAAATCAATAATTTTCTCTGTAATTATGATGTGTGAACGAGTAGATGTGATAATTGTTAAGCTCTATATATTAATTTATAGAATATAACTATAGTCACACATTCTTAAAATATTCTGCTCACAGGTTTGGAACGAAACCTGTCTACCACCTATAATAGTTATCATGATGATAAAATTATATACATATATTTGATGTTGTATTGGTTGCATATATTTTCAATTCTAAAATACTCATTCACAATTTTGAAGGATCAATATTGTCACAAATTTTTTTATTAAAAATGAAACCTCTTTGGGTTTGTGAATTGTTGACTCATAAAAACTAAATTTTATTTCTAACAAAAACTATTAACTCCAGTACAGGTAATTAATATCTACTTATATATGTACTCCTTCACAATTCAGTTCTGACCTATAAAATGGAATTTTTACATCGATTTTTGGTTTGTACGAGCAAAATTGATAAAAAACGTGCATTTTGAGATAAATGTGTTAAATAATGAAAATAATGAGTAGAATTTTAAGTAAAATGAATAAATATTCCTGAATTTGTTGGTTCAAAATTATGTGGTCCGAAACCGGCGTTTTATAGACTACTAGTGTGGCATATTGTTGTACAAGAAAAGTTAACATTTTGTTCATTAACTTCTTTCGATTTTGATTTCTTCATTTTCATAAAAGCCGCTACTGTCAGGTTCTTCCTTCACAACCTCTTTCAAATCCTTTTCCCACCTCGTTTTTGTTTCGTCGTATTTCCTCTCCTTTTCTTGAGAATCCTTCATTTTTGAGATCGACCATTTTATTTTCTGTGTCTATTCTTGCTTTGTCGCTGCGTTCTAATTGTGAGATCAATTTCGCCACATCCACCAGTGCTCCTCTAAACATTACCAAACCTAAGTCAAATGCAGAATATAATTAGAAATACGTTCCGGAATGAAGATTGCTAACAAGAGGTCAATTACAGTATATTTTCCTCGGGTAAAAAACGATTACGGACCAAATAAAAGCAGAGTTAAAAGATAAAAAATATGACTGATGGTAGATGAAACAACGGATGCAAGAAAGAATAGTATTTTAAATGTGTTAGTGCGCACTTTATTTAAAAAGTGGTGAGATTTCCTTGGCTCTTCTTTTACGTATTATAGAATATTATAGAAGCCAAACGGGGAAAGGATAGAGAAATTATAAAACACCTTCGGGAAGTTCGATATATCCGCAACCCAACTTGCAGTGTAATGTTGGTTGCATATGGGGGTTCGAATATGGTTAAAACTGGCAAGTTATTAAAACAAGCTTATCCTCAATTGCTTCATGTAACCTGTTCGCTCCATGCATGTCATCTTGTAGCTGAATTTATTAGAAACAGTTATCCAAAAGTAAACTAATTCTTAGTTTCTACCAAAAAAGTTTTTATTAAATCTCTGAAACGCATTTGTGAGTTTAAAAAGCGGACATTCCTGAACCACCATAGGCGGTATTGACGAGATGGGGAATGTGGCTTAAAGTTGCTTTATATTATGAGAAATTTTTACACATAAACCGCAAAATGCTCAAGCAATTTCAGTAAGTTGGCTACTGGTTTCAGATACTGAAATTCATACTCGATAAGAGCAAATTTCCGAAAATTATTCAATTCTTTTAGATACTATTTCCAAATTAGAGAACACCAAGCTGTCATTACATGAAGCGCTAAATATAGTATATTACCTCACAGTCTCGTTAGGAAATCTAAGAGATAGTATAGAAAGATTAACAACCGATAAATTGTGTGCGGTTATAAATAGAAATCTCTATTTTCAAACTATAATGCGTATAAACAAAAGTTTAACTGATAATCAAGAGTACGAATATGATGTGAACTCATCATTAGGCACAGAACTAGTCAGCACTGAAAGGCATACTAATGACACAATACAAAGAATTTTTGCGTCACTACATCCACAAACTTCGTTTTCGAGCAGCGAGATAGACGCATTCTCGCTGTCGTTCAATACGTTGGACGAGAGAGGGAGGCAATGTTTATTCATGTAATTTGCTTGTTTCGATTGTTTTGAGGTGACAAGTGGTACCCCGGATTGTCTTTTTTAGTTAGTGTTTCTAATTAATCTATTTCCGAATCAAAACCATATCTCGCAATGTTCTTAATAAAATTTAATTCTCTTTCGTGTCTCACTTTTGTTAGTGAAAAACTAAGCAAACGATTGATAAGAAAATTGAAAGAAACCATCTATTGTTTTACGCTATGACTTGAATCCGCCGTGGTAAATCTATTAACATTAGCTTTTTTTAGGAAAATAGTTTCTATTTTATGATTATTTCTAATTATTAGGGTATCTGAGAAAGGTAAGGTGTCATTTTCTTTTTCTACCATGAATATAATCGTCGGAAATTTCGAATTTAATTGCTTAACGAAATTGTCTAAATTATATTTATGCGTGTCAAAAATTATAAAAATGGTTTCCACGTACCTAATCCATACTCTTGGAAAATGCTTGACGATATGTTTAAATTCAACTTCAAAACTACGCATAAATAAATCTGCTTTTTTAGACATCCCTAATTGGTACGTGAAATATATTTTTGATATCAAATTAATAAACCTAACTTCAGATGTGCTAATCATTGCTAGTCTTAATGTACTATTAATTTTTTTTTGTTAGTTTCTATCAATCAGAAACGCAGTTCTACTCTAAAGAATAATAACAACATAAATAATTATCTTATAAATTATATTTTGCACACTTTCAAACATACAACCTAAAATTTTAGTATCTTATGTATTAGACTACAAGTGTGGCATATTGTTGTACAAGAAAAGTTAACATTTTGTTCATTAACTTCTTTCGATTTTGATTTCTTCATTTTCATAAAAGCCGCTACTGTTAGGTTCTTCCTTCACAACCTCTTTCAAATCCTTTTCCCACCTCGTTTTTGTTTCGTCGTATTTCCTCTCCTTTTCTTGAGAATCCTTCTTTGTTGCCTCTTCTTTCATCATTACCGTTTTCAGAACTGGACCAATCTTATCTCTTATATCCACCAATGTATGTTGGAATAATTTCATGTGGGACTAAAAAGAGTCTTGGTATTTAAAAGAACAAAGTAGTAGGTATACAACTTACCGTTTGGCGATTTAATGATTCTTCTGTATTTTTTAATCTATCCTTGTTTTCTTTCAAGTCTGTATTCAAGCTTTTAATCATAGCATTAGATTTGTTATTCTTTTCCGTCAATTTGATGTTTTCATTTTTGAGATCGACCATTTTATTTTCTGTGTCTATTCTTGCTTTGTCGCTGCGTTCTAATTGTGAGATCAATTTCGCCACATCCACCAGTGCTCCTCTAAACATTACCAAACCTAAGTCAAATGCAGAATATAATTACATTTTAAAATATCTTTGAATATACAAACCATCTCGAATATCAAGAGATTCATTTTCTAGTGCCGGTTTCTTGGATTGTTGTTCATCTTCTCTAAATACTGGAACAAGTCTTTTGTTACCAACAGCAAGGACTTGTAAATTGACGTCTTTTTCGGAATCATCAATAACAATAAAATCTTCTTCCCGAGGTTTGTCAGTTAGTTTTCTATAATGGAGTGAATCTCTGGTGATCACTTTGCTAACTAATTTGCGAACCTGTGCTCTCGACAGACTGAGTCCGAGTGTGTAAAGTAAGTCTTCAATATCTTTTTCAAATATGTAACCACAATGAGTTTGATCAAAATATACAAATGATAATAATAAATGCCTATCTTTGGTGTACATTTTCGGTTTGTCCCTCTTCTTCTTATCTTTATCAGTTTTTCTTTTATCTCTTCCGTCGTCTTCTTCGTCAATGTCATCTTCATCGGAATCGCCTTGATCTGATTTTTTATCCTCCTTTTTAACATCTTTCTTTTTGTCCTCGGACTTTTTCTTCTCGTCAACCTTCTTCTCCTTTTCTTCTTTAGCGTCCTTCTCTTCCCGCTTCTCTTTTTCGTCCTTCTTTTTCTCATCCTCCTTCTTCTTCTCATCATCTTTCCGTTTGTCATCGTCCACTTTCTTGTCATCGTCTTTCTTTCGTTTTTCATCTTTCTCTTTAGGTTTTTCCGGTAGTTCATATAGTGCTCTGTATATGTTAAAGCCAAAATCTCTCATCAACATTTCATTGAATAATTCGGCGAAAAGAGACACTTCAAAAGAGTGCTCCTTGGTGTCTTCCGGACGGTAGTCCAAAAGTAAAGATATTGACATCACCGTGCAATCAAATTTACCTGATTTTGCAGTTTTTGATGGGTGAACTATAATGTGTGGCTGTTCTGGTAACGTGTACCGTTTCTCTAATTGAGCTTTTTCTTTTTCGTCCAGTTTTCTTTCTTCAGTCTACAACATTATACAATCACAAATACTTTTAAAAAAATGAAAAACGTATTGAAAGTATCCAGTACACACTTTCGTTTTAAATATACAGAACGCTGTGGTCACCTGACGCGCCAAGTTGTGTTTGTTTAATAAAACTATAATATGCATTAGAGTGTAACAAATGTTGACGTTTTTAATTTTGCATTTGAAATGTACAAATAAGAAATTTGATTTAGATTATTAGGAAGCTAGTTTTAGCAGAGGTTCATGGCTGTTTTTTGTTTTTGGGCCTGTTCAAATTCTTCAAGCACAAAATAAATAATTTAGAACCTTAGAATTTGTTTGACAAAATTTATTCATTGAATTATTAAATGAAGTTTGGAAGCCGATGTATTTCTGAGAAGTGGGACAGGTAGTAAATGTAGATAAGACCAGAATACCAATATTTGTATGATTCAATATTGGTCATTGTTAGGAGATAGTGGTGTAATGGCAAGAATGGCCTGTTTTTTTTCCATTATTCTGATATATAATATCAAATAATACCTAAGACGCGCGAATTAACAGAAGCGGAACGTTATTAGATAATTCTGCTTACAAAGCAAGGAATGTCGCTCTCCGCTAGACAAATGAAATGTTCGAGGTGTGCCATCCGAACTACGGTCGAACGTCATAGAGAAACCGGCTCATACAAGAATAGACCGAAGAGCGGTCAAAGACGCCAGGCAACGGCAAGGGATGATCGAGGCTTAGAAAAAATGTGTAATGTCACTGTTTCTGCTCGTACCGTCAGGAGACGTCTTGCAGAATTAGTCCTGAGCGGCTGTAAGCCCCAACACAAACCGTACCTCTTTCAGGGGCACAAAAGTAAGTGTTTAGCATGGGCGAAAAGATACGAGCACTGTACAGTAGATGATTGCACTAAGGTGATGTGGTCCGACGAATCCAACATACAGGTACGATATGAATAATATTGATGTTTGTATTAGCGATATTGATATTAAACTCAACGTACTTTAATGCAAGAGAAATCAACTGAAACAGTAAAGTGATTTAAGGTTTTTAAATACACTTTTTGGCCAATCTGACGCAAAATACGTACGACGCAGGAAAACGGAAGCCTATCATCCTGATTGCCTTGTATCAACGACGAAATTTTGTGGAGGCAGTGTGATATGGGGATCCATGTCCGCCTCAGCGTTAGAGAGGTGTTTGTGTGCGACGGCACCATGAATAGTCGGCGATACCTCGGCATGTTGGAGGAAGTTCTAGAACAGTCTGCATTAAAATTATTTGATGGGGACGATCTAGAATACTACTTTCAATAGGACAACGCACCCTGCCACAAATCACGCAAAGTAATGCGTTGGTCCGCTGAATATGACGTGTGTGTATTAGACTGGTCGATACAATCTCCAGACCTGTCACCCATTGAACATTTATGGAAAGTATTGAAGGAAATGGTGTCCATATACAAATGTGGATACAAAATAAAATTAAAAGATAAAATTTTAGAAGAATGGGAGAAAATTTCACCACAACTGTGCTACAATCTTGTATCCAGCATGCCACGCAGGATCCGTGCTGTAATACAGGCACGTGGTGGATCCACAAAATATTGAAAGTGTTAATAAATTATCGTTAAAAGCTCTTTTACATATGTAGTATTAATTTATTTGCAATACTTTTCCAAAAAAACCCCTAAAACGCCGAGTGCCTAATATATACGGGCACGATAGTATATACAATTTGAATAATGTCAAATACGTACTTCTGTCTTTTTCTCATCGACGTTGTCAATCTCCACATCAAGAGCAGTGTCCTTGGGATCGTCAGTTTTTTCCGCTTCCGCTTTCAAAGCTTTTGCTAATTTTGCAATTAATTGTGATTTCAAACCCTTGGAGTTGATATTCCTGGCTTTCAGTTCATTCCTAAGATCCATCACCGACATTGTTTTTGGATCTAGTTGTGAATAATGCGTAGGTTCTAATTTATCACTAATAGGTTCTTCCTCCTGTGTGTGAAAAAGCAGAAACAAAAAAAGAAAATATTACCTTCTTGTAAGATGATTTGCGATAAGTCAGTCACCCTTTCTTCCATTCAAGACACTCAAACAGAGATATCGGTGATGAAAACTATATGTACTATATATATACATAATATTCTCTCGATATAGGCCATACATATATGTAATATATATATATAGATGTAAGTAAATAAAGGCAACAACACAAGTCGCTCTGGATTTGCAGAGTGGCCCAGAAAACAGCATATACCTAGCCTATTTATATACATTAATAAAATATTTAGATGCCTTTTCATCAGCTGTCGGCTGCTCGTCCAGGTCCTGGTCAGCCTTCAGCTTCCTCTCCAGCTGCTTGCGATAGTTAAGTTGGAGGCCGTCCCACTCGAGGCGCGTGGAGACACAACTCCAAACATCTGGTAGAAAGATCACCACTGTTTCAACACGAGCTGGTACCACCTTGCCCTTGTGTGTGCTCTCGCTTCGTCTGTAGTACAGCTCCACGAAGCGGTACCTATTGGAACACACAGGTCAGCAGGATTCGTTCTCAGCACCTTACCAGACACAGTCTAAAGCACACCACTTACGCGCGTCCAATCCATCCGGTATCTAAGTTAAGCTGGTACGTTTTCTATTAACTACTAATTTAATGACATTTAACATGTTAAAAGAAAACGATACCCGTTCAGCATCAGCATGCATCACCTTTCAAAAATTCTCTGGATATGTGTAGGTGTATTCGATAAAACAGACAAATGTTCATTGCGATAAACAAATACATTTGAATGTTTTCTATGTTACTATTGAAAATCATACAAGAGTGTGCCGGAAAGTTTCGTCAAATCAAAAGTTCTTCCTTCAAAATTCCTTAACAACATTCAACCTTTTTCTTTATATGCTGTGACATGAAATTTACTACTGTGATTTTAGGAAAAAATTTTTTTTTAGTTTCAATCAAAATATCGCTAAAATTAAACTTTGACAAATGTCATTTTGGAATTTACAATTGTGAAAACGCACGCACGCACGCCGCCACAGCAGCACACGTTAGCACGAACGAAAATCATCACGACGTCGTCCATGGGCTCCTAGTGTTTTTACCAGACTTCCCAATTCCACTCTGATTATGGTATATATTAATGATATGAAATCCTAAAGAGATGTCATAATTCGAGTAGTTGGTTTTGCTTGCGCCCAGTACGAATTTGGCTGGATGCAATTGTGTATTTATCACTCGAATCGTTTCTAGGGTGTATATTGCCGGTTTAACCACCATAGGTAGGCGAAAATATTATACAAAACAAATCGATGTAAACTTAATGTTTTACGAAGAACGGGATTACAAACAGCACGTGGAAACAGCGAGACATAAAGAAAATATAAAAAGTGGTTAATCGTTTTCGACGTGTGTTTTCGTTTTTATAACATTCTAGTTCCCCTGTGGACAGTTGGTTGAATCAATAGCACACATTCTACAAGCGAGTCGGATAAATTAATACAAAATTGTGCAATATAGCTATAAATCAATTTCTTAAATATATACAGTGGCAATTCTGTGAAACGTGGTGTTTTGGAGTGGTAAACTCAACGGTTTGTACAGAACGGCATTGCAAGCAGCACGTGGAATCAACCAAACAGAAAATTTAAAAAATTATTTCTCCATGTCTCACTGATTCCATGTGCCCTTTGAAATCCTGCGTTAACTGTTAGATTCACATTGCAAGCATCGCATTTTTACAGAACTACCACGGTATATTAAATATGGATACCCATGTATATACTTAATAAGTTGATGTACTTCTGGAAGCCTGCGTTTTCGTTTACATAACGGTTGACATATCAGTTGATTACATCAGCGAAACACGTTCTAGAAGGGACTTGAGTGAACTAATACACAATTGTGCGATATAGATATAAATAAAATCTTCCCGTTCGACGCAAGATGAACTCTTATCAGGTGCCCTGCTGTGTATCGATAACGCCAACCATATCTAATAATTACATTAGCAAATTGTTTTTAAGTAAAATTTAATGAAATCAATTTTCATGTTAAAGATTAGAAGATAGAAGAATTTGTAATAATGCAAAGGCTGAACTGTCCGACACATTCCTTTATAATATCCAAGTTTTAATCCTAATGTGGAAACAAAAGTTATAACTACAAATCTAAACTGATAGTAAATATAATGGAAAAACTGCAAGAAGAATTTTTAAAAAAATGTAAATGTAAAATAAATATTTTTAAAAGTTATAGCAAACCACAAATAATGTGTATATTTTTAAATAAACGCGTTACATATTAAATTATTACCTGTTAAAATTATCTACTCAAATAAATATTTGTACTTTCATTAACGTATCTTTGAACTAAAATTTAATATGTAACACAATATATTTTGAAACTCTAATTAAGAAGGCTTATTTATTACTCTAACTAAATCATGCAATATTAAAATACAAAAGCTCACCATTTCGTACAGTTAGACAAATCAATTCCTGTTAATGCCTTGCAGGTTCTTATGGCAGTTTTAATAAGAACCGATTGGTCTTTTTCTGGATTTTCACCATCTAAGGATGGACTCCAAGGACCTCCAATAGCCATCGTTTCATTTTTCCCCCTTAAGCCGACCAAAAAATTTACCAGTCGAGTTGGATGAACATAATCCCTTTCCTCACTGTCTCTGTCCCTTCTGTCTTTGTCTTCAGCCATTGCGCAGCATTTTTGATACAATTCCTCCATACCAGGTACACTCATTAACATAACCTTTTACAAAAATTTATGTAACAATCATACAAATTTTCTACATCAAGGTTGTGTATCGATCAAACTATTTTGTACGGTATTGTGCAAAAGAACGAAGCACCTTGAATTTTACAAGAAACTATTATAATAGTTAAGGATAAATAATAAAGTTCAAATTTTTTTTTATGTATAAAAATTAACACATTGATATTTAAACATAAACAACTTCAATTTTCAATAGTTTGTACGACCGCATTTATTTTTTATGGTATCCTGCATTCTTCTTGGTAGGCTTTTCATCAACGAATTAATGAAATTCTCAGGAATATTGTACCACTCTTCTTGTAATATGTCCCACAGTTAATTTTTGTTCTTTGGTCCCCTTTCAAACTTTTCTGTTAAGATAATCCCACACATGCTCAATAATATTTAATTCGGGACTTTGAGGTAGCTGTATCATAGTCTGCAATACCCCATTTGCTTCCTGCTGTGTTAAATGAGTTTTTACAAGTTTTGAGGTATGCTTGGGATCATTATCTTGCTGTAGAATGAAATTATTGCTAATAAGTCGCTGCCCTGATTGTATAGCATGTTCTTCTAATAGCTTTCTGTATTTCTCACCAGTTAATTGACCCTCTATTTTTACAATTTCACCTACACTTGCTGCCGAAATACAACCCCAAACTTGGATGTTGCTTCCTCCAAGGTCTATGGTAGTGTGTAAACATGGTTCCAATAACGATTCACCAGGGCGTCGCCTAACATACTGATGTCAGTTTGTTCCAAATAATTGATATTTAGATTCGTTAGTCCATAGTACTTTTTGCCACTCGTTTTATCCCCAAGTTTCGTTTCACTCTATTACCTCGTCGCAGTAAGGGTTTTCTCACGGCCACGCATCCCCTCAAGCCTGATCTGAGCAAGTATCACCTTACTATTGAAGCATGTACCGAAGTACCAGATGTTTGCGCAAGATCTTGAGCTAGTTCTGCGCTAACTTTCTTACAATTTCTTAAAGAACTAACTTTTAAAAACTGTGCATTAGCTTTACTGTGCTTTTTTAGACGTCCACTCTTTGGTCTACCACTTACACTGTCTGTTTCAGTCATTCTTTCTATTATTTGATGCACGGCATACCGGGAACATTTCACTAACTTTGATATTTTCGCTTGATTTATAACCCTCTTGGTGTAAAACAATAACTTTATTTCGGTCTAGTAATCCTATTCTAGGCATTTTCTATCAATTCTAAAAATTTCCAGCTCGCAATTTTTCTTAAAATGAAAATTTCACGCGTAGTCGTGTTTTTTAAGAATATAAATTCTATTGTGGAACCGCTCTGTATCGTTTCTACCGCTGAATTATAAACAAAATCTTATAGATACATAACCCTCCCTTGAAATTTTATTGCAGAGTATTGTGGTGTAATGAAATTTATTACTTTAATACTCTTATCAGGCGGTCGATCTCACCCCTACCCGGAAGTATGATGTTATAAACATGGAAATTTCCAGTGATTATATTTCTATCAATAAGTGAATCGTTCTTGGAAAGATGTATTAAGTATTATAAATTAAATTAACACAATAAATATTAGTGAAAATGTTTTAGTAAATAAGTTTTGGAAAATACTGTTAGGTGCTTCTTTCTTTTGCACAGCACTGTATATTTTGTTAAACGTTAATCTAATTAAATTAAATTTTCTTTTTCATTTATGAAAATTACAAATATCTAACATATTTATTGGAAATAAACATTATATAAATTCATCAACAAATATTACCTTGGCAGAAAATAAATAATCTGCGTCCTGAGGTTCAAGTACAGCATCGTTCGATAAAACTGGATCAACATCTTTGCTCATAATGTGAAAAAAGCAAGGTTTATTCAAAGTGAAAGGTTTGTCTGCAGGAAAAGCGTCAATCCAACGAAATGTACTTGTGAAGAAATCAGATGGAATATACAAATTCGAATATCTTCGACGTATCTCTAATACATCTGCACTTGGTCTGAAAATTTTACAAAATTGAAAGTGTATCTTATTTCATTATCGAATATCTACAGGAAATGTTACAAAACAATAAAAATCACTAAAACATTATATTATCTTGAGTATTCAATAATTTTGCAACATAATGCATTTTCTGATTATATATTATGTAAATGTTTTTGACATATAATTAACTTACAAGTCCAAAGCTATTTTTGATATTTGAACCATATATCTAGGTACAATTCTAGAGCGTCGTCTAGATTTTGGTGACCGTGACCGTCTTCTTAGGGGAGACTTTTTGTCTTCCTTTTCGCGATCTCTTGTTCTATCCTCTCTCCTTTTCTTCCTTTCTAATTCTTCATCTTCTCGATCTCTGTCTCTTGATCTTTCTCTTCCCCTTCCACCTAAAGAGGCTTTCGGACGTTGACTATTTCTTCCAAAATTACCATTTGAATTATCTGAAGGTGGAGGAACTGCATTATACCCACTATTCCCTGAATTAAAATTTTTCATACTATTTGAATTACGAGTTGAATTTGTTTGATTTGTCATTGGTAATACTTGTATTCTTGTTGCATTCCATTTAAAAGGCATGCTAGGATTATATGATGCTTCTACTAAAACACGATCACCAACCATGGGATTTGACCCCTTAACACAGGCAGTCGTTTGAAAAAAAACATCCTCATCCACAAAGCCAAAATTATCATGTACTTTTGTTACTGTACCCGTAAAAACTCTTTGCTTAGTACTAGGATTGTTAGAATTTTGTACAGGTGGTACACCTTGTGTTTGAAATGCCGTTGGATTTAAAGCCCTTGGGTTTGGATAGGTAACAGCTCCAACTTGTTGAAACAGTTGATTTGAAGCAAGTTGTGTACCTAGACCAGCAGTCATTGCCACAGATGTATTTGCCATTTGTTGTAATCCTAATCCTAGATTTTGTTGTTGCATAGTCATTGCATTTTGGAAGACTTGTTGCTGGTGCTGCTGTTGGAAAGGCACCATACCGGTAGAATTAATGTTATTTAGAGCTCCTGGATTCATAATTTGCTGTTGTAACGTACTTGTTTGTCCTACCAAGTTTGTACCAGTAGTTGTCACGGATGTACGCCATGGCGTATTTTTACTAGCGCCAAACGGTCCTAAATTACTCATGATTTGTATTCAAATGTTATTTAACTATGTTTATTAAACTAAAATGATATATCCATATTTTTTTAAGTATAATTAAGTAGTTTAACACAAAGCAGAATAACACAATTCACATTAATTTTAAGGCAAAGTATTTGGACAACTATATCTTTAATTATATTCTGCTACGTTCAAATATTTTGAAATTTCATGTCAATAAATTGTATAAAAATTAATTTAAAATATATTTTTTATAACTGTTCTTGTAAATAAGACAAATTTGTACATAATATTATTTTATGCAATAATATACAATTACAAACAAAACGAAAAATATTCTTTCTATTAAAAAAAGTAATAGAAACCTAATAGCAGTTCAGAATGTATACCTGCTGCGCTAGTCAAAACTAAATATTACGTAATGAAAAGATATTTAGTATAGTCCATATCATTTAACTATATCCGTTAAAACACATGTTTCCAATTTAGAGATATTTCTTTGCTATCAGAAAAGTGCTTCTTCATGAAATCTCTTTTTCATTTTCTAATACAGAATATAAATTGATTTCTCCTTTTCTGCATCATGGCAATCTTCGCTGTTTGCCGCCAGGCCGGTTCCTTTACGTTTCAGAGCGCATTCTCAAGTCGGTGTTCGTTACGTTCACAAACCTATAGCTTACTTTTTCGAAGTTTTTCCAATAAAATGGGTCTACCACGTGTGTATTTCGATATGTCTGCCGATGGTCAAGCTCTTGGACGTATTGTAATAGAGGTACATATTTTTACTAATACTTAATATAATGTAGGTACTGCAAATTTTCTATATCTTCCATTATGTTTAACTGCACTTACAGAAGCCGGTCACCGGTTTTTTTAATGCACTGTTAATTATTGCACTTTTATTTGAACTGTGCTAATAAAAAGTTATGTATCCAGCCTTCAAATTTGATAAATTGATTGAAATTTGTTCTATTATTAGTAATTTGAAATTTTCGTAATTTACTTAAAGGCGTGTATCATGGCGTCTGTAACTCCTATATGCAAATCACTCTTAGTCATGTTTTATTTATGAGTATTGGTTACTGTAAAGTTTATAATTGAAATTTTATTCACTGTACTAACTGAATTTAATTAGATTTGGAAATGAATGTCAGTATATTTTCACTTTTTTTTTTTTAACAGCTTCGTACAGATGTCGTACCTAAAACATGTGAAAATTTCCGTTCTCTGTGTACTGGCGAAAAAGGTTTCGGCTATAAAGGATCAACATTCCATCGTGTAATTCCCAACTTTATGTGTCAAGGTGGCGATTTCACAAATCATAACGGCACTGGCGGAAAATCCATATATGGAGCTAAATTTGCAGATGAAAATTTCACCTTAAAGCACACCGGTCCTGGCATTATGTCCATGGCAAATGCCGGCCCCGATACTAACGGTTCGCAATTCTTCATCACGACTGTGAAAACTTCATGGTTAGACAACAGGCATGTAGTTTTTGGTGCAGTTGTTGAAGGAATGGAAGTCGTAAAGAACATTGAATCTCTTGGTTCGCAGTCTGGAAAAACATCCAAAAAAATTGTTGTTTCAGACTGTGGACAACTGTAAGCCAATCCATTTTTAAAATATTTTAAATGTACCAATTGTTTTAATCCGATGCACCTGTTAACTATTAAAGAAACATTCATTTGATTTCATAAGTTTTGATGTTTTTTTTTTGTATGTTTTTTTTTCATTACATTTATTAATAACTACATAATACTGTGAATTATGCTCTCCATTCCTGTGCTAGAATTTAGGTGTATCGTATCAAAAAATTTGTCTGGTAGATTATGTGATCAAATATACTCTCGGCAATTTTGGCCAAGATATAATAGGTATAGCATTTAAACAACTATCATTTATAATATTTCTAATCTTATGGTCATATGGCTAATTAAAATAAACCATGTGCAAATTCATTTGCCTTTTTATTACCTTCTTTTTATGTATGTTTTTTTTTTCCATTATAATACTTTTGGAATTAAACTTTGTTAAATATAACACATGAAAACTTGTTTTTTATTTACCTATTTCATTATAGCTAGTAACTGAATTAAAAAAATCAAGTATCTATAGGAATTCATTTCAAGTGGCAATTAAAAAAATATTTTTATGCAATTTCATAACGTTCACATTTTAAATAAATTTCGTAGATAGCAAGGCAATCGCGTTACGTTTTACTAATTTGTAAACCCTGTAACCTTGGCATTCAGTGGAATTTTCCATGTACTGGTGTTCAGTCATATTGATGAGAACATTACTATTGCGAATGTTTGTGTTAAATTTCATGGCTGTCTATTTACAAATTACCATTGACACTAGATTTCAACAATATTGATTACTGCAGATATTTGAATATTATTTGGCAACCTTATTTTGCTTGTATATATTGTTTTTTACATTTTCTTTTACGATTGATTAAAATATTTTTTCTACATTTTATTTTTTTTTGTAAATACAGACCTATTGAGATGTACGATTTTTTACGTTTCTAAAACAAAAATTTCATATTATTTACATTAAACAGAAATTGCTTATATATACTAGGAGGTAGTGAATAAACTATATTTTTATTGAATTAAAATATTTAAGACTAATATGTTTTATAAAATATAGACGTAGTTACTTGAAATATTATCTTTTAAAATAGATTCATATATATTTTTACAATCTGTATATACAGTACCATTACTTGAGACATTTTTTTACGTAAATAAACTCGATATTTTTATTGGATTGAAATATTTATGCAAATTGTTTTTTTTCAAATATATTTGACAAATTATGGGCTTAGTTATTTGAAATATTTCCTTTTAAAATAGATTCATATATTTTTTTACATTCTGTATATACAGGGTGCGGCGCCAAAGTCCGGACAAATACATTTTTTCCAAACATTTTTTTATTACTGAAAAGAAAAGGTTACAAAATTTTTTTAACCACATTGTAAGGCCATAAAGAACACATTTACTCAATATATGCCACCCTAGCTTGAATGACCGTCTTCATTCTCGGTCTGAAGCGCGCGCAGGCGCGCTTTAATGCGGCCTTATCAGTGAACGCCGCTTCAATAGCGGCTCTCAGTGATGCGACGTTTGGATGTGTGGACTTGTTCATGACCCTTTTAACTACGCTCCATGCGTAGAAATCCAAAGGATTCAAATCTGAGCTGTTGGGAGGCCAGAATTCTTTCAACCAAAATATGTCTTAAGTTCTTCGACGACCAATTTTGTACCAAGTGGCTTGTGTGGGCGTCTTGCTTTCCAAACGACAAGTTTCCATCCACAGCTTCAATACATTTGTCAGAACACCCAAATAAACTTTTGTGACATTTTCCCTCTTTGTTAAAGAAATGTGGTAGCATCAGCACCTTCACTGGACGCAACACCTAGCACGTGAACGTTCGCCAGAAGTTTCGTTCTTGCAATAATGGGGACATTTTCAGAGTCGTGGGCGAGCCAGAGGTTATTTCGTCGATTGATTTTCGCATCCACAGTAAAAATTTTCTCGTCAGAAAGAAGCCTTAGTCATTCAGCAGCATTGTTCCTTAAGGAACACAAAAGAAGGTTCCAGCGTTCAACTCGCTTTGTCTTGACGGCTACGAAAAGCGTCTATCTCACTTTAATTGTGTAAGACTTGTAGCGGAGGTTCTCGACGATTCAACGCAGTTTTTTCGCTGACACCAACAACCGCCAACAATTTTCGGATCGACTGCCCTGTATTCTCAAAAATCAGCTCTTGAACTCGTTGAATGATAGGCTTGCTTCGAGTCGATTATCCCCGCCGGTATTGCAAAAATCTTCGCTGAACTTTTCTGACTCATATTTTGCGATGACATACAGTCGATCTGGGATATCCGAAGAACTGAAATTGCTTGCATATATTAGGAGGTGGTGAATAAACTCGATATTTTTATTGGATTAAAATACTTAAGGCATTATCTTTTCCTATATATTTTATTAAATAAGGACTTAGATATTTGAAGTATTTTATTTTAAAATAGATTCATATTTTTTTTTATATTCTGTATATACAAAGAGTACTAGGAAAGGTTTGCCAAATGAGGCAACAATGAATGGTAGGAAGCTGCTTGTTGAGACATGTTCATACGTGTATAGTAGTCGCCGCGTCATGTCGATGGGCTCAGTTATTCATTAGCAGTGAGAGTGTAAAGTGCTTGCGATGGCGTCGTGGTCACGAAATGAGATAAGGGCAGTTTTGCGTTATAATTTGGTGCGTGGTTTAAACATAGACCAGCGCTTTGAAGAAATTACTTTTGCACTAGGTGATGTTTGTCCAGATCGCACGATATTCAAGTGGTATAGAGAATTCCAAAGGGGAAATTTAACAGTGGAGGATGCTGAGAGGTCGGGAAGGAAACGAACGTCAGTTACGGAGGAAAACGGTGCTACTATGAGGAAAATGCTTGGCGAGGACAGGCGAGTGACCTACCAACAGATAGAGGGTACTTCAGGCCTAAATGCACCAGCAATTCGTTCGATTCTGCATTATCATTTGCAGGTGAAGAAACTTTGTTCTCTCTGGGTGCCGCATCGACTGACTGAACAGTGAATGACACGACGTATGACTTGGTGCCGGGAGATGCTAAAAAAGTTTAATAAGTGACTATCTCGGTATGTGAACAACATCGTGACAGGTGACGAGACTTGGCTGTACTATTATGATTTGCCTACCAAAGCTCAAAACAAAGTTTGGGTCTTTGATAATGAGGACACACCTGTAGTTGTCAGAAAATCCCAACCTGTAAAGAAGAAAATGGTAGCTGTATTTTTAAAATCGAGTGGAATTGTGGAACGCGTCGTTTTGGACACACAGAAGACAGTCACAGCTAAGTGGTATACTGAACAGTGCCTGCCTAAAGTCATTGGATCTATGAAGAACCTGCGGCCAAAGTCAAGAATGGACTCCTGGTTCCTCCATCACGATAATGCTCCAGATCACCGCGCCAAAGTCTGCACCGAATATTTGACCACGACAGGGTTGAAACTTCTCGAGCACCCTCCCTACAGTTCAGATCTTGCTCCCCGCGATTTTGCACTGTTCCCGCATGTGAAAATGAAGCTAAAAGGGAGGCGGTTTATCAGTGATGAGGACCTTCTGCGAGTTTGGGACAACGAATGTGCTTTACTCCCTAGTGAAACTTGGCAGAACTGGTTTAAAGATTGGTTTCGGAGGATGGAGAGGTGTATTGAGTGTAGAGGAAATTACTTTGAGAAAATTAAATAAAGCTGTATTGCAAAACTTTCCTAGTATTACTTGTGATACACAATTTTCTACGTTTATAAAAGAAAAAATTATACTAAACACAGAAATCGCTTGCATATATTAGGAGATTGTGCATAAATAAACCAAATATTTTTATTGAATTAATATTTAGGAAGAAATAATATTTTTTTTCCAAATATATTTTATAAAATATCAGTTTACTTATTTGAAATATATTCGTTAATTTTACTTTCTTTATTTCATTCATTAATTACTAATTTAAAAAAGAATTTCACAGAGTTAAAATCGATAATTTAATTCACGTGGTAAAGTACATGTCATATAACTATGAATCTTAAAATAAATATTTCATTATCTTTTGAAGTGATTTAAATTTTATTGATACACCTTATCCGTCGAATGAACCAGTAATTTTCCAAAGTCATCGATTGTATAACGTTTTGTTTGTTTGCCTTTCCTATCTAAATTCGATAAAAATTACATAAACTCACGTCATTTTCGGAATATTTAAATAGAAGTCTTATTTTTTTTTATTAAAATGAAAATACTAAGTTTTTATTTTCGTAGTATTAGTATCGTAACGAATTATTTTTTATGTGGTAAATGAATAGATTTTGTTGTATACCGCAAATGTAAACAAATAAATAGATACTTTATTAAAGAATTAATAAAACAGATACAAATGTAAAAAACTGTGTCGAGCAGAATTTTTTTGTACATTTAAAGAAATTTTATATTCGTGTTACATAATTTCAATGCGTAATGTCCATTCTGTGCACCGTCCAAATAAGTAGGGTGCAAGAAGTGAGTGGAGTGCTTGGTCTCCGAAATCGTTTACAATTTTAAATGAATAAATTTTGATATTGATTTTATTAATTATTATAATCTTCATTCGTTTTTATTGGGAGTTTCGATCATCAGTGAATATTAAGTTTCTGGGCCTGCTGATTGCGAGCAACCTGACTTGGGAGTGCCACATTGATAACTTGTGTCGCAATTTGGCATCAGCAATATACTCAATACGAAGAGTGAAACTGGTGGCTACACCCGAGGCGGCTAGGACTGTGTACTATGCAAATTTTCAGGGCAGGGTTTTGTATGGCCTATTGATGTGGCGAGCGTCTGGTGCGGCCGAGGCGGTTTTCAGGATGCAAAAGAGTGCAGTTAGAGCCCTTAGTGGTGTGTCCAATACCACAAGTTGTGTGAACCTATTCAGAAAACACAAAATACTGACCCTTCCATCCTTGTATATACTTGCTTGCCTGGAATTTGTTAATAAGTCGCCAGATAAGTTTTGTAAAAATGGTGATTTTCACGAATATGAAACACGAAACCAGAGCAATTTGGTGATACCGTATCATCGCATTGGCAAAAGTCAGCTAAGTTCGAATTACGTGGCCGTGAAGATATACAATGCTTTGCCTTATAGGTTTAGGAACCTACCATGGATTAATCTCAAAATATTAATAAAAAAGGTACTGATGGAGAACGTTTTTTATTCAGTGAATGACTTCTTGAAGCATAAATTTTGACATTGCCCTTTTTGTGTTTTTATGTTTTAATTGATACTCTGGTGTTTTGTTTTTGTATAGATCTTGCGGATTTTAACGTGTTTGGTGGCGCACTAATTGTGAGCGCATTAATTGTGTTTTTATTTATCTACGATTATACTATGACGTGTATATGTACATATATATCAATAAATTATTATTTATTAGGATAATAAAATATAATATTTAATTTATATTAACGACGTTTCGGGGGAGGGACCCCTCCTCCCCTTTTTAAGTTATTATTATTATTTCTTTCAACCCGTAATATCTTTTACAGTTATGTATTTCCATTTGTGAATAATAGTTTTTATTTTTTTATTTTTATTGGTGATTACTTACATTTGTTAAAGATATATTATCGTTCATAAGTATTTGGTCACTGACATTTAACCCGCAAATTGTAACAAAAATCGAAATTGAAATACTATCCTTTTATTATTTACATATAAGAAAAATATATATTTTTACATTTAAAATAAATTGTATAATATATTTATCTAAATTTCAGACTCGTCTATATGCCCTCCTTTATTTTTAATCACTGCAGCACACATTCGAGACATTCTTTCGATAAATTTTCGAAATGTCTCAGGTTTTATTTTACCCCATGCCTCTTGCAGGTTCTTTCACATAATAACAGCAGATGTGGGGGGTCGATTATCTCACTTCTCGGTCAAGTTCTTCCGTTAGCAACTCGATGGGATTTAAATCGGGACTCTGGGAAGGTCACACCGTACTTTTATGGTTCCATTGTTCTTCAATTTCTGCAAATATTCCCGGCATAGTTTGGAAGTGTGTTTCGGGTCATTACCTTGTTGGAAGATAATATTCTGACCCAAAATTTTTTATTCGAGAGGGGATTGCGTTTTCCTATAATATGCGCTTATACTGTTCTTTTTTTAGTATACCTTCGATTTTTACGAGATCGCCCACATTTGATCCAGAAAAGCAACCCCTAATCATAACTGAACCTCCACCGTGCTTAACAGTAGGGGCTATGCATTTTTCCCAGGCACGCTCACACAGAGACCTCACGAAAACATGTCTTCGTGAACCGAAAATCTCGAATTTGGATTCATCGGTCCATAATACTTTATTCCAGTCTTCTATGGTCTAATTTTAGTGATCGCGTGCCCACTTTAAACGTTTTTGCCTGTTTTGCTTGCGTAGAAGCGGCTTCTGCATTCCAATTCGTCCATGACGACCCTCTTCTTTTAATCGCCGTTTAACTGTGGAAACACTTATGGATTTTCGAAGAACATTATTCATTTCTGCTGTGATTTCTGGGGCTATTTTTCATCTATTTCTCTTGCTTGTTACAACCATTGCAAGATCTTCTGCTGAGGTTGTTGCCCTTGGTCTGCCTTTTCGAGTTCTGCTCAACACACTTCCACATTCGCGATGTTTTTTGATGATATAACCCACGGTGGACTGATTTAATTTAAGTTCTGTGACCATTTCGAGGCTGCATTTGCCAGTTGTATGGTATGCGATTATAAACGATAGTGTTTCTACACTCAATTCTTTCCGTTTAGGCATTTCTAACCGATTGAACTTCTTCGAAACACACGATGTTATCACTATGAGCACCGCACAAAAACTAACTGCGATTTTGCCAAAATACTCGAGTATAAATACTTAATAGCTTATAATAACACCCTACCTTGAAATAAAATCATAATAATCGAAAATTTCCAAGAATTGAGAGATCTAATCCCTTAAGTGCAATTATTCTACCTAGAGTTTCATTAGGGTATTATCATTCATTGTGAATAATAGGGTAATCGCATAATTATTTTTGAATAAGCTTTTATAGATTTTAGTGTTTACTATGAAACTATTTCTTACTACAGAAATAAATTTTATAATTATAGCTTTTCTATAGTGGATTTCTTCCTTAATTAGTAACTGATCATTTTTAAATATATTGCGAAAATGCTGATTGAATTTTATTTTATGATTCAAATTTAAACTACCGGATTTAAGTACAGTTTCCATTATTGTTATCGTGCGTAGAATAATGTACAAAAATTGTACAAAATATAAATTTGTAGCTTTGATCAAGGTATAACTAAAGGCTACACTAGATTTTTTGAAGTTCTGTTATTTATCGGTATTTATTGATCCTAAGAATTTCATTTTTCTTGAATTTTTGCGGAATTCCGAAGTGAATAGCGAGAGAATCGTTGCTCTAAGATAAATGCAGCTGAAAATTGCATAACTGGAAATCTGAATAATAATTACAACAAAATCTTCAAAGGCCGCCGCTCCAGTAGAAAATAACACCATTGCGAATAGTTAATTTTTTGTTAATTGGACAAAATGGGTAATAGATTTTGCTGGACCCTGTAGAGTAAACATTTATGAGAAATAAACGGTAGTTCTTTCAATAATAACAGGTGGCTTATAAATTTAAGTACGTAAGTAATTTCAGAAAACTTCGAAGTGACACTCGCATTAATAAATTTCGTCATTACAAAAAAATGCGTCGTTTCGTTTCCATAAACTGCAGTAAGTAAAATAAAATGATTAGTCATATATAAGAAACATGATTATTGTATCACACATGTTCCAATGAGTAATTAAAAAAGCAATCAATTTTAGATAGTTGATTGCATGAAAAAATTTGCTTTTGTTTAATATTTTAGTTTTCAACTATAACTTAGTCTTCCTTATATTCTAACAACTTATTTACACATCAATCATAAGCGCAACATACACTACCGGTCATATTTATTTGCCCACCCTTAGTTTTAGCCAAAATTATTAAACTATCAAATGTGTACTGAAAATTTATTTATTGTACCAATACAATAGTGTAAAATAAACATAAAATAGTTACATTTTTCTTATATAAAAACTTTATCATTAATTATTATTAAATTTTGCTCTCATCAATGTGCCCACCTTTATTTTTGATAATTGCGGCACATAACCGCGGCATCCTTTCAATTAATTTTTGCAATGTATCTTCTGTAATTTGTGCCCAGGCTTCTTGAAGTTGTTCCCACAGTACAGTGGTGGATGATAGAGCACGTTCTCGAACCTTCCGGTCCAATTCTTCCTAAACAAACTCTATTGTGTTCGGATCAGGACCTTGGGCTGGCCATACCATTATAGAGATTTGCCTTGCTCTTCTAGAAGACGCAAGCAATCGCCACACAATCTAGAAGTGTGTTTCGGATCGTTGTCCTGTTGAAATACAAAGTTTTCGCCAAGAATCCTTAGTCCTGAAGGAACAGCGTTATTTTCTAAAATTTCCTTGTAGCCTTCTTTTCTTAGGATTCCCTCAATTTTGACGAGATTGCCTACAGATCTTCCACCAAAACACCCCCAAATCATTAGTGAACCTCCTCCATCTTTTACGGTAGGCGCAATACATTCTGGCAGTACTATTTCTCCTGCGGATCTTCTTACGAATACTCGCCTTTTACTACCGAAAAGTTCAAACTTCGATTCGTCTGTCCACAACACATTATTCCACTGATCAATCGTCCAATTCTTATGTTCTTTAGCCCAATTTAGTCGTTTTATCTTGTTTTGCTTTCGTAGTAGTAGTTTTCGCAGAGCAATTCTTCCGTATAAACCTGCTTGCCTTAACCTTCTCTGTACCGTGGACACACTAATTGGTTTAGCCCGCGCTCTATTCATTTCAGCAGCAATTTCTGGTGCTGTTTTTCATCTATCGCGTCTACTTATCCGTATTAGATGCCGGTCATCTGCAGATGTAGTCGCTTTGCGTCATCCAGATCTTCTTTTGTTGGAAAATGTACCACTTTCTTCAAATTGTTTAACGTTATAATCAACGGTTGTGCGATTTAATCGTAATTCTATTGCAATTTCGCGATTACTTTTACCCGTACGATGATAGCAATTATCATAGCACGCACTTCAACAGATAATTCCTTTGTCTTCGGCATTGCATTAAAATATTTACAATAACTCTCTATTTCACTGTTTTCGCAACAAAAGATGAACGATGACGACATAAAATTTATTTTCCTTTTTGAATAACACATCCTAATATTGTAATTAGTTAGTACAATAACACAATATTGGTAATACCTTTCGGAAATGCAGATAAAACTGTTAATACTGTAGGTATTAGCCTATATAATATTTATGGTATTTTTCCAATTTATGACACCTTTACGATATATCATAAACAATTTAAGATTTTCGTAGAAATTCATGTGGAATTACTTCCACTAATAATATTGTTGAATAATTATAATACAGATTTTTCGAAATATAATCCGTATTTCATGAAACACATAAAATTGGGGTGGGCAAATAAATATGATCTGTATGTGGAAATTCCTACTTCGTTTAATTTTGCCAATTTGCTGCCTGATTGTAAATAGTAGAGAAATACTTTAAAATGTCTCATAAGAATTAATTATGCTTCATATTATCTGTTATTTATATTCTACTTATGATTATCAATATCTAAAGAAATTTATCATACCTCGATATCTTGCCGTGATACTAGAGTTTTTTTGTATTGACATACAATTATTAAGAGGAAAAATCAATTCTATAAACGAGGTCTTTAATTAATTTTTTTTAAAACTGGCACAATAGCAACGGAAAGGAAGTAGGTAGAGAGTATGCAACCTTATATACTCCGCGTAGTCCTCACAGTGAGATCTGTTGAATATGTACATAGATGGTTATTACATTGCTAACTATTGTATCTTAATCGATTATCAAATGAGGTGTAAAACTGATTTGGTTTATTGTGTACGTATTTATTGGGTTGGCAACTAAGTACTTTCGGTTTTTACTGATAGAGAGCGTTGCTTTATTTTTTGTATAACGTATGTTAGTGCTGTACTTTACCGTTTGTCGCGTAATACTAGTCACATTGACGTAACTCAGAAGCAAGTAGCGCGTGATTTTTATTAAAGCTATTAGTTGTGGGTTAATTTTAAATGGAGTGCAGAAACGAACATTTTCGACATATTTTACTATTTTATTTCCGTAAAGGAAAGAAAGCTGCTGCGGCTCACAAAAAGATATGTGAAGTTTATGGTGCTAATTGCTTAACAAAGCGCACATGTCAGAATTGGTATAAAAAATTCCGTTCTGGAGATTTTTCCCTCAAAAATGAGCAACGTTCTGGTCGGCCTACTGAAGTTGATGATGACCAAATCAAAGTCATAATTGAAGAGGATCGTCATATAACTGTTCGAGAGGTTGCGGAGAGGCTACATGTATCGCACACAACAATTGAAAAACATTTAAAATGTCTTGGGCTAGTTAAGAAGCTTGATATTTGGGTATCTCACGAATTGAAAGAAATTCATTTAACACAAAGAATCAACTTTTGCAATATGCACCTTAGACGAAATATAACCGACCCTTTCTTAAAAAGAATCATCACTGGTGATGAAAAATGGGTCCTGTACAGTAACATAGTTCGAAAACGATCATGGAGCAAACACGATAAACCATCTCAAACCACATCGAAAGCTGAATTGCATCCAAAAAAGATCATACTGTCAGTTTGGTGGGATTACAAAGGTGTTGTGTTTTTTGAGCTGCTTCCAAGGAACCAAACGACCAATGAAGCATTCAAAGAAAAACAGCCAGAATTGTCAAATCGGAAAGGTGTAGTTTTCCACCAAGATAATGCAAGGCCTCACACATCTTTGGCAACTCGTGGGAAACTATTGGAGCTTGGCTGGGACGTGATGCCACATCCCCCATACAGCCCTGATCTAGCACCATCTGATTACCATTTATTTCGAAGTTCGCAGAATTCTTTGAATGGTAAAACTTTCGCAAATGACGATGACCTTCACTCGCACCTGGTTCACTTTTTTGCTGATAAGGACCAGAAATTTTATGAGCGCGGAATCATGCAACTGAAAGAAAGATGGCAAAAGGTCATTGAGCAAAATGGAAAATATATAATTGATTAAAAACTATTCTTTGTTTAAAAAAAAAAGTGTTTTATTTTATACTACAAAACCGAAAGTACTTAGTTGCCAACCCAATATTATAAAATCGTTAATTCTAACCTGATCAGTCAGTCTAATTTCAAAAACAGATATTCCACAATAGTTCTTCGAACAGTTTATTGAAAAATCTATGTTGCAGTGAGAATTAATGAACTCGTAAATGTTTGTTGCAGTTATACGCGGGTGGTCTCAGAAGTACCCGACCCAACAAAGAAAACAACAATTTTGGAAAGAAATATATTTATTTTTCAACTTAATCTCCTTTCAGCTATCCTTCCTATTCTTCTTGTCGCAATTGCTGACTGTTGTGCTTTATTATGATTAAATTTCAGGAAATTACTTCTCAATGCTTTCCCCATGTAAATTTCTGCGACTCTCCTTGACTGGGCATGCAGCAATATGGACATATCTTCAGCAAATTGGGTAATCTTACCCAAAATAATATTAAAAGGCATATCGTTGACATAAATTAAAAAGAGCAAAGATCACAATATTTACCACTGCGGAACCCCCGGATTAACTGACACTGTGTCAGAGTACTGATTATTTTAAAACGTCATCTATCTCTTATTCGAAAAGAATGAACAAATTAGAAGTATTGTATGATCAATGAAGTCAAAAACCTTAGTCAAATGGCAACAGGTCAGAATGCCCTATCATCAAGTGCGCCCACTACGTACTACAGGACCTCGGAAATAGCGGTCGTAGATTTGTCCTTCAGATAGCCATATTGGTTGTTATTTAAGAATTTGAGTGCTTCAAAATATTGAAATAATCTATTTTTGATAATGATAATTTCCAATATTTTTGACATCACTGACAGTATAGAAATAGGTCTAAAATACGTTTTTTCAACAGATCCTTCCTTATGTATCGGAAGCACTTTCGCTATTTTTAAAGGAATACCCCGCTGGATAAACACTTATTGAAGACATCTGATCGCGTTCAATAAAGTTGCCTATTGGGACATCTACTCTACTATGTCACCTCTTCTCATGTCGAGTGTATCCGTTACAAATTTGTCGTAAGTATTAATAATTGTCTGCTTTTCAGCACTATTTAAGTGGCTTAGCTTTCTCTCGCTTCTTCGGAGTTGAATACACACACACCTGTGTTTGTAGCAGCACTGGTGCTAGGTTCTCCAATAATGCTTGAAATTAAGTTTTAGAATTCAATTCAAGCACAAGTGAGGTTCTTGTATTCATATATTACATACATACATACATAATCTGTCAATCTGCAAGTCGAAGCTTTAAAAAGAACTAATGTACACCATAAACTAGCTAAAGTAATGTGATAATTATAAACAAATCTCTAAAAACGCAAACGTGATATAAGCAGTCAAAGATGTCAGAATATTTGACAGCCGATAGTGCACGACTCTATGATTTTGTATTGGTCTCGACCAATGAGAAACAACTGCATTTGGGTCGGTTCACAAATTTGTCTCTCTCTTTTTTAAATATAGTATAGACTTCATTCATTTAGGAAATATTATATCATTTATTGAAAAGACAGACAGATAGTAAGTTGATTTTGCAGTATCAGTTTGCATACCGCATATATTCGCATATAATACGAGAGTGGCCCCGCGAGTACCGGGCCTGACCTAGACGTGGCGGTAGTTGTTTAAAAAATATCACTGTATTAGAAAGTGCACAATCTATAAAGCATATGTTTCAAGTTTTAAGATGCCACATTGTTTAGTATTTGTTTGACAGCCATCAATAGTGAACGTTTTCAGTGAATTTGCAAAAATGAAGAAAATTGATCATCGTTACGTGATACAATACTTTTCTTTGAAAGGTCTCAGCCCAACCGATGTAAAAGCTGAACTGGATTCTTCCCTGGGTGAGTCTGCTGCTTCGTTTGCAACAGTGAAATATTGGGTAGCAGAGTTTAAACGAGGCCGTACAAGCTGCCGAGACGAGCATCGCTGTGGTCGACCAAATGAGGTGACGCCTTCAGAAATGGTGAAAAAAATCCCCAAAACGGTACTGGATGATCGTCGACTGAAAGAGCGCGAGCTAGCAGACATAGTAGGCATTTCAAAAAGTGCGATACAACGCATATTATCTGAAAATTTGGATATGAGAAAACTGTGCGCAAGGTGGATGCCGCGTTCGCTGACATTCGGGCAAAAATAGTGTCGTGAAGATGATTCAATTTAATGTTTAGCGAAGTTTGACAGCAACAAAGCAGAATTTTTGCGATGTTTCATAACCATGGATGAAACATGGGAAACAACAATCAAAACAATGGACTCAAAAGGAAGAACTGGCTCCAAAGAAGGCGAAGACCGTTTCATCTACAGGCAAGGTCATGGCATCGGTTTTTTGGGATGCGCGTGGAACAATTTTCATTGTCTATCTTGAAAAAGGAAAATCTATCAACGGCTAGTAATATGCGAACTTATTGCAACGTTTGAGCGAAGAAATCAAGCAAAAATGGCTGCATTTGGCTAAGAGGAAAGTGTTGTTTCATCAACACAATGCACCAGCTCACAATCCCGTTATTGCAATGGCCAAAATTAATGGATTAAAGTTTGAATTGCTACTTCATGCACCCTATTCGCGAGATTTAAGCCCCTCGGTTTATTTTCTGTTCCCAAACTTGAAAAATGGCTCAGTGGTCAACGATGAAAAAGTGATGTCGGCAGTTAATGGCTATTTTGAGGAGCAAGACAGTTTCTTATAATAAAGAGGGTATCGAACTTATTGAACATTGCTGGGAAAAGTGTATAGAGCTGAAAGGAGTCGGGTACTTCTCGGACCACCCTCGTAGACTTCATCCATTTAGGAAGTATTATATCATTTATTGAAAAGACACATAGTAATTTGATTTTGCATACCGCATACATTCACATATAATATAACGACGCATCAGTAATTATTATTGAATTGAACCGTACTATTTATTCACAAAAATCGAAAAATTTATTTAACAGACCATTCAGTATATAATCTATTACATATTTTGAGTTGCTTCGTACCTAATTGTCTGAAATTTACTTTAAAAATTGTTAGACAAAAATGTTTTTCACAATCACTGCATATATTATGTACTATCCTACACAAGCTGAGTATATGCTTGCTCATGTGTAGTTTGGAGTTCACTTGAGTGTTAAAATTATATCGCGTAATAAAATTTTACGGTTATACTCTTTTGCGTTGGTATCTTTTTAATTTAAAGAATAACCATCGTATACTATTTGATGCTTAACTAATCTTTCTCAATTTATAATACTGAATAGGAAAACATGTATGTATTTTAATTAGATACCTATACGAGGGTGGTCCCAGAAGTACTCGATCCAATAAAGAAAATACAAAAATTTTGGAAAGAAATATATTTATTTTTCAACATAATCTCCTTTCAGCTCAATACACTTTTCCCAGTTACGTAAAAAGTAAGAAAAGTCGACTAGG
Organism: Dermolepida albohirtum; assembly: GCA_031893035.1. Lineage (NCBI taxonomy): Eukaryota > Metazoa > Arthropoda > Insecta > Coleoptera > Scarabaeidae > Dermolepida > Dermolepida albohirtum. Next base: position 525,425 of record JAVIWB010006120.1, on the reverse strand, counting down.
TTTACTATGAATAATAAATAACTAAATTTTCATTAAAAAGTTTGTACCCTGAAAGAATATTTAATAATGAGTTGTCGTTACACCTAAATACATTCTGCTATTCGTCCGATTATGCTTCTAGTAGCCTGTTTTATGGACTCCTGCGGAAGTTTAGTCCAAGCAACTTGTAGGGTTACATGTAACTGTTGTAAGTTAATTGGAGGGTCAGGAAGTATACTAACCATTCGACCAGACATATTCTATGAGTGATAGCTCTGGGAACCACGCAGGCGAATTGAGAATATTGTTATTGGTCTCTTGCAGGCATTGCCTTGCTGTAATGTGATTATTTAGCTCTTAGATATATGGAAGAAGGTTCTAAAACTTCGTGAATGTACGTTTAAACATTTAAATGGTCCAGAAGGAATACTAAAGGTGTTTTTCTTCCTATGCTAATTCTAACCCAAACCATCAATCTTCTAGTAGTGTAGTCTCAAGTTCTACGAAAAAATTCAAAAACTACCTTTCCCCTCTTTGTTGTGGAACAAAAACGAGATTCGTTTGAAAAAAAAATATCGTTCCATCCATTAAATCTTTCCAATCTACGGGGACAGTGCCAACTGACATGAAGTATTAGTTTTGGACAACAGAAAATCAACTCAGGGCAATAGTTAGTTCTTTTGGAGACGCCAGGGGTATTTTCTTTATATTTAGCTTTAACTCCATCAAGTGGGGGACTTAACTCCTTCAAGTGGGGGACTTAAATAGGACGGATTGTATTTTGTTCACTATTCATGGAAATAGTATAGAGAAAATTCTAAAACCAAAAAGAATACGAAAAAAACATGCAAGAGGAAAGCTAGGCTGGCACACAAATGAAGATACTTAAAGCTGTATGAGTTATCATTGTGGAGAAAGAGGAAGACGAGGGACCCGATCAGCTGAACGAACTGTAATTTATATAGATAAAGTTCAAGAACTGGTGAAACAAAATTAAGGTTAACTTCAATAGACATATACAAAAAACTCAAAATACTCCACAGAGCCATAAGGACCGCGATAAATCTATAAAGATCGTAGTGGAATAGACCCTATGATCACCTCAAGCAATCCAACCTAATTGACTATCCAATGTGGTGTTTTTGCTAGTATTATATAAAACGTATGTTATTGATATTCAACTAGGTTCATATAAAGTATAACAAAGCAATTACCATGAAATCTAAATTTTAGTCTGAGATTTTTACATTATTTGTAAGCTTGGGAAAGTTAGTCGCGGTAGTGTATGCTTTTGAAAAGTCTGAACGTCTTTCTTCATTTTGACATGCTGCCTAGAAGCGCGTCTTCGACAATTCTGGTACTGACGTTTCGTCACCACTTGTATGGGACATCTTGAAGACTTAAATGCTGCTATTGCTTTCGTTGTCACACCGAAACCGACCTCTTATCTGGATTGATATTATTTTCCAGCTGCTGGTAAAATTGTAAAGACGGCATCTACTAAGAATTATTAATTCTGCAAATATTTAAGTATAGGGGCAAGTAAGTCTAGCCTGATTACAAGAATTTCTTAGGTACTAATTCTTATTGTTTTATATCGAACAAAAATATTGTAGAAATTTCTGAAATATTTTTGCCTAATTTCTGAAAAATATTTTAGAAGGGCTATTCTTATATCGACAGCGAATATTTCCTTATTAACTAAAAATACATATATTCATATTGCATTGGCACTAGTGGGCTGGTTGATTAGTTAGTCCACTAATTTCAAATGCCAAATGCTTATTGCATTTTTGGCCCCAGATTGATTCAGGTTGTTAGAAATGAGAACCTGGAGGTCAAACTCTGGTGTAATGATAGCCAGTCGGTTAGTGTTCCAGCCCTAGTGTACCTAAAAGGCACTTGACAGACTATACCTTTTGAGCCTTCAAGGTCTGTTATAGGGAACTATTAATAATACATTGCAACATGTAAAAGGTAGCTTTTAAAACAAAAATTGTGTAATATTCTATTAAATATTTAGCGCGTTCCCATACCTACGGTTATTTTTTAATTAAATTTAGTTTTCGTTTCTAAATCAAACTTATCTTATTTGTTACAAATAATACCGTTCGGTTGTACGTTACCATGTTAGGTTTGCATCGTATGAATGGTGTTATACCAGTGTTCAGACCAAATTAGATGAGGCTACAAACCTGTGGGAGTACGCCTACAAACAATGAAACTTCTAGACAATAGTAATATAAGAAGAAAATTAATATTAGTTTCGGGCGCTTAACCATATAGACTCTTGAAAGTAATGTTTAGGATACAACTACCTTCGAGTACATTGAATTACACCATATTTTATACTGCGGTCATGTTAAACTCAACAATTGTCTGAAATTTCAATGTACACCCACGTTGAATTCCGGCGTCTTTTTGTAGATCTTGTTTACGTTCCTTGTTGCCAAAGAAATCGCAGTTTATTTTGATGTGTTGTATTAAATAGTACCTATATATCTGTGGTTTACAAACTGAATATTTTTATTCTAGTTACTATTTTTAAAAATACTTAAGTATTTATCCTTAACAATGGGACGATAGATAGTTATTATTCACTCTGGCATATTGTATGGAAATTTCCTTCGTTCGTAAATTCTGTAGTTATATATATATGAATATGAATACTTATCATCTATATACAGTATCTCCGTTATATGCTGCACATCGAAAATAATTTTTACCTGAATATATTGCGAATAAAATGATTGAATACGCAGATTTTATTTGTCAAAGGGGAACCTTTTTTATAGTTTTAAATTTTTTTATCTTTTGACGTTTTTGCACTGGTAGAACTGTTTTTAAAACTGTGACACAAATTTTTGTTAGGGGACTAGCATTTACTTTGAAAAAGTAAAACGCCGGGATAAAGCATGTGGTAAGAGTGTTGGATAATAATAATTTTTTACCTCAATATACAATATTTCGAGTAAATGTCTGAATAAACATATATGATTTTTCAGAAGAGAACTTTCTTTATAATTCCAACATTTTTCTATATTTTGATGTTTTTTAAACTGATGCAGCAGAAAAGTTTACGAAGTACACGAAAATATATCTGTCGAACTCATATCTGACTTAATTTCTACCAGACTTCTGGCTCTGCGCTCGTACAACTGATAACAAGCCATGATCGATAATGTAAAAGATATTTAAATAGTTCCTTAGATACATAAAAGATTTCCATTATCGATTTTACAAACTATGATATATCTATAGTTATATTTAATACTATCAGGTTGTAACATATATTCTGTCCGATTCTCGCAGCAACTCGCATATATACGCATTACGACGAAACGTTGCGAAATCTCTGCAATATGAGTCATATTGGTTTATTCGCAATAAGTTAGTCAGTACTTCTGCAACTTTTGAAGAGTGTACATATTGTTCTCAATTTCTTTTTCGTCCATTAAAGATGGAAGTGACAAAAGAACATATTCGACATGTTATGCTTTACGAATACAAAAAAGGAAATAACGCGAGTGAGTCGGCTAGAAACATTCAAGGTGTCTATGGCAATGATGCTGTTAGTGAACGGATGTGTCGGAGATGGTTTGAAAAGTTTCGAAACGGTGACTTAAGTTTGAAGGATGACGAGCGTACCGGGCGGCCTTCTGGATTTGATAGGGAGGTCCTTCGAACTCGGGTTGAAAATAATCCATTTACAACAGTGCGAGAACTTGCACAAGAATTTGACGTAAGTCATATGACTATACATCGTCATTTGCAATCATTGGGAAAAGTGGTAAAGTTAGGAAAATGGGTACCGCATGAACTATCGCCAGCACAACTCCAACATCGTATTGATGTGTGCATTTCAATGCACTCTCGTCATCTCCGTGCTCCGTTTTTAAATCAAATTGTTACCGGAGATGAAAAGTGGGTGCAATACAAAAATATTAAGCGTCATCATCAATGGCTTAGTCCTGGTGGGAAGGCGGTGCAAACGCCTAAAGCTGGACTGCATCCAATGAAAACATTGCTCTGTGTTTGGTGGGATATTAAAGGTGTAATTCATTTTGAGATGCTGGGAATGAACGAAACCATCACTGCCGCACTTTACTGTCAGCAACTCGACCGTTTAATGGAAGCCCTGCGAAAAAAACGCCCAGCACTGGTCAATCGACGCGGTGTTCTGTTCCATCAAGATAATGCCCGCCCACATACGGCTCGCATCACTTCTCAGAAATTGGAAGAACTTGGCTGGGAAAAAATTTCACATCCACCGTACTCCCCAGACCTTGCTCCTACGGATTACCACTTATTTCGAAACTTACAAAACCACCTTGATGGAAAAAGCTTCAATTCCCAAACCGCAGTAACTTTATTTTTTGATTAAAAATCCGAAGAATTTTTCCGTAGAGGAATTCATATGTTACCTGAAAGATGGCTAGCGGTAATAAATAATGAGGGAAAATACATTGACGATTGATAAATAAAAACTTTGTACAAAAATTTAATAAACAAGTTTTACAAATTTTCGGACAGGATTTATGTTACAACCTGATATTATACAATCAAGTCTTCGTCAGCACGAAGAATTCAAAACTTTGCACATCTGAAAGTAGAAATTTGGAAAACTCATTAAATTGTTTGATTTCTTCCAAGCTCGACACGTAACATCGCGCTTCTTCATTCTTCTTACATGTACGTAATTAGATGTTATGCGCAAAGCAAAAATTCTAATCAACGTTTCATTAAACATATCACGAATTTTAAAGTTTAAATTTTGTATTTCATTTTTTAATACATCAAATATTAGCTAATAATTTATAATAATGTTGTTTAATAATTAATTGTTTAGTATTTGTTTGGCAGCCATCAAAAGTGAGCGTTTTCAGTGAATTTGTAAAAATGGAGAAAATTGGTCATCGTTACGTGATACAATACTTTTATTTGAAAGGCCTCAGCCCAACCGATATAAAAGCCGAACTGGATTCTACTCTGAGTGAGTCTGCTCCTTAGTTTACAATAGTAAAATATTGGATAGCAAAGTTTAAACGAGGCCGTATGAGCTGCCAAGACGAGCATCGTAGTGGTCGACCAAATAAAGTGACGACTCCAGAAATGGTGAAGAAAATCCACAAAATGGTAGTGGATGATCGTCGACTGAGAGTGTGCGAGCTAATAGACATAGTAGGCATTTCCAAAAGTGCGATACATCGCATATTATCTGAAAATTTGGACATGAGAAAGCTGTGTGCAAGATGGGTGCCGCGTTTACTCACACTCGAGCAAAAACAGCGCCGTGAAGATGTTTCAATTGAGTGTTTAGCGAAGTTTCACAGCAACAAAGCAGAATTTTTGCGCCGTTTCATAATCATGGATGAAACGTAGGTCCATCACTTCACACCCCAGACAAAAGAACAATCAAAACAATTGACTCAAAAAGGAGAACTGGCTTCAAAGAATGCGAAGATAGGCAGGTTCATGGCATCGGTTTTTTGGGATGCGCGTGGAATGATTTTCATTGACTATCTTGAAAAAAGAAAAACTATCAACGGCGAGTATTATGCGAACTTATTGTAACGTTTGAGCGAAGAAATCAAGCAAAAACGGCCGCATTTGGCTAAGAAGAAAGTGTTGTTTCATCAGGACAATGCACCAGCTCACAAATCCGTTATTGCAATGGCCAAAATTAATGAATTAAAGTTTGAATTGCTACCTCATGCACCCTATTCGCCAGATTGAGCCCCCTCGGATTATTTTCTGTTCTTAAACCTGAAAAAATAGGTCAGTGGTCAAAGATTTTCCAACGATGAGGAAGTGATGTCGTCTGTTAATGACTATTTCGAGGAGCAAGATAGTTCTTATTATAAAAAGGTATCGAACTTATTGAACATCGCTGGGAAAAGTGTATAGAACTGAAAGGAGATTATGTTGAAAAATAACTATATTTCTTTCTAAAATTTTGTGTTTTCTTTGTTGGGTCGGGTACTTCTGGGACCTCGCTTGTATTAATATAGCAAAGTATCATATCTATTTTATTTAATTTTAAGTTACATATATTTTATTTTCATTTGATATTTTCATAGATTTCTTTATATTTTAAAATCATTCTCATATACTATTAATAATATTTTGATGATTTATTTGAGATTTAATTTCACAAATTATTAATTTTTATATTTAAAGTAAATTTTAAGTTCTTAATTTCATATATATATATATATATATATATATATACGTAAATATGTATATGTTGTCAATCAGTATTCATTTAGTATATAACATGGAAAGTAAAACAAATGTGCTTTTCTCCTTTCACTAATGAAAATACCGTGAGCAGATCCTATTATTAGAGCCTTAATGAGAAATTCTGTCAATATAAGTTAACATTCGCGTGTACTCTACAAAATTAATATCTAATTACTTCATTTATCCTACAAGGTTTCAGTAAAGTTTTGTTAATGGAATAGCAGCGATTTTGTAAAAGTTACATTCATTTAAACCTGGTTATTATCAAGACGTCTTTAAATATGTTATTAATAGACATGTACAGGTGTTTTCCAAGGCCACAGAACCAATACTTCAATTTTTCAAATGTATTTTACCTATATTTTTATGACAATGTTGGCTATGCTAAATTTAAACGTTATCCTTCGGAACTTATTCGTATTGTAAAAGAGTATTTCCGTAAAAAAAGACGTTTACGTTGCAGTTCAAATCTCCAATATAAATATATAAATAACAATCCCCTCTTACCATAATAATAATAATAAAAATAATAATATTTTATTAATTAGGTTAGGCATTTACATGGATGTGAAACGTCATAAAAACAGTAAGTAAAAATATTGGAAAAGTGCAAAATTGTCAAATATAAAACATAAAAAATACAAATAAATACTAATTAATAAAAAATAAGTCGGTAACTAATGGTTCGAAAAGAATTCTTCCACCGTGTAATAATCTTTTGAAATTAAATAAAGTTTTAATTTTTTTTTTTGAAGATTTGGTAATTACAGACATTCTTTATAGTAACCGGGACAAAGTTGTAAAGGGTTTTCCAATAAGGACTTGACAAATTTTTTTCGAAATAAGATGAAGACCATATGAGATATGTATTTCAAAAACTTTATTATCGGGTTGAAGTACAATCAAAACATTTATGAATACAACTCGACTTCGTTCATATGGTCGATTCGTTGGACCCAATTTTCGATGACTCGGCCACACAATTCGGCCGAAACGGCTGCTATTTCGCGTTCAATGTTGACTCTGAGCTCTTCCAACGTTGTCGGCTTGTTGGCGGTAATCATGGCGCGATAACGATTACCATTCACAGTAACGTGACGATCATTATCGTCGACGAAAAAATATGGCCCTATGACGCCGCCGGCATGCAAACCGCACCAAACAGTTATTTTTTGTGGATGTAGTGGTGTTTTATGAAGCACATGTGGATTTTCACCCAACCAATAACGCATATTTTGCTTATTGACGAACCCATTGAGCCAAAAATAAGTTTCGTCACTGAAAATGATTTTGCGATGAAATTGATCATCTTGGCGCATCTTTTCCAGAGCCCAATCGGAGAACGTACGTCGCTTTAAATGGTCCATCGGCTTCAATTCTTGGGTCAGCTTGATCTTGTATGAGTGTAAACCAAGATCCTTACGCAAAATTCGCCATAAAGTGGTCTGGGCGATGCCCAATTCTTGAGAACGCCGTGGAATTGACTGATTTGGATCTTTTGCTACGGACGTTTCAACGGCAGCGATATTTTCGACACTTCGACCAAGCTGTTGTCTCACTGGCACGGCAACATCACACAACGAATATGTATACTCAAATTTTTGCACTAAACTTGTTACTGCCTGTCTACTAGGGCGAGAATTACGACCGGAATTAACGCTAAAGTAGCGGTCACCGACTCCGAATTTTTGTAGTAAATTTTTATAATTTATAGACGTTGTTCGTTCGTGTACTTTACCATGATGAAAATGTTAGGTTTACTGAATAAATTGACAGTGAGAGTTCGATGATTAGTGAAAGGGTGCGTTCACAAATTGAATTAGAAGTTGCCAAGTTCCTATTGGAAAACCCTTTATAAGCGAACACCCATATGCATAGGGGACCTTTTATAACCCCTGAACGTGTGCGCCGCAATAACCAAGTTGCCCATGGTTCTGGTAATATAACCATACCAGTCGCTACTAATTTTAAATAAGTTCTTATTGAGAAATATATACTGCTGCAACTTATACATATAAATACAGGTAATTGTCAATAAAGCCCCATCGCGGAAGATTTGACGACAAGTAAACCATTGGCTCCAGATCAAAGATCACCCGCAATATTCTTTTTTGGATAATAAAGATCCTCTCTCATTCGATATATTGTAATTTAACACCGAATAGGCGAGGGAATAGTAAACAGTTAAAAGAGACTTTCTATTCAAAAAGAAATTTCTAAAATATTTTTGCCTAACTTTTGAAAAATATTTTAGAAGGGGTATTCTCATATCCACAGCGAATATTTTCCTATTAACTAAAAATATATCCATATTGCATTGGCTCAAGTGGGCTGGTGGATTAGTTAGTCTACTAATTTCAAATGCCAAATGCTTATTCTATTATATTTTGGCCCCAGATCAATTCGGGTTGTTAGAAATGAGAACCTGGAGATCAAACTCTGGTGTAATGATAGCCAGTCGCTTAGTGTTCCAGCCCTAGTGTACCAAAAAGGCACTTGACAGATTATACCTTTTGGGTCTTCAAGGTCTGTTATAGGGAACTATCAATAATACATTGCAACATGTAAAAAGGTAGCTTTTAAAACTAAAATTGTGTAATTACAGACATTCTTTATAGTATCCGGGACAAAGTTGTATAAGCGAACACCCATATGCATAGGGGACCTTTTATAACCCCTGAACGTGTGCGCCGCAATAACCAAGTTGCCCATGGTTCTGGTAATATAACCATACAAGTCGCTACCAATTTTAAATAAGTTCTTATTGAGAAATATAGACTGCAGCAACTTATACATATAAATACAGGTAATTGTCAATAAAGCCCCATCGCGGAAGATTTGACGACAAGTAAACTATTGGCTCCAGATCAAAGATCACCCGCAATATTCTTTTTTGGATAATAAAGATCCTCTCCCATTTGATGGATTGTGCCCATACAATTATATTGTAATTTAACACCGAATAGGCAAGAGAATAGTAAACAGTTAAAAGAGACTTTCTATTCAAAAAGTTGTTAAATTTTGTATTACATATTGCAAAATAGATAGAATTTAATCTTGCGTATACATTGATATGCGAAACCCAATCCAAATTATAATATACGTATACATACGAATACGTATAGTTGGTTCACGCTTGTGGTACAAAAGAAAAATATAATAGTGTATGTGCCCCTTATTGGACACTTCCCAACAATAACAAAATAATAGCAATAAATTACAAAGAGTAAAGTTCAGCTTTCAATTGAATTGATAGTTACTTTAAATAATTGACGTAGTGACAAAAGAAAAAGATTGACTGTGGTATATAAAAAAGCGAAAGATTAAGTGAATTAAAAAAATTGTTGTAATTAGCTGATAGTTAACTAATTGATAGTTAACGAGTCAAAATAAACAATTATTGCTAACCGAGCCCTTACTGAAGTTAGAGTTGAAAGAACAAAAAATGCTATAAATGACTAATTTATTCAAGAACTGTTAATTAACGCAGCCTTTAATTAATAAAATTGAAGCTAATAGATTAATGGAGATACGTTTTAATAATGAAGGCTGTCTAACGAGTCAATAATTGGTTACAGATAAAAATTCTACGACTTATGTGAGTAAATAATTATATATATATATATATATATATATATATATATATATATGTATATATATATTTGTTTCTCAAGAGCAAGGAAGTTAACTGAAGGTGTATATATATATATATATATATATATATATATATATATATATATATATACACCTTCAGTTAACTTCCTTGCTCTTAAATTTTTACTGGGGCTTAGATAACACAATAGGATTTAAACGCTCTTACTTGATCCCATAACTAAACTGTACAGTAGTATATAAACTCAACTGTTGTTACCACAGTCTTGAGAAACAAATAACATTAACAATAAACTAATATAAAACTAATAGTATTACGAACGTCTTTAATGCCAGATTTTAGTACTCCAATACAATCGATGAATTTGGCCTTAGTGACGACAAATTACTCGTTGATACTTAAGAGTTCAGACGAAGCTCTGTCTTCTTAATCAGATGAGTGTGGGATGTTCATATACGCAATCACTTCGTCCATTCGACAGTTAATAAATTACCAATGTTAGTGGTAGGTAGAAAAAAGAAAAAACTCTCAAGTTAATGTAGGATTAAGAATTAGGAAAGAGGAATTAGGACACTATGTAATACAAAGTTTATAGATTACATATCTCCAGTTGGTGTTGAGTGTTAATTAACAGAATTAAGATCAATCCTTCAGTAAAATACCAATTAATCCAACCTGAACTTTTCGACCTCGTGTCGAGTTTTTATCGACTTATCTGACTATACTCATAAAGTCGATAAATCAAATAATCGGCTCACAATATTCCAACATAATTGTAGGAATAAAAATAAGCACGATTACTAGTTCGAAGCTGAATTTCTAAAGGCGTAAAGGAATATACTTAACTCGTACAATGTAATCGATTAAAAGAGCGATTATGACCCGCCATTGGACTTTTAACCCACTAAATGTATGACGTATTAAGGAAAAAAATTAATGCTTATTATTATGGCGATTAATTACGAAACCATCAGGAATAACCTTCAATATAATGACAATAATCATACGATTTCATTAATTAAAACAAAATTAAAATATCAACGAGATCTATAATCGATGGTAATTATTCTTCGGCTGACAGATACAAGAGGGCGTTAAGCGTGACAAAGAACAATAAAAATATACTCAACTGAAAACCAAAAACAAAGATTAAATTTTATTTCATTACAGGTTACATCAACCTTAATTGATTAATTTAATTTAATTATTATTATTACTATTATTTTAATTAATCAACCACAGTCTCCATTAAAATTTACCATGCAAGTAGTATTTCATCACTAAATGTCGAACAGCTTTTTTTGCATATAAGAACATATATTCTTATATTACTTGATGCTGCAAATATTAAACCTTTCTTATACACTATGTGCATCTGCATACTGAGAACGTTGCTTAAACCGTGTTTGATTACATTTATTACCTGCTATATCACTTCCGCTTCTTCGAAGCACGCACACTCGCAGTATCAACTGTAGTTCTAGGGGTTTCCGATATACGAGGATAGTTTGACAAGTAGTGAGAATGACACATAGGTGGCGCTCTAATTGGTAAAACAAATGCACTGTAATTTAGGTTGGCTATTTATATGTTTACATTCCGATATTTAGATATTCGGTTGATTAGTTTATTATTGACAGCTGATTGAAAAAGAAGTAACACGTCGTTTTGTTAAAATGTTTTGTTAAAATCAGAGTATCGTGCGATGATTAAATACTTCGTAATTAAAGATAGGAAAGCTACCGATATAAAAGATGAGTTACGGGAAACATTAGGTGAATCTGCTCCTTCATCCGCCACAATAAGTAGATGGGTAAATGAATTTATACGTGGTAGAACAAGCTGTGTTGATGAAGCGCGCTCTGGAGCACCCAAAATCATGACTTCTAAGAAAATGATTATAAAAATCCATAATATTATTACGCAAGATCGACCACTCAAAGTGAGAGAGATAGCAGACATGATAAACATTTCAACAGAACGCGTAACCCAGATTTTAACGAAAGAATTGGGCTTTTCCAAGCTTTCGGCAAGATGGGTGCCGTGATTGCTTACGACTGATCAAAAGTTCACTCGTTTGCGCATTTCCAATGAGTGTTTGGACCTTTATAAGCGGAATCCGGTTGATTTTTGTAGGCGATTTGTTACTTGCGATGAAACTTGGATACACTACAGTACACCCGAAACTAAACAACAGTCGAAACAATGGTTAGAACGTGATTCTGCACTTCCAAAGAAAGCGAAAACCATTTTATCGGCAAACAAGGTGATGGCATCAATTTTTTGGGATTCAAAGGGCATTTTGCTAATTGATTACCTTCAGAAAGGTGGCACAATAAACGGACAATATTATGCAGAACTTCTACAAGAATTAAATGTTGAGATTCGTTCTCAACGGCCAGAAATGGCAAAGAAAAAGATTCTGTTTCACCAAGGCAACCCTCCCTCGCAAACCAGCACAGTTGCGATGTCCAAAATCCACGAATTGCATTTCCAATTAGTACCGCATGCGCCTTATTCGCCGGATCTAGCCCCTTCCGACTTCCACCTTTTTCCAAAATTGAAAACGGCACTAGGTGGAAAGAAATTTTCGTCTAACGAAGAGCTTATCATCTTCGTAAATGAGTAATTTGCAAGCCTTCCGGAACCGCATTTTAGAGCTGGCAAAAGGGCATTGGAGCACCGTTGGAATAAATGTATTGCTCTTTTAGGAGAATATATTGAAAAATAAAAATTATTTTGTATTTAAAAAATTCGTTTTTCTTTTTCATTCTCACTACTTGTCAAACTACCCTCGTACAGTGTTTATTTGAAGATTACAATTTATTCGTCGAAACACGTATGAATTCTTCTTACTCACAGATTTTCATTTAAAATCCTGTACCATACTGAATTCTATTTCGTTTATTTTTAATACATATACACATTAAATAATCAAATCAATATATGCCATTACTGTTTTATTTAACATTAAACATTGTACAACTGTACATCGATATATACATACATTACTGCGATCTTACTACAGTAACACCTCTGACATTGATATATAACGTTCAGTTCATTGAATTTGACGAAGAAATATCGAATTTTGAAAGTTTGTTTGTTATTAATGTGTCTATACAATATAATATGCATTCAATACCCATATTATTAATTATAATAATAACATTTGAATCGACAAATTGTACATATTTTAAAATACAATTTTTGTTTTTAGAATGTAGCTTTAAGTTTTCTTCTAATTTTATTACAATATAACAACTATTCACTTTGTAATAATAATTATTATATATTACTATGTAAAATTTAATAACAAATAACAACGATACATAAACCTGGATTGTCTATACATTCATAAGAAAATGGTCCAAATTTTAATGAATCTGTCATCCTATATTATTTACAAACATTATAACTACAATATATATATATTATACTTCGACCAGCAAAGTATTAATAATTACAATTACAGATAAATATGAAAATATTGCTTAAGGTTATTCTTCTTGTAGATGTTCAAATTATAAATTTACGTTTTATTTTATTTAGAATTCGATATATCATTCTCTTTTTGCTTCCAATGTATCTAAATCGTTATTAGTAACAACAAAATTAAAAAAAATTAATAAAATTTAATTTCTGATATAATAAATACTCCATACTTTCATAAACTTGTTAATCAAAAGTAATTTAATATTTGTAAAATATTTAGGGGGGGAATTCCACTTCGTCGGATAAAAATAGTCGATATTTTTTTTTCATTTTGAAAATATCTTAAAATCGTGTACACGAGGTTGTAAGTGCAAATTCATATATTTATTAGGTATAGGGTAGTAAATATAGACAGCATATGGGTGATGGCGAAACCAAGACATCAAAAGTGTTACTGGAACTACAGCCAGAAATTACAAGAATGTGCCACCACGTGCAGAAAAGAATTGGTAACACAAAAAAAATTACTCACACATCGAAGGAAGTCTGGGAAAACGCACCGGTAATTAACAAAGGAACTAGTTACATGTTACTGATTATCCAGCATATGCCGTCCAAATTCTGTTGATGAAATGGTAAATGAAATACGAGAGACATATCAAAATTCATCTGCAAATGCGAATCCAATATATTCTTTCTCTCATCGGGCAAAAATAATCAATTTTTTGTTTGTAATTTTGAGAGCCCAATGTCTTAAAAACATGTCCTCGAAGTTGTAAATGCAAATTAATATGTATATTTGTCATGTATAAAGCAGTAAACATGGACAGCATATCGGAGATGGCGACATCCAGTCATTTAATTACAAAATTACAAAAAAATGTGTTAACCACGTGCAGAAAAAAACTGGTAATGCAAAATAAAATACTTCAGAAATTGAAAGAAAAGAATTTGAAAAACCCACCGACCAGAGGAACTAACTACATACATATTACAGACTATCTAGTAGATGCCGTCCAAATTCTGTTGATGAAATGGTAAATGAAATACGAGCGACAAATCAAAAGTCATCTACAAATGCAAATCTAATATATTCTTTCTCTCATCGGGCAAAAATAATCAATTTTTTGTTTGTAATTTTGAAAGTCCAATGTCCTCGAAGTTGTAAATGCAAATTCATATGTATATTTGTCATGTCTACAGCAGAAAATATGGACAGCATATTGGTGATGGCGAAATCAAGTCATTTAAAGTGTTACTGGAAATACGACTAGAAACAATGTGGTAACCACGTGCAGACAAAAATTGGTAATGCAAAAAAATACTTCAAAAATTGAAGGAAAAGAATGTGAAAACCCACCGACCAGAGGAACTAACTACATATTACAGACTATCTAGCAGACGCCGTTAAAATTCTGTTGATGAAATGGTAACTGAAATACGAGCAATATATCAAAATTCACTTACAAGTGCGAAACCAATACATCCTTTTTCTCATCGGGCAAAAATAATCGACTTTTTGTTTTTAATTTTGAAAGTTCAATATTTGAAGTTGAATTTGATGGAGCCTGTGGTTGATTGACTTGATCAATAAGGTTGATATATAACCCCTTTCCACAATTAACTATTTGTAAATTCTGTATACGCATTTCGACAACCAAGTTGTCATCATCAGCAGATAATTTCAAAGTGTCGCACCTGGATGTGCACATCTTGGTTTTGAACGGTGAGGATCGCGTACGGAGTTTGTTTTTTCGTGCAATTTTTTTCGCCGTGTTTTACCAGGTGCGACACTTTGAAATTATCTGCTGATGATGACAACTTGGTTGTCGAAATGCGTATACAGAATTTACAAATAGTTAATTGTGGAAAGGGGTTATATATCAACCTTATTGATCAAAAGTTCAATATCTTGAAAACATGTCCACGAAGATATGAATGCAAATTAATACGTTTATAAGATATGTAGCAGTAAATATAGACAGCACATCGGTGATGGTGAAACAAAGACATTTAAAGTGTTACTGAAAGTACAACTAGATATTAGAAAAAAACAATGTGTTAAGTACGTGCCGAAAAGACATTTTAATACAAAAAAAATACACTAAACATTCAAGTAAAAGAGTCTGGAAAACCCATTGATAATTAACAAGAGGACTAGCTACATATTACTGATTATCCAGTAGACACAGTCCAAATTCTGTTGATGTAATGGTAAATAAAATATGAGCAATAAATCGAAATTCATCTACAAATGCAAATTCAATACATTCTTTCTCTCTTCGGGAAAAGTAGTCGATTTTTGTTTTTCATTTTGAAAGATTAATATCTTAAAAACATGTCCACAAAGTGTAAATACAAATTTATATTTTAATAATACACCAATAAATATGGACAGTATATCGGTGATGGCAAAACCAAGACATTTAAAGTGTTACTGGAAGTACAACTAGAAATTACAAAAAGAGAATGAGTTAACGACGTGCAGAAAAGACTTTCAATACAAAAAAAATACTCCATTGAAGGAAAAGAATCTGGAAAACCCATCGATAATTAACAAAGGAGCTAACTACATATTTCCGATTATCCAGCAGGCACCGTGTAAATTCTGTTGATGAAATGGTCAACGAAATATGATCAATATATCAAAATGATGGCGAAACCTAGACATTTAAAGTGTTACTGGAAGTATTTACTTTTTCAACAAAAGTATGTGTAACCGCGTGCAGAAAAGATTTGGAAACTCCAAAAGAATACTCTAAACATTGAAGGAAAAGTCTGGAAAACCCATCGATAATTAACAAAGGAGCTAACTACATATTACAGATTATCCAGCTGACGCCGTTCAAATTCTGTCGAATAAATGGTCAACGAAATATGATCAATATATCAAAATGATGGCGAAATCTAGACATTTAAAGTGTTACTGGAAATATTTTCTTTTTCAACAAAAGTATGTGTAAGCGCGTGCAGAAAAGATTTGGAAATTCCAAAAGAATACTCTAAACATTGAAGGAAAAGTCTGGAAAACCCACTGATAATTAACGAGAACTAACTACATATTACTGATTATCCAACAGACGTTGTCCAAATTCTGTCCATGAAACGGCAAGTAAAATCTAAATAAACATATTCTCTAAATTTATTTAAAAATGCGAGTCCAATACATTCTCTTTATCCATCGGAATCTGATTCCTGGTGTAAGAGGCGTCGGGGGTAATAAGAATTTTGAGACAAAAAGTTCAAAAAGTTATTCATTCAATTCATTAACACCTTCTTCTAAAAATGTATTGGAAGTTTATATGTGGGGTACTGTCGAAATAATAAATAATAAACATTTTCCCTCTCCATTAGGCATTTTTTTGTTAGCCTCAAATATATAATATAATGTGTAATTGTGATGCAATATCTGACAATTCTTAATAGATGAAACTAGTTGTAGTAAATATATAATATAGTGCGAAATTTAGACAAAGTGTTTTATTTATTCCTTAGGGTAAGGAATTTCGCAAAGCAACGAGCTTAACAATCAACTAAATGTAACACTTGTCTTTGCAGTTCTTCTTTTGCACGTTGGGTATTTATTTCGCCTAACTATTTTCATAATTAATAGATTAAGATTGTACAGTATGACAGAATTTTGAATGAGCTTTATTTAATTGATTGTTATTTTGTGGTGAACCTAATGTACGTATGTCTGAGATTATTTATATTTAATTTATATATTTTTAAATTCTTTTTTCCCTGTAATAATAATACTGCACTTCATCGACAAAGATTAGTTTGACTTGTACAGGTAGTTCACTAAAGTATTGAATGTACCACTTTTTTCTCAATATTCGTTTTTTTCCCTTGTAGCATTAAATTTCTACTTCATATATGTAAAGCATATCGATGAAAATGAAATTTAATGCTACAAGGGAAGTTTTTTTTGTTTTATAATAAACTGATTTGGACTAGTAGGTCTCTTTTTTCTTGTGTCGTCAATTTCACCTATACCCTCCTTTGCCATCTACAAATATTATTGCTCGTTTTACCGTTCACCGATCGGTTTTCACTATTAGACAGTATTTGAGAATTTTTTAATACCGTGACGTTTGCTAAATACTATAATTCACCCACCCCCGATGCAGAATTAAGCCGGGTGGTATTTTTAAGCGTGGCAACAGGTAGATTCGGGAGAAGTAGCAACCCTCACTTGTTTATTTTGTTGTTATTTATTTCCAATTTCTTTTTTTTTGTATTAGAGAACGTCGCACTTTTTTTAAAAAACAAAAATACTCATAATATAACTTTTTCAATAAATATTTTAACAAACATATTGCTTCGACAATCTACTGCGTTGACAGACAGTCTAGACGAGGACTCCTAGTGTCCTGTCATTGCAATTAACTCTTCTTCATCTTCGAAAGTTAAAAATATAATTATTTTATGTAACCTTTGAAGAAGATGAAGAAGAGACCATTGAAACGTCAGAACGTCAAGAATCTTCGCGGACTGTCCTTCAACTCTGTACAACACCCTGAACACATATATCATACGACCGCAAAAGTATCAGAATTAATTTTATATAAAAATATTTACATCTTTAAAAACTTTCTTAACATTCTTGATATATCTGTTAGCAGTAAACTAAAACTATTATTTCGATTACTTTGATTATTTTGAAACAATTTATTTCAGTTCATTTCAGATTATTTGAAATAACACCGATTTTATAATAAAAATAATAAAATTTTATTTTTATCAAAGCATAATTAGGTACACGAAGAATAACCTTGGCATTTGCTAAAATCTTTTTTTCTACATTTTTTCTTCAGTCCTGGGTAACGGTTTAAATAATTTCGTACAGTTCAAAGTTTTTTTTAACAATATTCATACGTATCTAAAATGAAATAATAACCGCAAACGAAAAGGAGACCAACCATTTCCACAATTTTCACAAAGGAGTATTATAATGGAGAACGACTGTTGTTCGTTCAGTGTATTACCTGATTATTCCCGCAGGGATATTGCCCTGGAGCGAATTGGGGCGAATTCATTATGAAATTACTAAACATACAAAAAGAGCAAGCGTATAAATGTATTTTACATGTATTTTTCATTACTACCTACCATAAATATAAGAACTTTTAATGTGTAATTATCATTTAAATAATGAACTTTATAATTCGCCAAATTATTTAATACAAGATGTCTTGCCTTCAATTCAATAATTACAATAATATTTACTAATGAATACAAGATTAAAAAGTTACTTGGGTACAACTAAAGACAATATATGTACGAGGTGTGGCTATTAAATAACGAGACTGACGCTGGTACAGAAGAAGTGCGCATGCGCCAAACGCCAGCAACTGACGGCTATTTATTGTGAAGCCTTTTCTTTCGAATGCAGTGCCTCTAGCCTCTGTAAACAAATCAGTACAGTCGTAGCCTTCGTTCGCATTAGAGTTGTTTTCTTGTTTCGCCGGAAAAAATGTTAAGTGTAAAAATAAAGCAACGAATTGTTGCGAAATTTCACATGAAATTTGGAAAAACCGCTACTGAAACTTACAATTTATTGAAAGAAGTGTATGGCAATAAATGTCTATCGCGTGCACGTGTTTTTGAGTGGTTTAAGCCTTTTCAAGACGGCCGAGAAGACGAAGATGATTCAAGCCCGGGTCGCCCTTTCACGTCAAATACGGATGACAATACCGAAGAAATCGGTAATCTGGTTCGATCTGACCGTTGGTTAAGTATTATTAGTGTGATTGCTGAAACTGTAGGAATTGACAAAGAATCCGTACGGCAAATTTTACATAACAATTTTAACATGCAAAAAAGTGTGTGCCAAAATGGTGTCTAAAATTCTCACGTTTGAACAACAAGAAACTCGCAAAAACGTTTGTGCTGACAATTTCAATGCCATTGAAAATGATCCAAACTTATTGGAAAGGATAATAACGTATGACGAATCGTGGTTTTTTACTTATGATCCTGAAACGAAGCGCGAATCCATGCACTTCACCGAGAGCAAAAAAAGTTCGAACGAGCAAATCAAAGCAATGATGATGGTTTTTTTCGATATTCATGGGATTGTGTACATTCACTGGGTTCCTGAAGGGCAAACTATTAATCAACATTACTACCTTCACGTTCTTGCTCAACTCCGTGAAAGAATAAGGAAAGAACGACCGGGACAAGGAAGGGCAAGTCATGGTTCTCCACCAAGACAATACACCTGCTCATTCCGAATTGTCAATCAAAAGGTTTCTAGCCGTGTATAGCATCCCAGTGTTAGATCATCCGGCTTATTCGCCGGATCTTGCGCCGTGCGATTTTTACATGTTTTCTTAGGTGAAATCTGAATTAAAGGGAACAAAATTTGAGTTCGTTGAAGCTGTGAAAGCGAAAGCGGCACGCGTCCTGAAGGAGCTAACAAAAGAACACTTCCAACACTGTTTCGAACAATGGAAGATTCGCATAGAGCGTTGTAGGGATAGAGGAGAGGTGTCCATTGAAGGCGATAATAAGTAAATATGTATGAAATCAAAATAAAATGTTTTACAACGTCAGTCTCGTTATTTAATAGCCACACCTTGTATGTCTAGCTACTATCTGATATAATCTGCCCTATAATCTTAGATAAAGAAGATACATATATTTATAGAGAAGTCTCTTTAAATTTCCGATGTATTTCAAAAACTATGTCGGTACTAAATGAACTAAGTTTAAATCTTGGATAATCTTGTGTAATATATGTGGATCAAATTAAACTCAGTTTGGTTTCGTTTTGGTTATAGGCGATCCATTAAAGTGATACCCGAATAAAAGCTATTGTAAAAGTGACTCTCTTGATCTATACAGCATTCAATTACATCTACATCCTTAAATTGTAGAGATTATCTGAGATTGTAATGGTTCAAAAACCAAGAAAACTACCCGTCGTTCCATAGACTTACATTCTAATCCCCTATTATCTTGAAGTTATTTCGACAAATTATGGGTAATATCATTGAGAGTAATGAATTTATCACAAATTACGAGTTTGGATTCAGAAATAAACATTTAATCATTGGTCGAGTACATAGAATTGCTAGTATAATGCAGAAGTCGCTGGAAGTCGAAAAAGTTAGCTCCATGTGTTATATAGGAATGTCAAAGAATTGCAATCAGACCATTTAGAACAGACGTAATTTTTTAAATAAATCAGAAATGTAATTAGGTTTCTTGTAGATATATTCAAAAAGAAGGAATCGCCGCCTGATTAGATATTAAGAGATACGTTTAAAGAAGAATCAAGTTTAGTAAATGGTTGGAAGGAGATATATATATATATACGAGGCGTGTTTCTTAAGTAAGGGTTATTTTGTTGTATACACTAATAGGAGGTGCGCGCCACAGCGAGTGCTTGCGTTGTGTACCGGCATTCCTTGGGAACAACTGTGCTCAATTGCAACCATGTAGGTAACCTGTACGGTCTGTTCTGTGTCTTTAAAATGTTCAAGATTGTCGACTCGCCCGCTCCATGCCAGGTACGGTCAGTGATACGTTTTGTGTAAACTGCTGCAAATATTCACAGGCAGATTTGTGAAGTTTACGGAGCTACTGCCATGTATTAACTAAAAGTGAGTAAGTGGGTGAGAGACTTCAAAGCTGACCGAGACAACGTCCTTGATGAGCCCCGCTCTGGTCGCCCATCTGTGATCACAGACTATATGGTGGCTGTAGTTAAAGCGAAAATGCTGTAGAACAGACGCTTCACCATAAGCACTCTTTCAAACGACTTTCCGTAACCTCTTGGTTATGGGAGCAGGCGGCAAGCTTCTATGAAGAGGATATTTAAAATCTAGTCATAATGTTTGATAAGTGTTTAAATAAATTTGGCAGCTATTTTGAAAAATAGAGAAATGTATGTAGAATCTGAAAATAAATATGGTTTTTGACAATCTTCTTTCGTTTGGTTTTTATTTTCAAACGGCCTTTACTTTAAAAAACACACCTTGAATATATAGGAATATGCTAGGGAAATAAAAACTGAATTGCATTTCAAAATATAAATAGATCCAAGCCAAGTATCAGTAAGCATATTTAGTCGCCTACTAAATGTAATTTGACTCTCGCAAATGTGACGGAAAACAGGTTAAATTGAGAAAAATGTGTTTGTGAGCGAATGATTAGACATAACTGACGAGTCAAAATTAAAACTTTTAGGCACCATATGATACTAGCACCTTTTGACAGGTTTTGATTATTTAAAGATTGCAACATGTCTGTTACAGGCAAAACAGTTTCTTAAAGCAATTCGTTTGGAATATATTGCAGAAAAACTGTTCTCACAGTTTATATTTTTAAAAAAGGAAGTTATAGAACGTAACCAAATGAGATACGATGACTAAAATAGATCTGGGTAAAGGTTACAGTGGGATAGGTTCTCCGAAAGTACTTAAAAGTTCTTTAGTAACCCGTCGTTATACCAAAATGTTATCCTGTTTTCATAATGTTTGTAAGCCAATGCTTAAAAATGCCTGATGAGTTAAAATTAAAACTTTTGTATACTACATGATGCTAACACCTTTTAACAGGCTTTGAAGATTTAAAAGACTGTAATATCTTTGTAACAAGCGAAGCGGTTTTTTAGGGAAGATATTGGAAAGATATTGTAGAAAAACTGTTCTCATGATTTAAATTAAAAATATGAACTTACAGAACGTACTCTTATCAGATACGAAGTCTACAATAGGTAAAGGTAAAGGTTGCAGTGGAATAGGTTCTTTGAAAGTATTTAAAAGCTGTTTAGTAACACGTCGTCGCACTCTAACTTTATACTGTTTTTATAAAGCTTGTGAGTCAATAATTGAAAATGCCATGATGAGTTAAAATTAAAACTTGACTACTGCATGATGCTAACACCTTTTAACAGGCTTTGAAGATTTAAAAGGCTGTAATATCTTTGTAACAAGCGAAACGGTTTTCTAGGAAATATATTGGATACATATTGTAGAAAACTGTTCTCGTAGTTTAATTAAAAAATATGAAGCTACAGAACGTACTCTTATCAGGTACGAGGTCTACAATAGATTTGAGTAAAGGTTGCAGTGGAACAGGTTCTATGAAAGTATTTAAAAGCTATTTAGTAACCCGTTGTCACACTCTAACTTCTTACTATTTTTATAAAATTTGCGAGCCAATGATTAAAAATGCCTGATGAGTTAAAATTAAAACTTTTCGATACTATATGATGCTAACACCTTTTAACAGGCTTTGAAAATTTAAAAAACTGTAATATCTTTGTAACAAGCGAACGGTTTTTTAGGGAAGGTATTGGAAAGATATTGTAGAAAAACTATTCTCGTGGTTTAAATTAAAAATGCCAAGCTACAGAACGTACTCTTATCAGATACGAAGTCTACAATAGATCTCAGTAAAGGTTACAGTGGAATAGGTTCTATGAAAGTATTTAAAAGCTATTTAGTAACCCGTAGTTACACTCTAACTTTATACTGTTTCTATAAAACTTGTGAGTTAATGCTTAAAAATGCCATGGTGAGTTAAAATTAAAACTTTTGGCTACTACATATTGCCAACATTTTTTAACATGTTTCGAAGATTTAGAGGGTTGTTACAGAGAAAACGGTTTTTTAGGGAAAACATTGGAATTATATTTTAGGCAAACTATTCTCTTAGTTTAAATTAAGAAAACGAAGCCATAGAATGTATTATTTTCAGATGTGAAAGCTACAATAAATCTGGGTAAAGGTTACAGTCGTAGAGTTGCTACGAAAATAAGTATTTAAAAGTTTAGTAACCCAAACCTTACCTTGTCATATTCCGTCGTTATATTGTACTTACACGTTGTCCTGTTTTTAAAATGCTTGCGAGCCAATGATCAAAAACGGCTGTTGAGTCTAAATTAAAACTTTCTAACAGGTTTTGAAGATTTAAACGATTGTTACAGGCAAAATAGCTTTTAGGGAGAATATTGGAATGGCATTGTAGAACAATTGTTTTCTTAGTTTAAATTAAAAATATGAAGCTACAGAACATACTCTTATCAGATACGAGGTTTGTAATAGATCTGGGTAAACGCTACAGTAGAGTAGGTTCCACGAAAATGTTTAAAATCTGTTTAGTAACCCGTCGTCACACCTTAACTTCATTCTGTTTCTATATAATTTGTGAACCAATGATTAAAAATGCTTATATAATGGCTAGCACTTTTGTTATAGTAAAATTGAAAATTTAAAAAACTGTAATATCTTTGTAACAAGCGAATGGTTTTTTAGGGAAGATATTGGAAAGATATTGTAGAAAAACTATTCTCGTGGTTTAAATTAAAAAAAATGAAGCTACAGAACGTACTCTTATCAGATATGAAGGCTACAATAGATCTGAGTAAAGGTTACAATGCAATAGGTTCTATGAAAGTGTTTAGAAGCTGTCCAATAACACGACGTCACACACTAACTTTATATTGTTTTTATAAGATTTGTGAGCCAATGATTAGAAATGCCTGATGAGTCAAAATTAAAACTGTTGACTATTAAATAGTGCTAGCACCTTAACAGGTTTTGAAATTTTAGACGATTACATGTACGTTACAGGAAAAATAGAAAATCTCTTGAAATGATTTTGTTGAAAAACTTTTCTCCTCACTGAAAAGAAGCAATAGAACGATCTCTAAAGAGATACGAAGGTTATAATAGTAAGGATATAATAGACCTGTGAAGGTGCTAGCACCTTAACAGGTTTTGAAGTTTTAGAAGATTACATGTATGTTACAGGAAAAATAGAAAGTCTCTTGAAATGATATTGTTAAAAAACTTTCCTCCTAACTCAAAAGAAGCTATAGAACGAACTCTAATCAGATATGAATGCTATAATAGACCTAAGTATGTTGTTATACTGAAATAGGTCCTATGAAAGTGCTTAAAATACATTTAGCACCTCATCCTCACACCCATTTGTTATCTTGTTTTAGGTTTAACAATGCCGTATATGCTACGTAATTATAATGTCCTGTGATATATATTTCTGTTGATATTTATTATTATATTTTCCAAAAATAACCAAAAGCATATTTCTAAAAAAAAGTTAAATCAACAACAGGAAAATTAAATGTTAGTTACGATAGTTTTGAAGTTTCAATTGCTAAATGTTCCATCGATTGCTATATGAAAGAATGTAAAAAATATGCCACAGAAACCGAACATTTCGATGAAAGTTTGCATTTTTAAAATTATTTTTGTTATTTTATAGACGACATTTTGTGCAATACGGTATTTAATTTTATTTATTTATAATTTCGTTTCTATATTTTTATAAATTTGTCCTTATATTTACGATAGATATTGCATACGCCCCCAGAAATTCTTCATCAAATTAAATAAAAATAGAAGCAGCAAAAAATGTGGAAATTTATTTTTATGTTTTTTTTTTGTTATTCATATATTCATGTAAAGACCTTCAACTTAAATAAATCACTTTTAGGGGATCAAGTTTTAATTTCCTATAATTATATTTATTGAAGAAAATTCGTATCCAGATCTATATAAAAGAACATTAAAATTGCAAATTATAACCACGTTCTAAAAATAATTGGTAAATAGGGGAATTTTATTTCGTATTTCTCTTTCTTCAAAACCAATTTGTAATATTAACAATATCCCGCGTGTACGCACACGCACCATAGTCACATATTCTCACCTTTTCTCAAATTAAATGCTTTTATTGATCTGACCAGTATATTTATTTAATAGCGTGATTACTTTTCTTGTACGCGTTCCTTATTGAACCTGTACTTATGCGTTTAAATATTAAAGCGTTTGAATGAAGGCAATTCCAGAACCAATATCGACAGCAAATTGTATTGGGACCTTGTATTTCGTGATATTTTCGTGTTTTCGTATTTTTTTTTTATTGATTGTAGGATACTTTAGGGAATTTTCAAATCGACAATATTACCCAGTACCGGTTTCTAAGTAAAAAGTAAAATAATATACATATAAAAGTATTTTAATTGATACAATAATTCGTATCCGTATTTTTGACCAACTAGAAATTGTAATTTGGTACGTAGACTTCCGCGGTCGTGGTCCATGCTATCTGCTTCTGGGTTTCCGGGCTGGAACCGCGTCACTAGTATATCTGCCGACGTTTCGTACCCATTTGTATGGGACATTTTCAGGGCTGAACTACTGCACTGAAACTGGTGTAAGTCGATGGGGGACGCGTTTATATATGGATAATGGGTCATGGGTCAATGGAGCGTTACGGTTGCGGTTGGGTAGATTAGAGATGCAGGATTGCCAAGCGTTATGTAGGGGGTAGCCATCATCGCAGTTAAGGTTATTGGGGTGCTTAAAGATCTCTATAGTTTCACGAATTTTGCGACCATAGAAGTGGTTAGTGCGGGATAGGATCTTGGTTGAATTAAACTGAATATGGTGCCCGGTTTCCAGCCTATGCTCGTCAAGTGCAGAACCGGCTATGAGCAGCAACCTAGTACAACGCTCATGTTCAGAAACACGAGTGCTGACAGACCGCTTTGTTTCACCAATATATGCCCTGCCGCATGAACAAGGAATCCTGTACACACCAGCTGATTCTAAAGAAACATGGTCTTTTACGGAAAAAGGGTCAGATAATTTGGAATGGGGTTTGAAGATGGTTTTGATGTTGTTTTTGAGAAGAACCCTACTGATGCGGTCAGTAACACTCCTTTCCTCGACGTCTTGGTAACTCGTCATCTGGATGGTTCACTAGGACATTCAGTGTACCGCAAACCCACACACACTGATCGGTATCTCAATGCCCTCTCCCATCATCATCCCGCCCAGAAACAGGGCGTTATCAATACCTTAGTCCAAAGAGCTGTCAACATATCTGATCAGCATTCTATATCCCAGGAATTAAGTCATGTTACCAAAGCTCTTATAAATAATAATTTCTCCAACCATAATATTCAGCGAACCATAGATCGACATCTTAATCCCAAAATCTCACAACTTAATACACAGCTTACATCATCTCCCCCCCTCTCTAAAGCCCACCTACCCTATATACAAGGTGTTACTGACCGCATCAGTAGGGTTCTTCTCAAAAACAACATCAAAACCATCTTCAAACCCCATTCCAAATTATCTGACCCTTTTTCCGTAAAAGACCATGTTTCTTTAGAATCAGCTGGTGTGTACAGGATTCCTTGTTCATGCGGCAGGGCATATATTGGTGAAACAAAGCGGTCTGTCGGCACTCGTGTTTCTGAACATGAGCGTTGTACTAGCATAGCATAACGCTCCATTGACCCATGACCCATTATCCATATATAAACGCGTCCCCCATCGACTTACACCAGTTTCAGTGCAGTAGTTCAGCCCTGAAGATGTCCCATACAAATGGGTACGAAACGTCGGCAGATATACTAGTGACGCGGTTCCAGCCCGGAAACCCAGAAGCAGATAGCATAGAAATTGTAATTTTTTTGAAAGTGTTGCTATTTTTTTAAATAATTATAATGAACCAAAGAGTGTTAAAAGGAATCATTCAAATGTTAATAACGCCCTGCCTACTACATACGTTTCAGAGAATCACACTCATCATTAGGCAGACTTGTGTTATTAACGAACGATTCCTTGGTAGAGTATATCGTGTTTTTTCGAAAATACAGAAAAATAATGAATAATCATTGCCTCCCTCTCTCATCAAATACACTTCTCGCTTTGTCGTTCAATACATTTTTGTGTTGGACGAGAGAGGGAGGCAATGATTATTCAATAATAAACCAAAACAATTTTTCAAGCACATATAAAATAGCAAAATATATACTATTTGTTATTGGATAATAAGCGCCTCCCTCTGCCGTCCACTATACTGAACGACAAAGCGAGAAACGCGTCGCGTCGAGAAACGCGTCGCTGTATCGAAATGATATGACAGACGCTACCAAGGAATCGTTCATTAATAACACAAATCTGCCTGATGATCCGTGAAATCGGTGAAACATATGTCGTAGATAGGGTGTTATTAATAATAGAATGATTCCTTTTAACATTCATTTGCTATTGAATTAAAAAAATTTTAGAAGCAAGAAATGACAATAATGTCAGAAGCAAATATTACAAGTAAACAATTTTTCAATAACTTACAAATTCTATAAATAAGTTCACATATACACTGAGCTATACAAAAGGTATTCATTATAAAAACAACATCATTAATTAGAAAATTTCTGTTAAAAATAAATTTCATAGCCTGATCAATATTTATATTTTTGTGATGGATAATAAAACTATACAATATCAGCAACGTACAGTCCAAGCCGAGACCCATCAATATACGGGCTAAGCAAAAAATTTTCCAAATGTTAGGCTGAGAAAATATGAGAAAAATCCAAGTTGTAATAATGATATATAAGACCCAATACTTCATACTAAAAAGGCAAATAAAATATACTAAAAAAAGTACATAAAATAACACAAGAATACCATAAAAAATTAAGGTAAATTTTGTTTAAGACGGTGGTTAATTGAATTTATCAAAAAAAAAAAACAAAAAAGCCATTACTATATCATTGTTCGTACTGTGTACACGTCTTTAGACAGCTACGTTGTCATCATCAGTAGACTATTAATCACAGTGTCGTACCTGGATCCGCGGTGAAGTTTGTACAGAAACAAATTCAGGGCAGTCATTGCATCAACATTAAACACACACTGGCGTTTGCAAGAAATCTATAAATTCTTTCAATATTTTTTCAGCTTTTGTTTGCTAAAGTTTCCATTAATAAAAGTGAAATACGAAAGAAAATTAGACATTATTAAAAACATCACAAGATGCAATGGTTTTATATCAGAAATAATCATTAGACTAACTTAAAAAGAGACAATCTATGATACCATTTGTTTGTCACTTCAAAACATTCACAATAAACAATTTATTTGCTTACCACTTCGTCGAGTTATAAAAAATTGAAATAAGATTTTTAAGGAACACGTATTTCAAGTTTCATTTCAGTCCAGAAACGCTGCAAAGTCTCTTTTAGGAAATTAGAAAGATAAAGTCGATATCAAGCAGAAACCCGAGATATATGAAATAAATTGCCGAAATTGTGACAAAAAATACATTGGTAAAATTAAACGGTCAATCAAAACTCGGTATAAAGAACATTAAATTTAATCGGCTTGAGAAATTCAGTTTATCGAAACATATCTCGTACATGCAATTTAATCGACCTGAGAAATCCAGTTTAGTGAAACGTGTTAGAAAATAGTTATAAAGTAAAAACGGACTATCTACATTTAATCAAAAATATAAACAATTACCATGAATTATACAGTTATGAGAGCATCTTCATTGTCAAAAGTAAAAACCATGCGTTTAGTGCTGATAAGAGACTGATACCATATTCCAGTCTTTATAAATTTGTGAAAGATACGACCGTTAAAAAAGGTTTGAAAAAGGACGTTTGCGATCACCAGTGTGTATTTAGTTTTGGCGAAGTGTGTCTGTGGAATTTGTTCCTAAGTGATCTTTATCGTGCGGATTCAGGTGCGATATTATTGCTAATAATATACTGATGATGACAACTGAATTGCCGAAATAAGTACATAGACTACGGATATTGATGTGGTAAAGGTTTTTTGTTTTTTTCGATTAATAAAAATTATTTAAAATTATAGAATATAGAAAAGCAAAAATATATTATTCTATAAATATAAAACAATAAATAAATATATTTGAAACTAAAAATATTATTTAAATTTCTCCTTAAAGGTTGAAGAGAATACTTTATATACTGACAGTATAAAAGAGACGAGCGAGCAAGGCAACAAATTTGTCTGGTTAGTAATGTGGCAATGTGTTTGGACTGTACTGTTAACTATAAAATACAGAAAATGTTCTACTACTTATACTAGTCACATGTTAGTTATCCATATTTCCTTCCTTTCCACTATTATTTTGGTTATTCGGTTTATTTAACTTAGGTATGTTATATAAGATTTTTTTAAATTTTAAAATGCTACGTTATTCAAAAATATACCTGAGGGGAGTTCTGTTCGTAAATTATCAAGATTTATTAGGCGTAATCATTTTTAAGGTGTTGCGAGTTGGGATATCTCTAAATATAATAATAAACTGAAATTTAGGTATACTAAGTGTTGGCAGTTCTAGCTCTAGTTCCGATGCCTGAACCTTGTGAAATAAGAAAAATTAAGCAAAGAGACCCTTTGACATATGAACTTGTTCTTTATTGATTGATTTATTGATTACTGCACTCAAAGTTTCAATCAAAGTGTTTATCGTGTTTAGTTTATGATTTAGTGGTGTTTATTTTCATTAATTTTTGATTAAAAGTAAACACCAATAACTTATAGAAAT
This sequence comes from Dermolepida albohirtum, assembly GCA_031893035.1. Classification (NCBI taxonomy): domain Eukaryota; kingdom Metazoa; phylum Arthropoda; class Insecta; order Coleoptera; family Scarabaeidae; genus Dermolepida; species Dermolepida albohirtum. Next base: position 495,790 of record JAVIWB010006120.1, on the reverse strand, counting down.
TCATAATTGTATTACTCGTGTATTACTTAATTTTACTTCATATCAAGCCACGAAAAGATAGTTTGGTTTGGAGGATTTACATCCGGAAGCGAATCATATAAACATTTATCTGTGGCAGGAACATTTAAAACGGCTCTTAAGAGTTGTATTTTAACAATCCCCGACTATAGCATTAGTTTCAAAATTTTTGAGTAACTTCCATGTTACCCAGATCTCAGGGGCTTAAGCTGAAGCCACATCCACTGGGAACTCCCTTTTCTCGGGATTTTAAAGACGCACTATCGCTGCTCTAAATGAATGGCCAGTAGGATAAGAAAAGGAATTGTTTTTCAAAGACATCCAGGTCCAGTCATCGGGACGGCAAATATAGTAACTTTCTAAGTCATTGCGTTCAAAAATAAAATATCCAAATCGCTTTTCTTTACTGAGGGTCATAATTTTATGAATAATAAACACGCTAAACACACTAATTGTATTTCTTTTTGTGCTGAGAGTATAATTTCCTTTAGATTAGTGTTCTTATAGAACAAGAAAATAAATTGGTTTCCAAAGATAAGAAAATGAATTGGCTTTCAAAGACATTAAAACACAGTCACCGAGATATCAAATGTGTTAAGTCTTTAAGAGATTGTGCTCAAAAATAAAGAAAATTTCTAACATCCAAATTGTTTTTCTTTAATGGGGGCAATAATTTTGCGAGTAAAAAAACCATTCCAAACACACGAATATACCCATATCAGTTTCCAAAACTCTAGGGCTCCTTGCCCAGTCATGCATGAGCTGTAACCTGCACACTGAAGACTTTCTACGGCTCTCTTGTCTCGTCCAAAATGGAATACGCTTCAGTAGTGTGATACTCGCATTATCATTATCAGCAGTCACTTTTGGAACGTGTTCAGACAAGAATTGTGAAGTAGTTATCATATAGAATTGATGAATTTTACTTTGCTTTTTCTTCGGAATATTGCAGTCCAAATATTAGACATAATTTGAAAAGCCCTTGTTTGCGCAAAGAGGAAGGTGGTTTGAAGCCCTTGTGTACGCAAAGAGGAAGGTAGTGGTGGTTTTCTTTTGAAATTGATTCATAATTAATTGATTCTGCTGAGCTACTGTCTCGATTTTATCGTGCCTAAACTGAATACTAGATCATCTGTAATGTTTCTAATTCCGCGGGGAAGAACTATAACTCTTTTACAAGGCTCCACAAGTACATATGTGTAGAAACGTTAATAATTTATACAGCGATCCCATTCGGATATAGTTTTATTTAGTTATGACTTCCTGGCACTAGGTATGTTTTTTATATTAACTACTAAGACAATTTATATCATTTTACTATACATAGCTTATATTTTACATCAAAGGAAAACAATTTGGATATTCGAAATAATTTTTATTTTAAGTTATGGATAGGTTTTTTCGCATTTGAATAAACTGTACTTATTTATTAATCGATCTATGCTCTATGTCCTTTAATTGGATTTGATACCTGTTGGGCATTAAAGATTATTATTATTGTAAAATTTACCCAACTTTTTTGTACTTAAGTTGTATAAACTAGTATCCATTGTGGGCGTTTAAACAATAAAAGACGTTTATAATAACATTTTCCCTACCTTGAAGGTGTGCTTAAGTTTTTTTCATCTCCGGAGAATTATCTAACCTCGTCGATCTGTATGGCTTTGTAGTCGTACCATATGTGATTTCAATAGTATTAAAGATGGTAGTGAAATAGTATGATGCGATGTAACAAGCAGCTTAGGATATTTTCCTGACGGTTTAGTACATGTCATACAGATGCGCGTTTGTACATATGTACTTACCTACATCGTATATACATATGTGAATTTAAACAGTACATATATACTATGATTTAAGTGTCTTGAACATAATATGTTCGAGGATTGAAGTATATTGCCAAATATATTATGTATATTAAAAAAGAAATGATAATAATAATAATAAATCTTTATTGTCCAACAGGATTTCCCATTTATAGGAGAGAAACGTTGGTGGATGCGACAGAATTTCCCGACCAACCTCTGCGAGTTTCTGACGGGTTCCCAAAGCAGTATGTGGCCTGGCAATATCATGAAGCAGTACGATGTCCTTCCTATTGAACATTACTGGCCTCTTTTCTTGGGGTGCTGGTTTTAAATTATTCAATTGCTGACAGTATATGTATCTCCGAATTTAGCTTTCCGTTCGGTCTCTACAGCTCAAGAGGTATTGGTCTTCGAATGTCCCATCATATACACAACATTCTCTTACTCAAGCTCAACTTCAGTTTTGAGGTGAAGGGGACATGTTTTCCGGATTCACAGTATGCCCTTTTCTTACGATGTTTTCATAGGTAATCCATTTTTCATCTCTAGTTATCATTCGGTTCAAGAAAGGTTCGATTTTGTTCCGCGCAAACAGAGATGTGCATATGATGACGCGATCAATCAAATTCTTCTCACTTAACTCATGTAGCACCCATCTCGAATATTTCCACGCCAATTCTAATTTTCGAATACGGTCCGAAATGGCTTGTTGAGTTGAATCAGGCCTTTTCGTAATTTCCGATGTTTTCAAAAAAGGATGTTATTCTAATCTTGACAGTATTGTAGTCGAACAAGCAAGTTCAAGGATGTTGTACATAAGTTTTACTTCCATTAGTTTTAGTTTAGTTAGTGGAACGGTTGCTGGATAAATTCACTGGTCCACTAATACTTTTAACTCATGCCTCTCTATAATGTGGGGAGTCGAACAAAATTCCCTCATTTAAGATGGTGATTTATCTATTTTATAACCAAAATGGTGAATAATGTCACCTAGACGTCAGTCAGGTCAGTCTGCTTCTTAATAATCCCATCGCATTTTGACAAATTTTTAAATTAGCATTCAAACATCCAACTAACGTTATAGGAACATTCTATTTTTCCAAGGAAAAAATGTTAAATAATATCACCCAAAAGGTTTGAAATGTTTCTCACGATGTTAACTTTTATCGACTGACAAGAAGAAAATGCAACTGATTTAGAATTACTTAAAATAACTGGCAAACAAATATGCAGATATTTTAATTGACTGAAATTAATGAATTATTCCAACCATAAATAAAACAACATTTCAATATAACTGATAACCAAGGCGAAGCTAGAAAACCTTAGATGGCACCAGAATAAGGGAATAATTAATAATACAAAAATGATTGTAAAAATAAATCTAAAACAGCTGTAAAACAAAATTATTTCTTAAGTGTATGCAACTCTGATGTAAATGAATTTTGATAAAAATAATAATAAAGTCAGTGAAAAAACAAACATTCAAATTCTAAACAAAGCAACTAACTAGTTATATATCAATTATATAAGACTAGGTACAGATTCTAAGTAATAAGCAAAGAGTGATGTTATTGGAATATTATTGGAACTCCAAAAAAAAAAAATGTCTGAAATAAGTTTATCAGCAATGCGGCACATTAATATCATAGGCGTTTGTAGAACATTGGCGCCGTAAGATGGAATGTGCTTTCATGACTTATAGAAATCCTGGGAACACAAAAAGCCACTCGTGACAGAAGAAACTCATCATCTCAATCTTGCCATGTAATAAATTCCATAAAAACTTTACACAATGTTAATTTCTTGTCCACAAGAGGTCACGTTACATGTCTGGAGAGCTATTCTGATTGACTGGTTCAAACGGTGGAAACGTTTCATCCATATTGTAAGACAAAAATTTTATGAATTATCTATGTATGTATGTATGTATTCGATCAAAGAGTAGGCAGTGAGAAGCAAAAGTAGGGTACCATGTAATATCAGCATATTCCAGTTTTCTAATAAGAAGAGCGTAATAAAGAGATTTTAATTCTTCAATATCTCTAAAGTATGTAGAAATATGCATTAAAAATCTTAAAGAATTACATGCATATGCAGAAATTGCTAGAATTTGTGGTTATAAATGTGAGTTGATGGTTGAAAGCAACTCCCAGGCCTTTAATTTGAAACTGCTTCTTAAGAACTCTATCAACTATTCTGTAGTCCAACAGTAGTCGAACATTTGGAGAAATTGTTGAACCAAACCCCAAATTTTTGCTGTGCATCAGAGTGAATAGGAAAAACGTTTCGAAAAGAAAACCGCGTTTGAGTGTACGTAAAAGTATATAAATATTAAAAAAGAATAATGAAGAAATCGATAAAATTTCTTGTATTTCTTCCTAGTCGACCATTTCCAAAATATTTGCATAACCCTCCTGAATTATTCTTTTGAAAACTCGTCATTTTCTGTTTATTACATGGCTACAATCAAGACGGAAATAAATGAAGAAACGTCTTGCCTTTTTGTGAATAATAGAACCCCAGTCGTCTGCTATCGGACGGCTGTTCAGTCATTGAGCTATGAAGAACTGAGACTCGATTTTTTAATTAAGTCATATAATTTTTATTTAAAAAACCCTAAGTCATTCCTATAAATTTTGTATCTTTGCAAATGTTAAGTAATCTACATTCAGTCGTTTTACTGTTTTTATACAAAAAATATTAGTTGAATTACTACCCCAACTAATACTATTAATTATATGTATATTCTTCTCTATACATGTTTAATGTTTTGCCTGATTTTTGTAGTAATAAAGTTACGAATGATTTTTTTTCATTTAATCGAAACGATTATTTATATGTGCTTATAAAATACGTCTACTATTACTTTGCCAAGTTTCATAACTTACAATTTAATTACCTTACTCAATTGTAAAAAAAGGAATGTTCTGTAAAAAGTTAAAGAAGTTAAGGAAAGCATCTAGGAATATAGATTTTGCATATTCGTGTGCTCAAATTATTTTTGCCAAATTTACGATTAGCAATTGATTTGTTGTTTCAGATTTTATAATATACTCAATGACATTGGAAGTGGTACACCTAGAAGGAATAGTTTCCTGGACGTGATTTTTTGGTAATGTGATAAGCTTAAGTTAAGAATGAAACGATCAGATTTCCAAGAAATTTCGGCTTCCATATGCAATAGCCCCCCAAACCATTACTCCAACAGTCCTGTGCACATGCCTCTCAACAGCAAATCCAATATCACGTCGCTCTCCACGACGGCGTCTTACCCTCTGACGGCCATCATGCATGCCTAGGCAGAATCGCGATTCGTCGCTGAATACGACATTATGCCATTCTGCTTCCCAATGCTGCCGTTCTCTGCACCAGTCCAAACGTCAGAGGGTAAGACGCCGTCGTGGAGAGCGACGTGATATTGGATTTGCTGTTGAGAGGCATGTGCACAGGACTGTTGGAGTAATGGTTTGGGGGGCTATTGCATATGGAAGCCGATCACCTCTTCTGTTTATTCGGGGAAGTATGACAGCTGCGCGTTATGTTGATGACGTCCTACAAACCACTTTATTGCCTTATCTAGATGGCCGTCCACACGTCCTTTTTCAGCAAGACAACGCGCGTCCACATATTGCTCGTCGTACTATGGACTTTCTACGAGAAGCTGGCGTTAATGTTTTGCCGTGGCCACCCCGTTCACCGGATTTAAATCCCATCGAACATGTGTGGGACATAATGGGGAGAAGACTGACCAATTTGAACCATCCTCCACAAACTCTGGCACAGTTAATCCACCAAGTTCAAGTTGCTTGGAACGAGGTGCCACAAGCAGACATCGACCATCTTATTGTGTCGATGCCTAGACGTGTACAGGAGTGTCTACAGCTACGGGATCGCCAAACACATTATCGATTTTTTTTCAAATTAATGTTAATAAAATTTCTTGGAAATCTGATCGTTTCATTCTTGACTTAAGCTTATCACATTACCAAAAAATCACGTCCAGGAAACTATTCCTTCTAGGTGTAACACTTCTAATGTCATTGAGTATACTCTCCGAGTAACATTTTCTAAATGGTCTACATCTGACGTAGAGCAGATGTAGACCACTTAACTTAATTACTGAGTTAGGGCTCTATTGTAAAAAAGGGAATGTCCCATAGAAAATCAAAGAAATTAATGAAGGAAAGCATCTAGATATATAGATTTTGCGGGCATAAATTATTGTCGTCAAGTTTATGATTAGCATTTGATTAATTATTTTAGACTTCATAATACTCTTTGAGTAATATTTTCTAAATGGTTTGCATCTGATGTAGAGCAGAGAATAGCATATAGGTACATGGCTTTTCCTCATAGAAAGTCAAAGAAGTTAAGGAAAGCATCTAGGAATTTAGATTTTGCGCATTTGATTTAGCCAAGCTTGTGATTACACAGGCCTACAATTAAATTTTTTCCTGCTGATTGTAATTCTACACCTGTTTTTAACTACTTTTGGCACAGTGATGTCAAATATTAAACCTACTTTTCTCTATCACGTCAAGTTTTTCCTCTATGGAATTTTTTCCGTTTTGCTCGTTTGAGTGTCAATAAATGTAAAAGCTTAAACTGTTGAAATTGAAAAACATTCCAAATACATTAAACTCGTCAGCATAATGTGTATATAATTAATAACTCCTTCCACCTCTCGACATTAAACTAGGTCTTATGAAGCAATATGTTGAAGATTTAGATTTTGGAGGCGACTGTTTCCAGTATATGCATGTGAAAAATTTTCATGACTTAGTTATGAAAAAATTAAGTCAATGTTTTCGATCGATTGCATATTAGAATTTTAATCCAAATTCCATCAACACTATGGATGAAATTGAAAAAGAGGCTTGGACTACATTCACGACAGTTGCCACCAATTTTCTTGGGAACAAGAAAGCGTGCAATTACAAAGATTTATTGGAAACGATGTGTGAAAATTTCAACTGCCTAGGTTGCAATGTGGGTATAAAGCTTCATTTCCTTCACAGTCATCTTGATAGATTTCCCAGAAATTTAAGTATTGTAAGTAATGAACAGGGCGAAAGATTTCATCGAAACCTAATAATTATGGAAGATCGGGACCGGGACAGATGGTATACTCACATGATGGCCGACTACTGCTGGAATATTCATAGTGATTTTCAAAATAGACAATATTGCAGAAAGTGCTCCAAACAGACATTTATTCTCTGAAACCTATGTGTTAAATGATAATTTTTGTATAGATACTCTACTTTCTACTAAATATTGCGTAATTATTTATGTATGTGAATGTCTTATTTAAATAAACAAGTTATTATCTGGAACGTACACTTCCGCAATCGTGGTCCATACTATCTGCTTCTGGGCTTCCGGGCTGGAACCGCGTCACTGGTATAACTGCCGACGTTTCGTACCCACTCGTATGGGACATTTTAAGGGCTCAACTACTGCTACTGGGCTTCAGGGCTCAACTACTGTCTACTGTCGCATTGAAACTCAGTTTCAGTGCGACAGACAGTAGCAGTAGTTGAGCCCTGAAGATGTCCCATACAAGTGGATACGAAACGTCGGCAGTTATACCAGTGACGCGGTTCCAACCCGTAAGCCCAGAAGCAGAGAGTACGAAACAACTTATAATTTTGTACTTGATTTATTTTATATCAGTTCTCAATAACTTGCCGCTTTTAGAGATTCTTCAAAAAGCAATGTAGTATAGAGTCAAATTTTGACGTGATGCATAATGACCAGTATGATTTGCGGATTTAACACACTCAAATTACCAAATAACAAGTCTCATTTAGAAATTGGCAAAAATCTAAAGTTAATTACTAACACTGGTTAGTTAGTAATTAATTTCAGATTTCATAGTATTCTTTGAGTAGAATTTTCTAAACAGTCTACATCTGATGTCATCAGAGAGTAGTGTATATTGGTTCATGTCTTTTCATTATGTTAATTACTGAGTTTGGCCTCAATTGTAGAAAAAGAAATGTCCCATAGAAAATCAATGAAATTAAGGAAAGCATCTAGGTATATAGATTTTGCTTGCATAAATTATTTTTGTCAAGTTTATAATTAGCAATTTATTAATTATTTTAGACTTTATAATACTCTTTGAGTAATATTTTCTAAATGGTTTCCATCGGATTTCAGCAAAGCTTTCGATACCATTAATCATGGCATTTTGATTTCTAAGTTGACATCTTTTGGCTTTGCTCCCAATATTACCAATATATTTTTTTCCTATCTGCAAAATCGCTTAGGTTATGTGCATTATAATGGGTACTCGTCTAAGCTCTTCGATATTTCCTCTGGAGTTCCACAGAGTTCCCATTTGGGATGCCTTTTGTTTAATATCTACGTTAATGATCTCTTGGAACGTCTTGACTGCAGAGTGTTAGCATACGCGGATGATCTAAAGATCTTCAGCAGTGTTAATTCACTTGACGACAGTACTAATCTTCAATCAAATCTGTGCGTTATTGACGATTGTTGTACCCACAATCAGATAAAGCTCAACATCGACAAATGTGCTGTTCTCTCTTTTAGTTGAAGTGACACTCCGCTTTACTATAACTACAATGTTCGGCAATCCATTATACCTAGAGTACACAACTTCAAGGATCTTGGAGTCTTGTTCGACTGGCATCTTAGCTTTTCTAAGCATATAAGTAGCATAACTACATCATCTTCCAGAGATCTTGGGCTCCTTATTCGTTCTTGCAGGGGTTTTAGTAACTTGCACACTTTGAAGGTACTTTACGGTTCTCTTGTCCGGTCCAGATTGGAATATGCTTCAGTTGTGTGGTACCCGCTTTACCATTACCAGCAGTTACTACTGGAGCGTGTTCAAAAGAGGTTCCTCAAATATCCTACGGGGTTGATGGACATTATCCTGCCTTTAGTTCTACGTATGAGGGTCTGCTTGCTATGCACAATTTTGATTCTCTTGGTAGACGCAGGGACAAAGCTAGTGGCGGTTTTCTTTATAAATTAATAAATAATTTTATTGATTTTCTGTGCTGTTGTACCAGGTCGATTTCCTCGTGCCTAGTTTTGACGCTAGATCATCGGCAACTTTCTCAATAGCTAGGGCAAGAACTAATGTTCTCTACAAGGCTCCACTGGTACATATGTCCAGAAATGCCAATGTATTGTACGGATCCCTTTCGTTAATTTGTATCTATTATTGTTCGTTCAGTTTCTTTTTTAAATGACTTGGATTACATTATTATAAGTGTGTACATTTTTTTTGTTAATTGGATTCTTATTTTTCTTTGTATTACATTAACTGCACGTATTTTCGGTTTTGATTTTAATTTTACTCTTAAGTGCATTATGTCCTGTAAATGGTCTGTGTAACTATTGTGCATTAAAGATTATTATTATTATCTGATGTAGAGCAGAGAATAGCATATATTGGTACATGGCTTTTCATTAACTTAATTTTGTTAATGAATTAACATTGCCTCCCTCTCTCATCCAATACAAAAATATATTGAACGACAAGGGCAGGAACGCGTCCATCTCACATGTCGATAACAAAGTTCCCAGAGCGTATATAGACAAACCCTTGCCACCACGGCGATTTGCCGAATAAATGAATGTTACATTTGTTTTAACATTTATTTTGTTAGTTTGGCCTCAATTGTAGAAACAGGAATGTTTCGCGAAAAGTTAAAGTAAAAATTGATAAAGAAAAACGAAACGAATGACGAAAAAACTGAAAAAATTAAGGAAAGAAACTAGGAATATAGATTTTGCACATTTGTATGCTTAAATTGTTTTTGTGAAGTTTTTTGATTACAAACTGATTAATTACTTTAGATTTCATAATACTTCGGCAGTAACAATTACTAAATGGTCTACACTTGTGGTGTAGGGAGTAGCATATACTGGTGCATGGTTTTTCATTAATCTAATTATTGAATTCGGTTTCAATTGCAAAAAGAATGTTCCATAAAAAGTCGAAGAAATTAAGGAAATGTCTAGGGATATAGATTCCTCCACTCTTTTTAAAGTATTATAATCTGGATACGAATTTCTCAAGTCTATACAAAGAAACGTAGACACATTACTACGTAATTATACATAATTATTCTAAATTTATCATCTGAACATCGAATATGTTTTTTTTTCCTATGTGATTGTACTCCATCAATGTTATTAAGACACATTTATATTGTAACGATATTGGTAATTTGTTCCTTCAGTGATCATATATTATCTAAGGGATTTTGAAGTGAGAATAATTCAGTAATAATGATAATAGTAGTAGATGTAATGTGCAATCATTTAGATTAGATCTAGGAAAGGAGACATGAGCTACTTGACGAATAAGTCTTTTAACGTGGAGCAAATTGAAGAGTCACAGGTCTCGTTATTTCCATCTCCTTTGCTAGAGAACCAGCTCGATTTCGTTTTAGTAGAAGACTTGGTTTGTGTTGTTTTTGGAATGGCGCCCTTGCTAGGTGATGAAGTAGACGTGCACGTGTCACTTTTTTCCGGACTACTTCGTCTCAAGAAGTCTTCGATTGCGTTACCTAAAAGCTGAGCATCGACTAGAGAACCGCTTCGACCGTCCCATACGACCTTTTGTGTCGTGTCCGTAGTGTTTTTCTTCCCTTCCGAAGCTGTTATCGTCTTCTTTTCATTAGCGAAAGATATTTGGGGTGTTTTTTTCGTTTGATTACTGTTGTCGGATTTGGAAGCCATCGGTTGGTGTCTTTTGATGAACCAGTTCTTCGGCGCATTTCTGGTATCCATGCGTTCGATTTTATTGTCCATTCCGTACAATATCGATATATCGAAACTGTTGGACCTGCTATTCTTCAGACGGTTCCTCTTTCTGTCAATGCTTCCCGATCGACCCTCCTGTCTCGTTATCCAGCCCGACACCTCACACTGATTGATTTCCATCGCCGACGATGTCAATGAGGACAAAATAGAGATTAAATCAGTATTTGTGCATACAATTCCCGATGAAAGTGGCTTACATGCGTTCGTTGACGTAGAACATGTCGACGAAGATGATGACGATGCTGGTTGTGGTGGTGGCTGAGGAAGCTCTGACGCTCGCCGCTTGCTCGAACTTGGTATGGGTGCCAATGTTGTACCGACGAAGTCCGAATATCTCCGACCACTAGAGCTAGAAGCGTATCTCTGAATGCTTCCTGCCTCGTCTAAAGGTTGTACTTCGCAAACTCTTTCGTTACTGGTATTCCACAATTTCATGCGTACTTTTCGCGCCTGTACTATATCGTCCATTATGTCCAATTGCAAATTATGAACGCTGCCTCTAGGCTCCGTGGACGGAGGTCCAGCTACGGACTCTCTTCGGCTGGGTAAAATTCTTCCGGAGAAAGCGCTTGACGGAAAAGCTGCTACTGATTCTCTCCTGTTTCTGCCGAACAAAGTGGTCGGAACTCTAGATATTGTTACAACCGAATGTCGCCGTCCTCCCGGCACTGGAGCTGGTGCAGATGAAAGAGTTGCTAGGAATTCCGTTTGTCTTGGACCCGGTGCACCCTCGCCTCTTTCCGACAATCTTCGGACTTGACTCGCTGTAATGCCACTGCACTGGGGAGTGGGAAGAGAATGTTTCCTAACATCGCGACTCCAAGGTGACAGCAAATAAGGGTTCATTGTAGGCGAATCATCTTCGGAATTGTGTTCTGACGATGAGCATGTGTCCGCCTTGGAATCATCGACGACTATAAGGGGTTCAGATGTTTGTGTTTGGAGACTGGCTTTCCTCATCTTCTATACCTGAAATCAAAGAATATAGTTTTTCAAAATCTCAGTCAATTTACGAACAAAAAATTTAACAGAAAGAACTGCTGTATTTCACGTATATATAATAATCATATTTTTAAATTTCCTAGATCGATTTTAAATTTCAGAAATTATAACGTGAGATAACGTTTGCGATGTACAAATACTTAGTCGAGAAATTCTTTTGTTTAGTGCATCTGGGAATCATAAAATAAGACATCTCTTTCTTTTTGCTAGAAACTTTCCGATGTACGTATGCCCGTTTGCTTGTTTAGTTTCTTAATATTACATTTAATATCAGTTCAATTTCTTCTAATTTTTAATTACGATCAGAAATACAAACTTTAATCTTTTGGCACAAAGTAATATTTATTACCGTTAAATAAGCACTTGGCATGTAATTATTACCCAAGCTTCACTTTACTAACTATTTGTTTCTGTTATTATAATGAACACATTAAAGCAAGTCATGTGACGTATCATTTTAAAGTACTTTTCCCAATTAAGCTTTTAATGATATTGTTCTGTTTTGTCATTAATTCATGAATAGTTGACTATTACAGCTACACTCACTCTACATATTCTTTTAGAAACCCGAATATTTTAGAAAATTGTTCCCACTTTTCTCAGGTGTAGTGCCCGGTCGCGAGTGTATATTTTTACTTCAACCTGGAAAATGTGCTGTTTAACACACATCGTGTTCGCAATTTGCACATCCTGTCTGAAGACACACACACACACACACACACGCACGTAAGATTGCTTTTTTGATTAATTGTATATTTACTTTTGCATCTTTAAATATATTTTTTATTATAGCCTTCGCAATTAATTGCTTTTTCCTTTTAGGATTTTTTCTTTATTTTAGTTTAGTTAATTAAAATCTTTTTTCCTATATACTTTCCACATATACTCAATTTTGTATGGCCATCATAAATCAGTTTATTTTTAATTCATTAGGTATTTAGTTTCATTACTGCAATACTAGCATTAGGCTGAGACTTTATTAACCATTTATTTTTTTACATACCTACTACTATGGATAACAATTTCACTCATCCTAACATAGATCATTTTATTTTATTTGTAATACTAGCGTTGGTAATAATTAAATGGCGCCTGTAACGTGGTGCAGTCTATACTCCCGATACAAACCCATACAAATGGATTGACATATATTTCTAACATCGTTATAACTAGCATTGTACTAAATGTGTTTGTAGTAAAGTAGTAGTAGGGTAGTAGAAACTTGTGATAATTCTTCTAATATTATGATCATCATTAGAGCGGCGACGAAAGTGGCAATACCATAGGCGGTACGGTAGAACGGGCAATTGGTGCGCAGTGAATGAGATCATTCACATCAAATATAATACGGTTCACGGTTGGTGTTTAAGTGTAAATTATAAACTGCGGAGAAAGTGTCCGTAGCAGTGTCGTGTCTAGACTTATTCTTACACAATTAGTGCTTACCTAGTAATATGTAATTTCATAACCCTGGTAATGTGTTGTGGAAGTAACTGTACATCTGCATCATTGCATACGTCTCTACGGTTGCTTCTGTAAATGACGTCCTTCGCGACGAGAAAATGTTTTTGTATAGAGAAAAAGATCGTTCGGCGTCTATTGATGTAATTTTGGCAGAAAGAAGCTGTTGTTCAAAATCATTCCAGGGCTCACTATTTGCACATTTGTCATAAATAGTTCGTAAAACATGCAAGTCCGGATTTTTTTTAAAACAATAATTTTTGATGAGCTCGTACACCAGCAGCGTCAGTTAAACTATGCAAATGAGCGGTCACATTTTGCACTATGCATAGTGATGCGTCTAAGGCCAGCGAATCGTTTTCGTTTTGAAGTTTTCTAATTGCTTCTACTAATGGATGGTAATTGTTACATATTGTATGCAGATCTTCTAGAATTTGGGGATTTTCAAATTGATGTTGACTGTCTCTGATTGCTTGGGATTCGGTTGGCCTAAATTTTGATATAACGGGTTTAACTTTGTGAAAATTCTTATGGTAATAAAAAGCTGCATTTAGCCACGTGCCTCATCGTGTAAGAATGGGTTCCGGTGGTTCCGAAATATCTGGACAAGTTTTATGAAATTCTTTAAGTCGTTTAGGGGATTTAAGAAACACTTGTTTGGTGGATCCAATCAAATGATCAACGTTTTTATAACTACTTCTAACATTTTCAGCAACTAAATGAAGAGCATGGAGTACACAAGTTATGTGTATTAATTTAGGAAAAGTTACTTTTAGTAAACGTCCGAGTAGTAACATAGTAGCAGCACCATCTGTTACAAGCATGCAGACTTGAGTACTATGAATGTGAAATTTCTTTAAGGTGTTCATTATTATTTGCCGAATATTTGCCGCAGTACATGCTTGTATACGTTTACAGGCTAACAAATAGGGCTGTGAAAATGTGTTGGCTGATAAAATACGTACGATTACGTTTATTATACTATTTTTTTTTAAATCAGTAGTCTCATCTACAGTAATCCACACATTTTTATTATGCAATTCTCTTCTTGCTATATTTTCAAGCCTCTCTCTTAAACGCGGCAAATGTTTCTGTAAAGTTCTTCTTGCAGGTAATTTATAATTTGGCAGATATTTATTCCAGAACACTTGAAAAGGGCGTTTGCTGATTAAACGAAGCGGCAAATTACATGCAGTCAACATAAATAAAAAATCATAAAGGAATGTTGCATAAGGTATTTCATTTCTTTTGTTCAGTTTATATATTGCACTGTTCACATGTTTTTTACAATTGTCTTTCTTCCGTATTATAAGTCGCTTATTACAAACCAAACACAATACTGCACATCCATCATACTTTAAATCGGGAGGTTCTGCTATGTATCTTCTAACCGACGTAGCAAACGGCACAGACTTTCGCGACATGTTTGTGTGAAGTTATTATAAACACTAACCGTGAACCGTATTGTATTTGATGTGAATGATCTCATTCACTGCGCACCAATTGCCCGTTCTACCGTACCGCCTATGGTATTGCCACTTTCGTCGCCGCTCTAATCATCATCTTGAACAATAACTTCGTTAATTGCAACTTGTGATCATTTTGGTCTTTTCCTGTTAAGTTATACTTTTTCAAAGTTTTGCCAAATGACAGCTAATGGTATTGGATGCTAATACTGATGCAAATTGTTAAATAAATTGCATACTTCTTCATGAGTTCAGACATGCTCACCGAAAAGTACAGAAATTTAATTCTATTTAGGTTTAGATTCAACACAAATATGATTTTAAAATATCAGTTTTTTATCTGTCGCTATTGAAGAAAAATTTGCTAAATCTTATTATTACTGAACTCCCGAAGCAAAGCTCTATTTGAATTCTCAAAAATATACAAGGTGTTTCATTCAAAATAAAGGAGTTGACAATCTCCGACACAAATCGGAAGTCTAATTTGAATATGGTCATTTGATCCACTGTTTGCATTTACATAAATATGTTTCAAAGACATTCGAATGGATCCATACATTTGTCTAACCTTGTATAATTAATTGATTTTTTTATATTAATCAAAAAGGTTTCTTTTAATTTTTTATCAATCGTTTGCTTAGATTTCTATTAATGAAAGTGAGATACGAAGGAGAATTAAATTTTATTAAGAACATAGCGAGATACAATGGTTTTGATTCGGAAAGAAAGATTAGTTTAATTAGAAAGGTTAACTTAAAAAAGACAATCAGGGATACCACTTGTTTGTCATCTCAAAACAATCGATACAAGCAATTTATATGCTTGCCGTTTTACACATTTAATATATACTTAATTAGAGTTTTTAAAAAACGCTTATTTCAAGTTATATTTCAGTCCAAGAACTGTTTTATATCTCTCTTGGGAAATGCAAAAAATTAAGTCGAGTTAAATCAGAAATCGGGGATTTACAAAATGAAGTGCTGAGATTTTGATGAATAATCCATCGTGAATAATCAACATGCCTCCCTCTCACGTCCAATGAATTGAACGAAAAAGCGAGAATGCATCTGTCTCGCAATGTCGATAACTAAGTTACCAGAGCGTATAGACAGATGGCACTGCATCACGGCTGTTTGCCAATTAGAAGAATGTTAAAAGGAATCATTCTATTATTAATAACACCCTATCTACTACATATGTTTCATGGATAGACCAATCATCAGGCAGATTCTGTGTTATTAATGAACGATTCCTTGATAGCGTCTATCATCTGTATCGTAATGATATGATAGACGCTATCAAGGAATCGTTCATTAATAACACAGAATCTGCCTGATGATTGGTCTATCCATGAAACATATGTAGTAGATAGGGTGTTATTAATAATAGAATGATTCCTTTTAACATTCTTTTAATTGGCAAATAGCCGTGATGCAGTGCCATCTGTCTATACGCTCTGGTAACTTAGTTATCGACATTGCGAGACAGATGCATTCTCGCTTTTTCGTTCAATTCATTGGACGTGAGAGGGAGGCATGTTGATTATTCACTATTTTTCTGTATCGTAATGATATGATAGACGCTATCAAGGAATCGTTCATTAATAACATAGAATCTGCCTGATGATTGGTCTATCCATGAAACATATGTAGTAGATAGGGTGTTATTAATAATAGAATGATTCCTTTTAACATTCTAATAATCCATCGGTCAAACTGAACATTCGATAGGATCTAGATATTAACAACATATGGAGCACATCAAGTTTAATTGTCCTGAGAAATTCACTTTAGCGAAACACTTGCTAGAAAATAATCATAGTGTAAAAGCGTATTGTCTACATTTAATCAAAAATATAAATATTTACCATGACAGTTACGAGAGCATATATATTGTGAAAAATAAAAACCACGTGTTAAACAGAGGTGAAGGTCCCATATATACTTGTCTCTTTGAGCTCCTGGAAGATACGACCTTTAAAAAAGTCCATAAGTGGAAGTGGAAACTGTACTTTAGTAGAAAGGGTGCTACGAAAGTTTTGCAACGCAGCTTTGTTTATTTAATTTTTTCAAAGTAATTTCCTCTACACTCAATACACCTCTACATCCTCCGAAACCAATCCTTAAACCAGTTCTGCCAAGTTTCACTAGGGCCTAAAACACACTCGTTGTCTCAAGCCCGCAGAAAGTCCTCATCACTGGAAAACCGACTCCCTTTTAGCTTCATTTTCACATGCGGGAACAGTGCAAAGTCGCAGGGAGCAAGATCTGGATTGCAGGGAGGGTGCTCGAGAAGTTTCAATCCTGTCGTGGTCAAATATTCGGTGCAGGTTTGGCGCGGTGAGCTGGAGCATTATCGTGATGGAGGAACCAGGTGTCCATTCTTGACTTTGGCCGCAGGTTGTTTATAGATCAAATAACTTTAGGCAGATACTGTTCAGTATACTACTTAGCTGTGTCTTCTTTGTGTCCAAAACGACGCGTTCCACAATTCCACTCGATTTGGAAAATACAGCTATCATTTTTTTCTTTACAGATCGGGATTTTCTGACAACTACGGATGTGTCCTCATCATCAAAGACCCAAACTTCGTTTTGAGTTTTGGTCAGCACACCGTAATAGTACAGCTAAGTCTCGTCACCTGTCGCGATGTTGTTCACATACCGAGATTGTCCTTTATTAAACTTTTTTAGCATCTCCCTGCACCAAGTCACACGTCGTGGCATCTGCTCTTCAGTCAGTCAATGCGGCACCCAGAAAGAACAAAGTTTCTTAACGTGCAAATGATGATGCAGAATCGAACGAACTGCTGGTGCATTTAGACCTGAAGTACCCTCTATCTGTTGGTAGGTCACTCGCCTGTCCTCACCAAGCATTTTACTCATAGTAGTAACGTTTTCCTCCGTAACTGACGTTCGTAGCCCTCGTAGGCCTCTCAGCATCCTCCACAGTTAAATTTCCCCTTTGGAATTCTCTATACCACCTGAATATCGTTGTGGATAAATATCACCTAGTGCCACCTAGAGCCATGTCTTCGAAGCACTGGTCTATATTTAAATCACGCACGAAATTATAACGCAAAACTGGCCTTATCTCATTTCGTGACCACGGTGCCATCGTAAGCACTTTACACTCTCACTGCTAATGAATAACTGAGGCCATCGACATGGCGCGGCGGCTACTATGCGCGTATGACCATGTCTCAACATGCAGCAACAAGCAGCTTCCAACAATTCATTGTTGCCTCATATTGCAAAACTTTCCTAGTACCCTTTGTATATGTGTTAGTTTTAAGACTTGGAAACAATAAATTATGTGAAATAAGTATTTAGTAGTTAGCGGGGAAAGTTGGTGCGGAATTTTTCTGTACGAGTTTTACTGCGGATCCAGATGCAGCACTGTTATTAACCATCTGCTGATGGTGACAATTTAGTCGAAATAGCTATTCAGAATACGAACATTGAAGTGATAAGGGGTTTTATTTACATTTTTTGATTAATTCATCTATAAAAATATAGAAAAAATACATTGCGACTTTTCCAAAACACCTAATATATTTGTTTTCTCTTCCGTCTTCTCATAAATTATCCAAATTAATGCTAAGGACTATATTCAGTATAATTAAAAATGAAAATGTGCTGACCATAGTTTAATTAATTAATAATATTTTTACGAACTTCAATTTTAAAAATTCTGTCAATATTTTTCGTCTGCAGATCGAAACTATTGATTCCGACACGTCCTGTATAGCTAACAATTGCCGATTTAATTACAAATTGGATATTGATTAATGGTTATTGCAGAAAATAACTATTAGTGAATGCGATAGAATTCAAAACGAATTTTTGTTCAAGTTTCATTAATTTATCAAAATTAATCGCTAATATCATCAAATAATTTACATTTCGTTTTTTGTGTTTAAGTTGACAGTTGAATTGACGAAGTTTTAGACAATACACCCAACGAGAGTGCAAATAAAGTAGTACAATGTATGATTGAGTACAACTACTTCTGTATATTGAATATAGATGGCGCCATTTACCCGAATTCACTGTTATTATATGGCTATAAACTTAGAATATTTTAAAATACGCTCGCTCTCAAGCTTTTCTTTTTTACAAGCCATTAAATGTTTTTTTTTTACTTATAAATCTGAGTACTAAAGTACATAAAGATTTCAATTTTATTTCTTAATATGAATTTGTAAATTGATCGTGTCGCCATATTGGCGTCTATATTTTTATTTCCGCAATAAATTTATGGTTATGCTGTACGTACAGTTAGAGTTGGAAGTTCGTAATTCAATTTAATGTTGTGCAATTGGATTGGGGAGTGAATTCAACGAAATCTCAAAAGCCATGAAGTGAAATTTTGTATTTACCTACATACACGCACAGTTAAGCAAAATTTGAATTCATTAACTCGTAAATAATTTCGTTACGTTCTATTTATTTTTATAAGCCCAAATTGCGGTTCGCGGAACATATAAATATTCATTTAATAACATTTGCATTTTCTAAAATACATATTTATTTTGAAAGCATGTTAAGGAGTTGAAATTTGAAATTTTACCGGTTTATTTGAGGGATACGGATCTTTAGTTCTGGACCTATGTAAAGATGCGTTAGAGCTAGACGCTTTAATTTTGTCAGAGTCAAACAGATCTTGTATATCTACATATATCTATATATTGCAGTATACTATACGTTATTTCGCGAACGTATAGAGTAATTAAAAAGCCGTAATCGGAAATTGACAGTTGGGGAGACAGGACCGGACTTAAATGAATAAGATAATTCGAAATTGGGCACAGTGATAACAGTAATAGATGTAAATAAATAAATAAATCATGGCTCTGTGACAAAATTAGAGAATGCTGTGATTCTGTAACTGTGAGTCATTTTAAAATATATATTTTTTTCGTAAGTATTTTGTTTCTGTATTGTTTTCCTGGTTGGTGTTTTATTTATGTGTTGTTTTCCCGGTTGCCGTTTGTTTTATTCACTTAAATTATTATTAATATTAACAGCCTTTTTTAAGACTCTATTAGGTATTAAAGATTTTTTTAAAGTTAACTTTTACCAGGTGTACCGGAAAGTCATCACAGGTTATCTCGTAAAAAACTACATAATTTTCAAGAAAAATTTATTCAAAGTATTGACCATTTGATTCTACACATCTTGTCCATCTTCCAGCCAATTTATGGATCCCATCCTAAAAAAACTGTTTGTCCTTTGAGTAAAACCATTCATCAAGCCTTTTTCTAACTTTTTCGAAAAGGGCGAAATGCTGCTCTGCAAGTGCGTATCCCATTGATGCAAAAAGGTGATAGTTGGACAGGGTAAGGTCTGGAGAGCACGGCGGGTGAGATATTATGTTCCATTCAAGTCCTTTCAACACTTCTTTGACCGGTTTTGCTGTATGAGACGGAGCATTATCGTGCTGTAAAATCATCTTATCGTATCTTTCGGCACATTCTGGACGTTTCTCTATCAATGCATTGTTCAAATTCACAATTTGTTGTCGATAGAGATCAGTATTAACTGTTTTAACAGGTTCCAACAGTTCCTAATACACCACGCCAATCTGGTCCCACCAAACGTAGAACATTGTCTTGCGATCAAAACGATTTAGCCTAGGAGTCGATTGGGCGGGCTTCGCAAATGAACAGCACGCATAATGTTTTGTATAGAATATATTTTATTTTATATCTATTTTTATTAATTCAAATAAAGGTAATACTATTAATTGGTACTTCCAAATGTAATTACGATTCTAAGAATATATAGACATTTAAGATGTTTATATTAATTTAGTTCAAGTTATGTGTATTTTCCCATAAAAATATACTATGAATGATAGCTCTCAGAATGCATATATATTTCTGTTATGGGCTTAATCTTAAGAAAGAGTAATAAATGTAAGTCCTTTAAATATAGCTCATATATTTTAGGGACACTTATTGTGCCTATTTTAGGTATATATGTATGTGTATTTTCCTAAATGTAATCCCTTAGTCTGGATGGGAGTTTGAATGGGATAATTCCATGGTCTATGCTATCGAATGCCTTAGAAAAGTCGGTGGAATTTGCATCCACATGACTCCGCGAATTCAATATAGCAATTCGTTGAAAATAGTCAGAATTGTCATGGCAGATCTGTGCTGTATGAAACTATGTTGATTAAATGAGATAAGAGGTTTACTTGAGGGAAAAAAATTCAAGCAAACTCATATTTCAGACTAGCAAATTTAGATAGTATGGCTATGGAACGATAGCTGCAAATATTTGAGATATCACCATTTTTTAGAATACGTACAATTCTTCCCACCTTCCAAACATCCGGAAACGCAGATTTACAGTACTGTGCAAAGTGCAGTCAACTGTGCAAACAGCAGTCAGCACTGTGATAGTAACGATTGAAGAGACGTTTCACAATGCAAGAAAAATAAACTGTTTTAAATATATGTATTTATTAAACGCCAACAACAATGCCGAGCTGACTTGAGTTGTTGACTTTAGAGCCAAGGCTGCAAGTACTTGCTCTGCAATTGTTTTTATTTTGCATGAACACATTGTACAGGATCTGAAACCACCAAAAGCATACACAAGATCGCAATCTGTTCTGGATAGTATTGATGATGATATGCTCAATACTATAAGACGTAATGTACGCATTTTTTTCTTAAAATAAAATTTTTGTTTGTAGTTAATCCAGATGGGAATTTACTAAATCTCAAATTTGCAATATTGTGGAGTTTGTCAAAAGAAACTAACTTTCTTTCTAGTTTCAGTTTTTTTTAAAGAAAACTAATATTTTTACATAGATAAGGCTTTACTTTCGTTAAATACGAATTTTTATAATACGGTTATTATTATACGGCGTGTTTCAGAAAGAATATACGTATTACAAAGTATTATTTTGTCCAAACTATCGATCGCTGCGCCTCGGCTCGGCTATTGGAGAAACGAAGACATAGTCTAGTGTTTTTTTTAATAGCCGCTAGATGTTAGTTGTCTTCTGTTTTTATTGGTAACCGTCATATGTTTAAAATGGCTACTCCGCAGCAGAAATCATTTTCTGTGCTCGAGTTTGCGAAGTGCAGTTCCGTGACTACAGTGCAAAGACGTTTCAGGTTGAGCTACCAAATTGATCTTACATTCGCAGATGGTATCGACAGTTTGTAGATACAGGATGTGTATGTAAAGGAAAGAGTCCTGGCCGCACTCGTGTTTCTGAAGAAAATGTTGCACGAATTCAAACTGCTTTCCAACGTAATCTTTCAAAATCAACTCGTAGTGCCAGTCGGGAGTTACAACTGCCAACAACAACAATTTGGCGTGTTTTGAAACGTCGGTTAGTTATGAAGCCGTACAAGTTACAAATGTTACAAGCTTTGCGTCCTGATGACAAACGGAAACGTGTAGCGTTTTGTAACGAGATGCGTGATGCTATTGACAATGATAACACTTTCGCACAACGCATCGTGATCAGTGATGAAGCGACTTTCCATGTTAGTAGTCTGGTAAACAAACACAATGTTGGAATTTGGGGTCTACAGAACCCACATGCAGCCATTGAACATGTACCAGATTTGCCTAAAATCATCGTGTTTTGTATGATATCCCGATCGTCTGTTTACGGCTCATTCTTCTTTGATGGAAACACGGTTAATGATCAACAGTATCTCGCTATGTTACAAAACTGGTTGTGTCCGAGGCTGCATGGAAACAACTTCATTTGCTGTCTCAGCTAGGCTCCACGGTCACCGGATTTGACACCCCGTGACTTCTTCCTGTGGGGTTTCGTTAAAGACAACGTTTATGTACCACCACTCCCACAGAACCTTGAAGAGTTGAAGAGCCGGATCCGACATGCTTGCCCGAGTATGGGAGGAATTTGAGTATCGACGTGATGTTGTTCGTGTCGCAGATGGAGCACACATTGAACATCTGTAATCTAAACTTGAGAGGTTTGTAAATATGTGTGTAAAGTTTCATATTCGTATGTCTTAAAGTTTAATAAATATATGCATTTGAAGAACGTATATTCTTTTCGAAACAGCTTGTATATTAAAATATTTATTACTTGGTAAGTTACGATATGGCCAGTACCAATGAAAATTTAGATGCAAGCATGAATTAATGTTGTAACCTTTATTAATTGTAACGTGTTTCATTTGTTACATTGAATACAGATTTTAATAGTTTTTGTTTTTTGATTTCTCTTTAATTATATTTATGTTAAAGATATTGTAACATTTATTAATTAAAGGCAGCTATTCACACATGAATGTGGGCTTTTCAAATCACTTTGCTTTTTATACTAAATTATTTCAATTTTATAGTAATTTACGCTACAAAAGATTATATTTCGTAAAAAGAAATTTCAAATTAATTAACTTCTACCTTTGATCTCCTACAGTCATGTCTTATTTATTCACTTTGACTTTGGGTCCTGCCGTTGTAGAAAATAAGTAGATTACAAAGTTTCAGAGTAACATAATATTGAAGATCGAGTTTTATGAAATTTGTTCACGGCACAACCTATCTGCGAAACTGAGAAGTTACCTACCTTTCGTGAAATTTTATTAATTTCTTCGAAAATTCGACACGGGGAATATTAAGATTTTTAGGTAATTAGGTTGTTTTCTCATCGAGCGTTCCAGCGTAATGGATTTCTGTTCCAGTTAAAATGAGCTATTAAGGAATTTGAGAAGTCGGCGAAAATATAGACGGATAAGATTAGTTTATTTTAAATTAAAATTAAGTCCGTTTTTGGTACACGGAATTTCACAACGTATGCGTAAACCAGAACCTTTCGGAAGCTCAAGTCCATCGTGTGTAAAATTAATTTTTAGATCTGATAAATAAATTTAGTCCGATGCTTTATATTCATTCATTAAATATAGATTTCTAATAACTCTCTTAAGAAATACGTCTCTAATCGTAGAGGCTGGGATAGAACTGCAAATTCGGTGCATTAGAGTCGTAGCGAGTGTGTGCTTAGTTATTTCCAGAATGAATTTAGTACATCGCATCAGTTAGGTAGGAATATTAATAATAATAATAATAATATATTTATTTACCCAGTAGAACATGCAATATTCCAATTACATGACAAAGAATAGAAATAAAATAATATAATATGTGAGCCGTATAATGATATGCGCTACCGGTCATATTTATTTGCCCACCCTTAGTTTTAGCCAAAATTATTAAACTATCAAATGTGTACTGAAAATTTATTTATTGTACCAATACAGTAGTGTAAAATAAACTTTATCATTAATTATTATTAAATTTTGCTCTCATCAATGTGCCCAACTTTATTTTTGATAATTGCGGCACATAACCGCAGCATCCTTTCAATTAATTTTTGCAGTGTATCTTCTGTAATTCGTGCCCAGGCTTCTTGAAGTTGTTCCCAGTGTACAGTGGTGGACGATAGAGCACGTTCTCGAACCTTCCGGTCCAATTCTTCTCAAAGAAGCTCTATTGGGTTCAGATAAGGACTTTGAGCTGGCCATACCATTATAGAGATTTGCCCTTGCTCTTCTAGTTGACGCAAGTAATCGCCACACAATCTAGAAGAGTGTTTCGGATCGTTGTCCTGTTGAAATACAAAGTTTTCGCCAAGAATCCTTAGTCCTGAAGGAACGGCGTTATTTTCTAAAATTTCCTTGTAGCCTTTTTTTCTTAGGATTCCCTTTTTTGACGAGATCGCCTACAGATCTTCCACCAAAACACCCCCAAATCATTACTGAACCTCCTCCATGTTTTACGGTAGGCGCAATACATTCTGGCAGTACTCTTTCTCCTGCGGATCTTCTTACGAATATTCGCCTTTACTACCGAAAAGTTCAAACTTCGATTCGTCTGTCGACAACATATTATTCCACTGATCAATCGTCCAATACTTATGTTCTTTAGCCCAATTTAGTCGTTTTATCTTGTTTTGCTTTCGTAGTAGTGGTTTTCGCAAAGCAATTCTTTCGTATAAACCCGCTTGCCTTAACCTTCTCTGTATCGTGGACACACTAATTGGTTTAGCACGCCCTCTATTCATTTCAGCAGCAATTTCTGGTGCTGTTTTTTGTCTATCGCGTCTACTTATCCGTATTAGATGCCGGTCATCTGCAGATGTCATCGCTTTTCGTCGTCCGGATCTTCTTTTGTTGGAAAATGTACCACTTTCTTCAATTTTTTTAACGTTATAATCCACGGTTCTGCGATTTAATCGTAATTCTTTTGCAATTTTGCGATTACTTTTACCCGTACAATGATAAGCAATTATCATAGCACGCACTTCAACAAATAATTCCTTTGTCTTCGGCATTACATTAAAATATTCACAATAACTCTCTGTTTCACTGTTTTCGCAACAAAAGATGAACGATGACTGACATAAAATTTATTTTCCTTTTTGAATAACACATCCTAATATTGTAATTAGTTAGTAGAATAACACAATATTGGTAATATCTTTCGAAAATGCAGGTAAAACTGTTAATACTGTAGGGATTAGCCTATACAATATTTATGGTATTTTTCCAATTTATCACATTTTTACGATATATCATAAACAATTTAAGATTTTCGTAGAAATTCATATGGAATTACTTCCACTAATAATATTGTTGAATAATTATAATACAGATTTTTCGAAAGATAATCCGTATTTCAGGAAACACATAAAATCGGGGTGGGCAAATAAATATGACCGGTAGTGTATATCGAAATAATAATATAAATAATGAGAATTAAAAGCAAAACAAATTGTTTGATTAATGCGGTTGATACTAAAACAAGAACAAGGAAATGAAAAAGTTATAATAATAATAATAATAAAATAAATGAACAATAAAATAAGGTATTCAAAAAGAAGGAAACGATTTATACCGTGGAAAATTGCAAAGCGAACAAATTGATCACTCTGGCTTTCTTGAAGAAATTAAAACTCAAAAAGTTAACATCGGTAGTTTGAGACGTTTTATTGTAGTTATTGCACATTACGTATAACGGTGACTTAACAGATATGTTGGTTCGTGGAAATTTAAGGTAGAATGTGACAGAAAGACGAGATAGAAATTGTCAAACAGAAAAGTTTAATAAGCCCAAAACAGGAGGAGAATCAATATTATTATGAAAAAAACTATACAAAAAACGTAGAGTAATATAATTACGTCGAAAAGATAGAGAGGATATATCAAATCGAAAAAATAATATAGCATGGTCAAAGTTATGAGGAGGATTGTTTAATTCTCAAAGACGTTTGCTGTTTAAATATTTTAATATCCGTTCGTAGAGTCCCATTTGATGCGCATTAACTTTCAAGAGAGTTGAGTAAATATATTGTTTTGTTTCCAAAACAATTATATACATATATACATGACCATGACTTGATGGATTTACACTTTATAGGCTTCTAGAGCTCGGTGTTTTTCGCTTCAGCATAGCACGAGGGTTATTTTGTTAGTAAGGTTCGATGTGTCTGTGAATAAGAGTCAGAATGACGCGCTATCGCCGCAGTACGCATCCCAACATGTTTTGCCCAGGTTTAGACGCCACTTGCATCCGTGTCGTCCGTCTGCGTGTTGAGCTGTAGAAGTTTACAATGTTTAAGAAAATTAATTCGCCCGCCGGCTGTGAGATTCAATTCTTGAGTGCAATAAACTTGGCAACCGCGGAAATTCATCGTCATATTTGTGAAGTGTATGACGATAATGATATGTGTGATAGCAAAGTTCGAAAGTGTGTGAGAATATTCAAGGACAGGCGGTTTAATGATGATGAGCCATGCTCAGGCCCACCTTCTCTGATTTCTGAAGATGTGGTTCGTGATCTGGACAACGAAATTCGAGAAGACCAACAATTCACGATTTAAAAGTTACCACCTGATTTTTTACAGATTTCAAACCCAATTTTGTACACCACTGTTTCGGAAAAACTGAAGTATCGAAGATTATGTTAATGATGGCTTCCAAGACCGCTTACTTATGATTACAAAACAAAGAGACTGGGCGGTGTTTTATCGTTTCTGACTAGATACGAGCAGTAAGGAGATGGATATTTGGAGCACATCATTTCAGGAGATGAGACTTGTGTATCTGAATCCAAGCGAAAGTCAATGGAATGGCGACACACATCGTCGTTAACAAGAGTGAAAGCCAAACAGATAATTTCAGCACGAAAGGTGATGGAAACTGTCTTTTGAAACAGGAAAGAGATTTTCTTAGTCGGTTTTATGGTAAGAGGCACGGCAATTAATTCTGATGAGAATTATATGACCTTGAGAAAACTTCGACGTGTCATACAAAATAAGCAGCGTGGCCTACTGTCTTTCGGTGTAATGTTGGTATATAATAATGCAAGGTCACGTGTTTCTGCCCTAACACAAGGTCTGATTAGGTTTTTTAGATGGAAACAACTAGATCATCCACCTTGGCAGTCTAGAACTTGCATTTAGTGATTTTTACCTGTTTCGGTACTGGAATTCCTTGGTGGTCAACGGTTCAACGCCGACGAAGAAATGAAAACTTCAGTCATGGACTTGGCTTTTCACAGGGGGTAGATTTCTTTGACATTCGAATTCAAAAGCCTGTACGGTATGACAAATGTTTGAACAAAAATAGAAATTATGTAGAAAATTAGATGAGAGTTTGTAGAATCTGAAAATATTTCATATTCTTTCATTTCACCCTCATAACCATCGTACCTTTTCTTTTGTACCTATTTCAATTTTATACAATAAAAGTAATTTACTTTTTCTTTGTATATTACGTACACTATCGCTCATAAGAATTCGGTCATCCTTGTTTCATTACAGTTCCCATAGAAAAGTTGTAATTATAAAATTGATTTTTTAGTAAGAAATAGTTTCATAGTAAACATTAAAATCTATAAAAGCTTATTCAAAAATAATTATGCGATTACCCTATTATTCACAATTCTCAATTCTTGGAAGTTTTCGATTGTTGTGATTTTATTTTAAGGAAGGTGTTATTGTAAACTTTTAAGTATTTATTCTTGGGTATTTTGGCAAAATTGCAGTTAGTTAGTTAGTTTTTGTGAGGTGCTCATAGTGATAACACCGTGTGTTTCGAAGAAGTTCAATCGGTTAGAAATACCTAAACGGAAAGAATTGAGCGTAGAAACACGATCATTTATAATCGCATACCATAAAACTGGCAAAAGCAACCGCGAAATTGCCACAAAACTTAAATTAAATCAGTCCACCGTAGGTTACATCATAAAAAAACACCGTGAATGTGGAAGTGTGTTGAGCAGAACTCGAAAAGGCAGACCAAGGGCAACAACCTCAGCAGAAAATCTTGCAATTGTGGTAACACGCAAGAGAAATAGACTAAAAACATTGTTTCCACAGTTAAACGGCGATTAAAAGGAGCCGGTCGTCATGGACGAATTGCAATGCGGAAGCCGCTTCTACGCAAGCAAAACAAGCAAGAACGTTGGGCACGCGATCACCAAAATTGGATCATAGAAGACTGGAATAAAGTATTGTGGACCGATGAATCCAAATTCTAGATTTTCGGTTCACGAAAACGTGTTTTTGTGAAGAGGTCTGTGGGTGAGCGTGCCCGGGAAGAATGTATAGCCCCTACTGTTAAGCACGGTCGAGGTTCAGTCATGGTATGGAGTTACTTTTCTGGATCAAATGTGGACTATCTCGTAAAAATCGAAGGCATATTAAAAAAAGAACAGTATAAGTGCATATTAGAGGAAAACGAAATCCCCTCTGAAATTAAAATTTCGGATCAGAATTTTATCTTCGAACAAAATAATGGCTCGAAACACATTTCCAAACTATGCCGCGAATATTTGCAGAAATTGGAGAACGAGGGAACCTCCCCGAGAGTCCCGATTTAAATCCCATCGAGTTGCTGTGGAACTTGACCGAGAGGTGAGAAAATCGGCGCCCACATCTGCTGTTAATATGTAGAAGAACCTGCAAGAGGACATGGGGTAAAATAAAACCTGAGACGTTACGAAAATTAATCGAAAGACTGCCTCGATTGTGTGCTGCAGTGATTAAAAATAAAGGAGGGCGTAAAGACGAGTCTAAAATTTAGATAAATATATTATACAATAATTTATTTTAGATGTAAAAGTATGTATGTTTCATATATGTAAATAATAAAAAGATATTAGTATTTATATCTGGTTTTTCTTACAATTTGCGAGTTAAATGCGAGTGCCCAAATACTTATGAGCGATAGTGTATATCAGATGGCGCAGCAATTGGCAAGTTATTTGGAAGGTACGAAAAATAATTGCGATTATATACGCTTAGATGATGTAATAATTTTTCACATATTCGATTTGGAAACTTCGATATGAGATGCTATAAATTTTGCCCAATTGCTCAAAAATTGATTCCCTAATGAATATATTAGAGTAAAGATTGATAGAAAAAGATTGAAAGCGAAAGGACTCTCAACAGAGCTATAGATATGTAATTTAATAGACAGCTTGTATTACATTTTCTAATTGTCATACAAATATTATTTAACATAGTTTACTTTATCTGTAAAAAATATCCCGGCGAGAAGCCTATTACAACACTTCAAATTACTGAACCAAAACCTCTGTACGATAATAGATGAAAATGGAATTGTATGGTCGTTTAAAGAAGACTGGTGTTTTATATAAAAATACAGGTGGTCGTGTATACAGTATACATGTGGAGCATCATTCGACGGTAAGGATGTACGTTGTAATAAGAGTATTTATTGATTGGTGCTAAACATAGCCACGAGAGAGTCAAGTGGAAGTTTTACGGTTCAAAGCACGCCTCCGAAATAATATGTAATACACATGTTTTGCTGGTTCTACCTTTTAGCAGTTAAAATAGAACTATCATTTGTATATATGTGAACATATGTATGTATATATATACGTGGAAATAGTTATAGGAAGACTCTAGTTTCACAAAAACGACTGAAACATTATTTCGAACGTATTTACTTATTTTATCTGGAAAATATTCAGATTGAAACAATGGGTTTTTAAAATGTATGAAATTAAAATACACATTGTTTCGTATTTTAAAGTAAGCATTTATGTAAATATAAACATGCATTATTTAACGACAGTAAAATATAAAAAAAAATGTGGTGTGATATCAAAATAATGTGCATAAATAGATGACCGCTTGCAAAAACTTCAATTCTTTTAAAAATATTGTTTCTATATTTAATATTATTCGAGTTTTATTTTCATAATAAAGTTCTAGGAGTTGAAAATGTAATGCTAAAATGAAAGAGAAAGCAACTTTTGCAAAAATATTCTTGGTTAATTATACTCGGTTATCGATAGATATTTCGTTACCTCCTAAGGACAGTCGTACGCAATGTGGGTTAGTACAAAGGGTACTAGGAAAGTGTTGCAATACGACGCAAAAATGAATCGTAGGAAACTGCTTGTTGCTGCATGTTGAGATATCTTCATACGTGCATAGTAGCCGCCGCGCCATGTCGATGGGCTCAGTTATTCATTAACAGTGAGAGTGTAAAGTGCTTGCGATGGCATCATGGTCACGAAATGAGATAAGGGCAGTTTTGCGTTATAATTTCGTGCGTGATTTACACATAGACCAGTGGTGCTTCGAAGAAATGACTCTTACACTAGGAGATGTTTGTCCACGTCGCACAACGATATTCAGGTGGTATAGAGAATTCTAAAGGGGAAATTTAACTGTGGAGGATGCTGAGAGGCTGGGAAGGCCACGAACGTCAGTTACGGAGGAAAACGCTACTACTGTGAGGAAAATGCTTGGCGAGAACAGGCGAGTGACCTACCAACAGATAGAGGGTACTTCAGGCCTACATGCACCAGCAATTCGTTGGATTCTGCATGATTATTTGCACATAAAGAAACTTTGTTCCCTCTGGGTGCCGCATCGACTGATCGTAGAGCAGACGACACGACGTGTGTATTGGTGCCGGAAGATGCTAAAAATTTAATAAGGGACAATCTGGGTGGCGAGTCTTGGCTGTACTATTACGATGTGCCGACCAAAGCTCAAAACAAAGTTTGGGTCTTTGATGATGAGGACACACCCGTAGTTGTCAGAAAATCCCGATCTGTAAAGAAGAAAATGATACTGTATTTTTCAAATCGAGTGGAATTGTGGAATGCGTCGTTTTGGACACACAGAAGACAGTCACAGCTAAGTGGTACACTGAACAGTGCTTGCCTTGGATCTATGAAGATCCTGCGACCAGAGTCAAGAGTGGACGCCTGGTGTCTCCATCACGATAATGTTCCAGCTCGCCGCGCCAAAGCCTGCACCGAATATTTAACCACGACAGGATTGAAACTTTCCTGGTACCCTCTGTATATCACTAGGTTTCGAAGCGTTTAGTTTAATTATTGTGTTTACGTTAGGTAATTTTGATGGAGCCTGTGGCTGATTAACTTAATCTCTGAAGGTTGATATATAACCCCTTTCCATATTATTTTTCGTATTCTGTATAAGTATTTCGACAATTAAGGTGTCATCATCAGCAGATAATTAAACAGTGTCGCTCCAAAAAAATATTGTGTTTACAATCATACTTTGTTTACACTTGTTTACTTTAATACAAGTGTTTTTGAATGTGTTTCTGATACTGTCAAGCGATTAATTTTATTTTATCATCTACACTCTGATAAGGTTAATTTCCTGAAATGGCAGTGAAATGTTTCTTCGATGTTTAAAATTACCAAAAAGTACGAATAAACCGGTTTGATGGCTGACAAAAGGACGAGAAGGTCAAGAAGAGGTCACGTTCAATATTCGTGATTGATATCCTTGTGAAATAGGATGAGAACGTCTAAAGAATTTATAAAAGGTGTTTGTAGATCGACAGGAGTTTCTGTGCATCCACCTACCGTTCAGTACCATCTAATTAAACAGAGGCTTAGATGTCGTGTTTCAAGAAGGAAGACATTACTGCGAAAGGCTAATAAGCAGAAACTGTTGGAATATAAACGAATTCCTTACCATTGGATATTGGACGAGTAGCGACGCGTACTTTGGACAGATGTGTGTCGTCAGCAAAATATTTTCTGCAGCAACATGATACAAGGGTACTAGAAAAGTCTTGCAATACAGCTTTGTTTATTTAATTTTTTCAAAGTAATTTCCTCTAAACTGAATACACTTCTCCATCCTCCGAAACCATATATCAAAATGAAACATCTTACTGGAAGACCTTTTATTTATTAGTCCACTATTTTTTACAAATTTTCTATTCGTATTTAATATTGTATTAAGAAAAATCTTTTAAATTTCTTTCCCTGTCGAGACTGTATTATATTATAATTTAAATATCTTTTTATACTTTATCTTTTTAAAATTATTTTTCTCGAGCAGCTACAACATACAAAGAAATCCATAGACTTGGACACGAAAAATATTCAGCGAAGCAAAGAACGGAAATTTTTAAAATTATTTTAAAATTCATTCCCGAAGTAATATATCACGCTGGCAGGTATGGAGTTTCTTTGTAGGGTGTAATTTATATCCTTTTGTCTCAGGAAATTGATTTCGGGCGAGATAAAGTAATTTATTCATGTACATGTAACCTTTTATAAATGGGAGGTATATACATATATACAGACTACAAGCTATAGAAACTCTGTTATATTCGGAGATAGAATCAAATAAAATTCGAAATATTTTATTATTCAATGTAATGTTCTTTTAAAATATTAATACAGTTTCTAGTCCCTTTCGATGACAAATTTTGTCTCGTTGTGCAGAACTCAGCTTCTATAGCTTTTCCGTCGGAAAAAAATTTTATCACCTTCTTTCCGTCGAACAAGCCGGGAATAATTAGGAGCCAAGTGAATAAGGAAGAGCGTTCAGGTAATTCGAATTCTTAATCGATTTTTTTCAGTGACAATCTGCGATTTGTGTGGAAAGGTGTTTTTTTCCGCAAGAATAAAATACCTTTGAACTACTTTCCGCGTATTTTTTCCAAATTTTTCTTTTAGGATGGTTGTAGTGAATAATATTGTTCTGCAGTTGTTTAACTTTTACGCAAAAGCTTTTTAGGCCCGGAATATTGATAATATTAATAATATGTTTTGCTGCTCAACAGAAAAATTCCCTTAATAGAGTACATATAGTGTTTCTACAAAAAAAAATAATTGACAAAAGTATCCAAAGTTAAAATTAAATGTCTCCGTTTCCGACTTAACGAAGATACAAGGCATTTTTTTCTTAAAATTTTTAATTTTTTTTTAAAAATTTTTCTTCATCATCTCCTTGTAACTCTACACACTTCTCGCAGCGATGCTCCCATC
Source organism: Dermolepida albohirtum (assembly GCA_031893035.1). NCBI lineage: Eukaryota > Metazoa > Arthropoda > Insecta > Coleoptera > Scarabaeidae > Dermolepida > Dermolepida albohirtum. Next base: position 462,908 of record JAVIWB010006120.1, on the reverse strand, counting down.
TCTTTAACCCGTCCAAATAGTACTTCGCGTTTTCCTCTGCAAAATAATTGTTCACGAAGGTGATTGCCTCCTCATTTGTTGAAAATCTGTCCTCCGAGCGCAATTTTTAGATGAGGGAAGAAAAAGTCGCTTGGGGCTAGATCTGGTGAGTAAGACGGATGGTCAAGCAGTTCAAACCGTAATTCGTGGATTTTCGCCATTCTGTGAGATGGCGCGTTGTCTTGGTGAAATAGGATTTTCTTTTTCTGAAAACGTGGCAATTTTCCACAATTTCTGCCTTCAGCTTGTCAAGTTACGATGCGTAGTATGCCCCTGTAATAGTTTTTCTTTTTTGAAGATAATCGATTAAGATAATTCCATGACTATATCAAAAAAACAGTCGCCATCACTTTCCCAGCCGAAAAAACAGTCTTTTCTTTTTTGGGAGCTGGTTTCCCGTTTGCAGTCCACTGTTTTGACTATATTTTTGTTTCGGGCTTATAATGGTGTATTCAAGTTTCTTCTACAGTAATTAATTGTCGCCAAAACTCGGATTTATTGCGCCTAAACTGCACCAATAGAGCTTTGTAAATGTTTATTCGAAGACATTTTTCGTTTAACGTTAGCAAATGCAGCACCCAACGTGCGAACAGCTTTCTCATGCCTAAATCTTGATTTAATATGTGAAAAACACTTTATTTGTATATATTCATAGCCTTTATTATCTTTCTCACTTTAATTCTACGGTCCTCTAACATCAATTGGTGAAATTTATGTTATCGTCAGTAGTTGCAGTTTTTGGACGTCCCGAACGTTCATCGTCTCTCAATCTCTTACGGCCACGTTCAAATTCAGCTGCCCAAAATGCCTCTGTGGTAAATTATAGTGCAGAGACCCCGTATACAGAGTCCAAATCATCTTTGATTTGCGTAGGCGTATAGCCTTTCAAAAACAAATATTTAATGACAGCTCGATGCTCGACACTCACATCGATTCACTCAACTGACTGTTGAACGGCAACTACGCGTCCAAAATGGCTGAAACTTTGGTGAGTACCTGACAATAGATAGACAACTATATTCCTTAGCTTTTATTGATGAGTGCTGCCATCTTCACGTTGAGGTCCGAAAACTTTTCAGACCACCCTCGTATATGTACATAACTAAAATTATAATAATTTCTCAGCTAGTACAAGTAATAAAAACGAATTACACTAAGTACAATTGCTTAACAGTTCAAATTATAATAAAACAAAACTGTTGATGGTTGCCGTTCCATGCTGTGGTACTACTAATCGTTAAATGCCCTATAGCACTATATCTGGTAGCCTAAACTTTATGCAGAAGAATTTATAATGGATTGAATGCGTTCTGTAAATGTCCCTCATTAATGCTTGTCTTTAAATAATATTCTGATACACAGATTACTCAAAGATGTATGGATTTTTATATTTATTGTAAGTCATCACTGTACACAGTGTGCTTTTGGCTTTCAGCGGTACAGATCGTGTGCGGAATTTATTTCGTACGGGTATTTTGCCGTAGTTTTCCAGGTGTGACACTGTTTAATTATCTGCTGACGATAATAGCTTAGTTATCGAAATACGTATACAGAATACGAAAATTGTGGAATGGGGTTAAATATCAACCTTCGGTGATTAAACTATATACTTGTCTAGCTTTGAGAGTATTTTGTTCCGCTTATACCAGACATTAATTAAATTCAAATTTGTTTGTAAAAGTATGCAATCTGAGAGGCTACATTGTAGTAGATTTCCATATAATTTGCATAAGCCTAAACATTGGAGTCCAGAATTGCATGAAGGTTGATTAGGTATATAGTAAATAACAAAAGACCCAAATTTGAACCCTGTGGAACACCTGAAGAGACGTTGAAGGGATTAAATGTATAACCATTACACTGGACATAGTAAGATCTTTTGTAAATGTATGATTTTAGATTTTCTTAAATACACATCATTGTGCCCCGACTCTCTCAACTTAGATATCAATAAAGCGATATCTAACGTGTCAAACGCTCTTCTAAAATCTGATATATGTATGTGATAGAGCACCAACATACTTATTTACTCACTTAAACAAGAATCTGCTACTGCTACAGTAAGAGAAGTAAAGCCATGTCTATTAAATAACAGTTTGAAATCGGTATCACGTTCAGGATAAATACTCATTGTACGTGTTCAAGCGCAAACGACAATTTACTTTCTGTATGCCTTTTATTTAATAATATTACCTTCCTAGGCCTTCTTGCACCCAACTTTTCTTGAATCAATCTTCGTCTTATAGTAGAGGTGCTTATATAAAGGTGTAACTCACTTTTAATTGCAGTCGCTTATGAACGGTATCTTGCACAAATTAGAGTGTTTCTGTCTTCTCGAGGGCTAGTTTTTCTTTTCCCACCGCGATTTTCTTTCACTTTTCTCTAGTTCTTAGCATTTACAATCATTTTCGTAGAACACGAGAGCGTATTTTGTATAAAAATTTGTAGTTTTTACCTCTATTAAGTAGATCGAATATAATTGCTCTCTTTTCCGAAGAACAATATTTTGCTCGGCACATATTGCAACAGAAATGGATGATTAAAAAATTGTTGAATTATTCTGCAACAGACAGAGATTTATACGTCTGCGTTTAGTGCCACCAGCTATGGTCCTGCTATTTTAATGCATAGGAAAGCGCATGACTAAAAAACTCAGTAATTCTGCCTCATATTCGGTACTTTACCGGAAACCATATATATATTCAGGGATTTTAAATAATTTTAATATAGCTGCTTCAGAATTGTTCGTTGCAAATGTTATTTATAAGTATTAATTTAGGACTGCTATATATGTATGATAAATATGTATGTACCCATGTGCCATGCCGCGTCCGTCCTGTTCTTATTAGGACCTGGAATCAACACCTGTATTTTTTTTCTATTTAAATAATGATTTTCTTGCTTGCTCTCCAGATGTTTACCAACTCAGAAAAACTGCGAAGTTAAAGTAGAAAGAATCGAAAGAAATTAGGCCACTATGAAATACAAAGTTTTAGCATACAAACCTCCAGTTGACATTGAGAGTAACAAGAACGATATTCAAGAGCGTCTCTCCAATAAAACACTACCAAGATAAGTTCAACCTTGAATCTATAAACACCACATGCAATGGCGTTTTTTATCAACCTATTCTAACCACCTAAGGTTGATAGACTTTTGTAGCTAGCTTATTCGGACCCAACAGCGGTTGATGGGAAAGTAAGTAAGTCTTCCTACAAAATAAGTCTGATTATTTAATTCAAAATTGAACCATAAAATTGGCGTGAAGCAGAAACTTGTTCGCTCATTGAAAGTCGTATGTAGAAGAGAGCGAGACATACGCGACATCTTTATGTGATCATACATAAATAAAGAAACGCATGCTAATTTCATGGCCAAACAATCACGAAACCATCAGGAATAAGTTCAATCAATACGAAAACAATAATTACGAAGTTTTATTAAGCTTTAATTAATTTCCCAACGCAAAGAGATTAATTATATATTTATATAAAATTATTAGCAATAATCTAGCAGTTTTAGGAATATTAGTTTTGTCTTCCATATATTAGCCCTCTACTTTCACATATCCTTAAATTTTATTAATAAATCTACTGATTAAATTTGTACAATAATAATAAAATTCAATTCCAGAAATAAGCTTTTACTATAAACCCCCTTCAAATTAATGAAGAGGAAATATAAATACAATTTAATTATATTCGTTTCGATATTGACGCTCCTTGTCTTCCTACGTTTACATTTACTACATAACACCTTTTATCCTGCGGAATAAGGCGTCGAAAATCTAAACAATAATTATATCTGCCGGTATAATTAAACGTTTAATTTTAGCAGAGTGCCCTTGACAGTAAAATATATTGATTAATACCGGAGTATTCATTTTAATATCCGCACATAGAGGGGTTCGATGGGTTAATTAATTCTACGGGTCGGTTACAGGAGGAAATATAAATACAATTTAATTACTGTCGAATGCGTATGCAAATGCATATATACACAAGTGTATATACACAATTACATGCATTTCGCGATGTAAATTAATGAAAACTCGAAATTTCCTGCTCATTACACCGTTTTAATTGAGGCAGAAATGAATGAATAAAATCATGCCCTCGAAGGAGAATCGAACCCATGTCCATTGCTAACTAAGCAGGTGCTTTACCACAAAGTTAACAAAGACTGTACAATTCCTTAAACACGCCATAAATTTCAGTATGGAAACAGATCTTTAATTAAAAAACGCTGCAGTAGACCTTATCATCAAACACATACATATATGATTGCATATATTGGGTTGACAACTAAGTACTTTCGGTTTTGTAGTATAAAATAAAACACTTTTTTTTAAACAAAGAATAGTTTTTAATAAATTATATATTTTCCATTTTGCTCAATGACCTTTTGCCATCTTTCTTTCAGCTGCATGATTCCGCGCTCATAAAATTTCTGGTCCTTATCAGCAAAAACTGAACCAGGTGCGAGTGAAGGTCATCGTCATTTGTGAAAGTTTTACCATTCAAAGAATTATGCAAACTTCGAAATAAATGGTAATCAGATAGTGCTAGATCAGGGCTGTATGGGGGATGTGGCATTACTTCCCAGCCAAGCAGCAATAGTTTCCCACGAGTTGCCAAATATGTGTGAGGCCTTGCATTATCTTGGTGGAAAACTACATCTTTCCGATTTGACAATTCTGGCCGTTTTTCTTTGATTGCTTCATCCAGTTTTATTAATTGTTGACAGTAAACATCAGAATTGATCGTTTGGTTCCTTGGAAGCAGCTCAAAAAACACAACACCTTTGTAATCCAACCGAACTGACAGCATGATCTTTTTTGGATGCAATTCAACTTACGATGTGGTTTGAGCTGGTTTATCGTGTTTGCTCCATGATCGTTTTCGAACTATGTTACTGTACAGGACCCATTTTTCATCACCAGTGATGATTCTTTCTAAGAAAGGGTCGGTTTCATTTCGTCTAAGGTGCATATCGCAAAAGTTGATTCTTTGTGTTAAATGAATTTCTTTCAATTCGTGAGGTACCCAAATATCAAGCTTCTTAACTAGCCCAAGACATTTTAAATGTTTTTCAATTGTTGTGTGCGATACATGTAGCCTCTCCGCAACCTCTCGAACAGTTATATGATGATCGTCTTCAATTATGACTTTGATTTGGTCATCATCAACTTTAGTAGGCCGACCAGAACGTTGCTCATCTTTGAGGGAAAAATCTCCAGGACAGGAATTTTTTATACCAATTCTGACACGTGCGCTCTGTTAAGCAATTAGCACCATAAACTTTACATATCTTTTTGTGAGCCGCAGCAGCTTTCTTTCCTTTACGGAAATAAAATAGTAAAATATGTCGAAAATGTTCGTTTCTGCACTCTATTTAAAATTAACCCACAACTAATAGCTTTAATAAAAATCACGCACTACTTGCTTCTGAAGTTACGTCAATGTGACTAGTATCACGCGACAAACGGTAAAGTACAGCACTAACATACGCTATACAAAAAATAAAGCAACGCTCTCTATCAGTAAAAACCGAAAGTACTTAGTTCACTAGGTCACTACCCAAGAAAATGTTAAAATAGTCCATGATCGCGTGCCGCAAGATCGACGTGTGACTTTTAGACCAATATTTGAAGATACTAGTCTCTCATACCTTGTGATATATAATATAATTACTGCCGAATTAAACATGAAGAAATTGTCTGCAAGATGGGTACTACGAATGTTAACAGACGCACACAAGAAAACTCCAAAATACATTTGCAGTCGTCTTTTAACGTAGTATAAACACGACAAAGAAAATTTTTTTAAAGATTTGTGACAGTGGACGAGTCCTGGATTTATTAATTTAATGTAGTATTATGGTGCAAAGACCAAAGTACAGAGTAAGGAGTGGATACATCGAGGTTCACCACCACCGAGAAAATTCAAGGTACAACCTTCAGCAGGGAAGATCATGTTATTTGTATTTTGGGATATAGAAGGCGTAATTTTAGTAGATTTCCTGCAGAAGGAGGTCGCATTTATAGGTGCTTATTATGCCAACTTAATTCTTAAATTGCAGGAAGTGGTAAAAGACGTCGGGAGAAGTTGCCCAAAAATGTTCTATTGCATCAGGATAACGCATCCAGTCACGAGTCCGTAATTTCAACAACTGCAATAGCTCAGGCAGGCTTCGAATTAATTGAACATCCACTTTATTCGCCATAGTTGGCCCCCAGAGATTACTAACTTAAAGAACACGCGTGATAAACAATATCCATTAAATACTAATGATGTGATATGTGCGGCAAATCAGTGTTTTGCAGAGGTTGAACAATTTTTTTTCGGGAAGCATTAGAACATCGATGGGAAAAATGTATTAACCTTAATGGAGACTATGTAGAAAAATAAAAGTAAAATATTTGTAATTTTTTTCTTGCGAATGCTGCCGATATTTAATTAAGCGTCTGTTTCTGTAATGAAATTTATGACGCGTTTAAGGTATCGGATCTTACGTACCTTGGAAGCTTATTGTTAGTGACAGAGCACCTACCCATTAAGCAATTGACAGAGGTTCGATTCCCCTCCGAGGACATGATTTTTCCATTAATTTCTGACTTAACTAAAAAGGTGTCATAAGCAGGAAATTACGAGTTTTCACAATTTAATTATATTTGTTTCGATGTTAACGTTCCTACGTTTATATTTATTGCATAACTTCTTACCTACGGAAGAAGGCGTAGAAAATCGAAGTAGTTATAAAGGATGTCCCAAAATTAACGCAAGATTTGAATTAAATAGAAAACACAGTTTTAATCTTTTGATTGTTATTTTTTTATTGAATCATAAAGTACATAGGATACGGTTACTTATGGAATAACACATCGGGCAAATGGCCTCCACGGCTTTGCATGCACATACGCACTCGTTTGTCGAAATTTTCCATCACCATTATGCATAAATGTGGCTGAATTTCGTTGATGCAGCGTTGAATCTCCTCCTTTAATGCACGGCTGGTTGTGGGCTTGTTGACATAGACTTCTCTTTGCTGTTCATGGTCATTAGGCTTCAGTTGTTGTGTTAATTGAATTTTGTAAGCATGGAGACACAGATATTTAGTGAGTATACGCTGTAGAAAGCTTCTTGAAATTTGCAATTTTTGTCCACGACGCCGAATTGAGGTTCCTGGATTGTCACCAACACTCGATATTGACATTTGAACGGCTTGTTTTTGGACGACCAGTGTATTTGTATGAAATTTTCGAACTGCGATCGCCAGGCTTCCATTATTTTTGAAATATTGTTCAATAGTGAAGACGCGTTGTTCTATCGTGTAACGCTCCATTTTTACTAACCCTAAACTGTCAGCTGTCGAATTGTTTTTTTTAGGGTTGCCAACACTTTACTGCACAAATGGCGACAAATTCAAATCTCGTGTTAATTAATTATCTGCCAGTATAATTAAACATTTAATTTTAGCATAGTACCCTTGGCAGTGAAAATATATTGATTATTACCAGAGTATTCATTTTAATACCCGTACATACAGAAGTTCGATGGGCTAATTAATTATAAGGGTCGACCACTCAATATAAATATACCTTCATAGTTTCAATAGCAGAAACAACGATCCGAATCACCAACGGATCAGATTTGATGCGGTCCATTGGAACACGAAATACTAATTAATAGGCTTACAAATAAGCACTAATGCACTAATTTTGCTTCAGTTAAAGCGCATTCGAAAGCCAGAAAATTAAATCATAATAGGATAGAAAGTCCTACACAAACCCATACTGGCTGGCCGAGATGATGCTTTAACGATTAAAATCATAGCATGGCACGGTATTCAATCGATTTATTGAGATGAATCTATTTTATATATTACGATTAGGTTTCGTCAAGTGCTTTGTTCTTGTTAAATTGATTTTGGCGATAAATAAAATGTCAATATAGTCTACTTTCAGTGTTATGTTACCCTGTTTTGTATAACTTAAACGCTGATAGGGGTAGATGTTTAATTTCAAGAGCACAATTCGTTTATTTGTATAAAAAATAAAACACTATATTATTTGCCTTTTATGTTTGGGTTTATAAATAAAGGCCTTGTAAACATTTAGTACATTTGTTAAAATAGAAATTTGCTTATGGTATTACATATATATATATAAAGGTGTTTCAAATTTCGCGGTTTTTTGAATAATAAATAAAACACATAATTCGCACTCACTTTCAAAAACTTTTTATTGGTAATTGAAGTATCAATTATGACATTTATATGCGAAAAATAATATCCGCCAAATGGCCTCCTCTTGCAGCTCCACAGACGTTTACTCTTTTGTTAAAATTTTCAATAACATTTTGACGTAATTGAGGCTCTATCTCACCAATGACATGAATAATTTCATCTTTCAAAGCAGGAATTGATTGTGGATTGATTTTATAAACCTGACTTTTTACATAACTCCAAAGAAAATAGTCTAACAGTGTCAAATCACATGATCTTATGGCCAATTAACATCACCGTTTCTTGAGATTACACGTCCAGGAAATTTTTTTCTCAATAAATCAATTGATTCGTGTGCAAAGTGAGGTGTAGCGCCATCCTGTTGAAACCACATATCTTCTAGATCAATATTCATTATTTCAGGACACAAAAATTTGGTTATCATCCGACGATATTGATCACCATTGACAGTTACAGCTACACCAGCAGCATTTTCAAAGAAGTAAGGTCCAATTATACCACCTGATCATAATTCACACCAAACGGTAACTCATTTAGGTTGCATAGATTTCTCATGAATAATTTGTGGATTTTCCTCAAAATGTGCCTCATCGGAAAACATTTTTTTTTGAGAAAAGTCAGCTGCTTGTTCACTGATGAAATTGACAAATGAACGACGTTTTAAATGATCTAATGGCTTCAGTTCCTGTATTATTTGAACCTTATATGCCTTCAGAGCTAAATCCTTGTGCAAAATACGCCATGTTGTTGATCCACTAAGTTCAAGTTTTTGTGAACGTCGTCTAATGGACATTTCAGGATCTTCAGTAACACTTTCACGAACCAAACCAATATTTTCTTGTGAACGACCACTATGACAGTATTCTTCACTTTTTTTCATCTTCCACGAAATCGGTCTCTTGAAATTTTTTAATAATTCGATCAATAGTGCTTTCAGATGGACGATTATGTAAACCATAAAATTTACCTAATTTTCTAAAAACTATTTTCACAGAACGCTGATTTTCATAAAATAATTCAACAATTTGAACGCGTTGTTGTACCATGTACGAAGCCATTTTTATAAATGACATACATTATACTTTTTAAATGCCCACATACCCAGACAAATTCAGTGCGCCATCTATATTCTATTTATTCTTAAAAAACCGCGCAATTTGAAACACGCTTTATATATATATATATATATATATATATATATATATATATCTGTGGGTGTGTTTAAATGAAGGTTCTCGCGGTTATAAGTATGAGTAATATTAACATCTCATTCACCTTCTTGAGGAGTTGTTTCGCGGAGAGCCCGAGAATCTAGTATTACTCATATATATTATATATACGAAGAGATATCCAAAAATAATTTCTCTATAAATACCTGTACTTTTTTTTACAAAACAACCTTAACACCTTCAATATACTCTCCATTTAACTTTTATAGTGTATAAAAGTTGACGATTCCATTGTTGGAAATATTTTTAGAACTCGTTTTTCTGTATGGCTTGCTGTGTCGTTTTTTTCTCTACGTCTTTAAAACGATGTTCTGTCATGTTCTTCTTCATTCGTGGAAACAAAAAAGTTGGCACGAGCCAAGAACAGGTGAGTAGAGGGCGTGGTGCAAAGGAGTCATGATGTTTGTAGCCAAGAGCTGGTGAACTCATAAGGCTGTGTGAGCAGGTGCATTTTCATGATGGAAAAACCAGTCTGCCACGAATCGGGACCATTTCGTCGCACACTGTTATCATACTAAGTCTTCTCAGAACCACCAAATGGAATGTTCGTTCGGGTGGCACGAATTCAGAATTCACAATCCCACTCACATCAAAAAGACAAACGAGCATGGTGTTTGACTTCACTTGAAGAGCTTTTTTAGGGGACGTGACGAAGTATTCCACTGACATGACTGTCGTTTCGTTTAAGGGTCGTAACCTTAGCACCAAGACTCGTCACCAATAATGATCTTGGATAAAAAATCTGGGTCGATTAAAGACAATCTTTCAAAGCATTGCATGTTTCCACTTGACGTTGCTTTTGATGATCAACCAAAATGCAGGGCATGAACATCACGGCAACTCTTGTCGTCCCTAATTCTTTGGACAAAATTCGCTGCACTGAACTGCAAGTTATTCTAGATAACTCCACAAGTGCTTCAATGGTTCGTTGTCGGTCTTTAGGCATAATAACACGAACTTTCTCGACACAGAAATACACTAAATTTTAAACAAAGAAATTCTTTTGGTAAAATAAAACAAAAATGCTTCGTATTTTTCGTGTCAAAAATGAGAACGCTTGCTGATAGAGTTCATTTAATATAAAAAATGTTTTAAATAAAAACCAATATTTTGGTTGCTTTTATAATGCTTTGTAGCATACGCGATTTAGAGTACATTTTACAGTTTATTAGAAAATTCTGAAGAAATTTTTCTCCACTCTTCTAACAACGCAGCTTTTAGTTTCCATGCTATTAATATTAATTTTTCGTATTCGTCGGACCTAATAGTAGCAAATATTCTCAATTGTGTTGAGAACCGAAGACTTTGAAGTTGATCCAGTAGTTTTGAAATTCTGCATAAGTCATTCTCTCGCTAAGCATGATTTATGCTAGGGATCATTATCTTATTCGAAGATCCAATGACCAGCCAACCCAAATTTAGCGGCACTAGTCACGACTTTCTTTTGTAATATCTTCAAGTAGTCTTGCGCATTCATTGTGATTTCAATTAAATCAAGTTCTTCAACGCTAGATGTCTCAAAATATCCTAAAACAATAATAAAGCTTTCGCGACGTTTAACATTTCTCCAAGTTTTTTTTGGCGATACTTCACAAATGCTAACGAACTGAGAAAGGTCGTTAGTAATCGGCAATCTGGCAAAGGTCGAGTATGAAAATAGCATAGAAAAACTTATAAAGCATTTAATTAAATTTGTTATTAAATGCATATGCAATTGCATATATACACACGTGTATATACACACTTATGTACGTATGTTCCACGATGTGAATTAATGAAAACTGGAAGTTCGGTGAGGAATTGGAACCAAGTCATCCTTTTGCCGAATCCGCCCGGCAAACGGACGACTAGAGTTCGATTCCTCACCAAATGGAAAAATTTTTTCTTTAATTTCTAGTTTAGTTATAGCGATGTAATAAGCAAAAACTTACGAGTTTAATTTTGAGTTCAAACACCTAGAACTTGGAGGAGACTATGAAAAGGAGTTGTGTAGGTAGCGCAACAAGTGTAAGATAAAAGAAATTTTATTTTATCGCTTCAACTTATAAATGCCCAGAGACGAAACTTTCGGTACTTTCTGGTTGATTCTCGTATCTTCCCTTATTTACATGACAATTAACAGAAGATAAACAAACGTTATAACAGCTTTGAAACAAAAAAGATTTTTCGTTTGATATAACGGTCCAATTAACTATTCATTATTTATTATTATTTGAGCTGTTTCATCATTAAGTCACGTTAATTAAAACGCAAATCGATGACCAAAAAACGTGTCTATCTTCATTAATTTTTAGCACCGCTATTAGTCAAGTAATTACAGTACATTTACTCAAGTTGAGTTAACGATATTGTGATTGCCTAAGGATAGTAATATAATTTATGTCACTATAATTGTGAATATAAACAGATGCAAACAGAGACGGAACATATTAAAAAACAATTAAAGAATTTTTAAATGAAATATATTCTAATACGTAATTTTTTATATACGTTGTCGACTAAATATTAAAGCGGGGATATTTAGATACCTTATATTTGCGGCGAACGAAACTGCTACGGATGTGTACAGCAACCTAGAGGTCGATACCGGCGTATATCGGCCGTTGCGATGTCAAAAGCGCATCGCGAGACATACGGAAAGCGTTCAATAAATATCGCAATACAGTAATAAGCAATATACGAGGCGTGCTTTACAAGTAAAGGCCGTTTGAATATAAAAACCAAATGAAAGAAAATTTTCAAAAACCAAATTTATTTTCAGATTCTACATACATTTCGCTATGGTCCAACATAGCTGTTAGTTTATTTCAACACTTATCAAACCTAGATTTTGAATATCCTCTTCTAGATGTATGTTTGAGATAGTGGAAAAAATCGCAGAGCGCAAAGTCGGGAAAGTAGAGGGGGGGGGGTCCAAAACTTCCCAGCCAAAAAATCAAATAAAACTCAGATGCGAGTTACGGTATGAGGCCTTGCATTGTCATGGAGTAGCAAAATTCCCTGTGTTAGTATGGCGCGCTTTTGCTTTGAATCGCTCTGGGCGGGCGATTCGATAATCTTGAAAATTTTAAAGACACAGAACAGACTGTACAGGTTACCTACGCAGCTGCGACTGAGCACAGTTGTTCCCAAGGAATGCCGGGACACGACGCAAGCACTCGTTGCGGCGCACGTTGCACCTGTTAGTGTATACAACAAAACGGCCCTTACCTTGCCTACGAGATAAGTTTTAACAATCTGAATTTGCCTAAGCCCCCAGAGCGTTCTATTTAAGTGATGTCACGTAAATTTTCTTGTATCGAGAGAATGAGCGTTTTGACTATACTAAACAAACGAGTGGAATAACTCATGCGAAGTGCATTAATCTTCGTGGAGAATACTTCGAAAAACATTGAAGTCTTTAAAAGCTGTTTACATAAGCATAAGAAACGCATCTAGTGAAGTACTAAAGGGCACCAGAACAGTTTCTATTACATTTTTGTATTGATATTGGTTTATTATCCCTTCGACAATGTACATAGGTATTGTTTCAGCTCCAGTAATGCATGACCATACGGACGATATTTTGTACGTTTTCTTCTCACAAAGAAACGATGTATGACATATTAAACAAATTACTTTAGTGTCATCGTATTTTAGATCAAGCTATTGTCCCATAAATTCATTTACAATATCCACGCATAGGAGTCTGTTATTATTACGTTTTACACTAATAATTACACTACAAGGTAATATCAAATATTGATTGCTATCAACTAATTAAAACACGTGGATAACTATAGTTAATATATTTTCTACAACACGACCGATATACGTAGGTGACAGCCTTAACTAGCCGATGACATCCGTACTACCTTCTGTCTCCGTTCATGCATGGATCTAAATATCCCTGCTTTATTCCATCTATTTAACAGAAACGAAATAACGAAATAAAAAAACACACACACAAAGAAAGAGAGACAGAGAGAGAGACACACAGAGAGAGTATTATTAACCCCCGAGAATGTAAATTAATAATTGAAAATTTTTGAAAAGCAAAAATTTAATGATAATTAAACACGTTTAAAATGAACTGCAATTCTGTCAACTATTAGATTTTTTTTGTTTTGTGAACTTTTGTAAGAGCAAGTTCATCAGTTTCTAGTTCATTCTACAAGAACGAGACTATAATTTCTAACCATTAGATTGTGTAATCACACTGCATTTGCAGAAAGTGCCTGGAAATTGTTTCAATTAGCAAACTCCGCAATTACTGTTGAACGCATCAGACTATTTTAGATAAGAAAACAGTAATGAATATTCTGCATCTGCACTTCTAGGTTTACATAACTCTAGCTTTTACTGAAATAAAGGCACAATTAACTTAGAACTCTAGTATAATGAATAATTTAAATAAACTTCTATTTCTTAGGAAATACACAGAATATAGAGACTTCGTACTTCCTATGTAATTATTGTCATGGTAATTATAAGAAAATGTTAAGGTGACTTTATTTATTTTGCGTATATACTGGAACATTCATAATAGCTAAGTGAGCAGCGATTTCTTTAATTTAATGTTCACTAATTATGCAAGACGGCATAAAGGGTAGTCAGAAATTCGTAGATACGTGGGTTGTCTTTTAAGTTCTGCATATAAAACTGGAATAAAACAGTAGATAGCTTTTAAAGACTGCATTGTCTTTCGAAGTATTCTCCAGGAAGATTAATGAATGCACTTTGTATGCGCTCGAACTAACGCTGGAAGCAGTTGTCCCACTCGTTTGTTGGTACAGTCAAAATTGCGTTTTTAAAGACATCGACTGCTACTTCTGACGACTGGGTCTTTTGACCACGCAGTCCGTTCTTGATTTTCGAAGAGGTAAAGAAATCGTTGGAATTTAGTTCCGGACTGTTCGAAAGATAGTCCAACAATTCGACGTTTTCTTGCGTTTAATATTCAATTGTTTTGCGTGCTGTATGCGAACTTGTCTTAGTAGAGAATGGTTCGTCTTTCGGAGTTGTTTTTTTGAAGCTCAGCGATGATTTGCGGCAAACAAGTAGTTGTACACCAATCGGCAGTAACAATTCTTTGACCTTGTTGAGGAATTGTTGCTACATGACCTGCTTTCGAGATAAATATCGCGACCATCTTTTTATGGATATTTCGAGAACTGATGACTTTTGTCCGCTTTTATTCACCTTGGAACACCCAAACAGACAACTGGGATTTATTTTCTAGCTCGTATAAGTAAATCCAAGATTCGTCACCACTAACATTATTGTACGCGTTTTTTGAATTTCAAGAGTCGATGTGATCTAGAATTTGGCCACCAATTGACCCTAAATGCTTCTCGTTCTTGGGTCAGCAGATGCGATATCCAACGGGAAACAAATTTTTTTGCGCACAGTTTTTGATGCAAAATTTTTTGAATTGAGGATTTTGAAATCCTCGATAATGCTTCAATCTGGCGATATGCCACATGTCGATCTTTGTAAATGATCTTGTGCTCAGCATAGACGTTTTCCTGAGAGACTGCCGCTTTTGGTGAACCTGCTCTTGGATCGTCGTCAAGACTAATCCGTCCATGTTTGAATTCCCCATATCAACAAAAAATTGTTTACTGATGTGGTACTTCATCGAAAACAGAAACTAACTCGGCGAGGCATTCTTGTTGAGGTAGTTTTCTTCGAAAATTATGAAAAATTATTCCGCTGAATTGTTCTTGGTTTAATTCCATTTTTCAACTAACTTGTCAAATTTGACTTTTCGTTATAGCTACACCTGGATCTATAATCAAGTTCACATTGAAAATTTCGCACACTATTTTCCGTCAAAACTAATCATACACTAGCATTTACAAAAAAAAACCATAAGTCCATTCCAGATCTCTTGATGACGACAACTTAGTTGTAGATGTGGTAAAGGATTTCTTTCCCTTTATTGGTTAAGAAGGGTCTTATTGTCAACAACTTCAGAAAGAAATTAAACTTAATTATTTTAAAGAAGAGCATTGTACAGCGTGTTTCAAAAAGGATATATGTATTTCGAATGCATATATTTATTAAACTTTAAGACACACGAATATGAAACTTTACACACATATTTACGAACCTCTCAAGTTTAGATTACAGATGTTCAATATGTCCTCCATCAGCGACACGAACAATATCACATCGATAATCAAATTCCTCCCATACTCGGGCAAGCATGTCCTTTGTCACTGATGTTATGGCAGTAGGAATCCGGTTCTCGAACTCTTCCAGGTTCGGTGGGAGTGGTGGTACACGTTGTCTTTAACGAACCCCCACAGGAAGAAGTCACAGGGTGTCAAATCCGGTGACCGTGGAGCCCAGCTGAGACATGCTAAGTCGCTAGCTCCTTGACGACCAATCCAACGGTTCGGTAGAGTTTCATTCTGATATTCACGCACTTGGCGGCTTCAGTGAGGGGATGCCCGATCTTGTTGAAAAGTGAAGTTGTCTTCGCGTAGTCTCGGAAACAACCAGTTTTGTAACATAGCGAGATACTGCTGACCGTTAACCATGTTTTCATCAAAGAAGAATGGGCTGTAAACAGATGATTTGGATACTGCACAAAACACATTGATTTTAGACAAATCTCATACATCTTCTATGGCTGCATGTGGGTTCTGTAGACCTCAAATTCGAACATTGTGTTCGTTTGCCAAACTACTAACATGGAAAGTCGCCCCTTCACTGAACACAATTCGTTATGCGAAAGTGTTATCATTGTCAATAGCATCATGAATCTTGTTACAAAATGCCACACGTTTCCGTTTGTCATCAGGACGCAGAGCTTGTAACAACTGTAACTTGTACGACTTCATAACCAACTGACGTCTCAAAACACGCCAAATTGTTGTTGTAGGCAGTTGTAACTCCCGACTGGCACGGCGAGTTGATTTTGAAGGATTATTTTAGAAAGCAGTTTGAATTCGTGCAACATTTTTTTTCTTTACATTCATATCCTGTATCTACAAACTGTCGATACCATCTCCGAATGTTCCACCATTCGGAGGATCAATTTGGTAGCTCAATTTGAAACGTCTTTGCACTGTAATCACGGAATTGCACTTCGCAAACTCGAGAACACAAAATGATTTCTGCAGCGGAGTATCCATTTGAAATATATGACGGTTACCAAGAAAAATAGACGACAGCTAACATCTAGCGGCTATTAAATAAACTAGACTATGTATTCGTTTCTCCAATAGCCGATCGAGAGTTTGAACAAAATAATACTTTGTAATACGTATATTATTTTTGAAACACGCTGTATTTGTCAAAAGTACTTAGAAGTATTATTTACATAGAAAGGATGTATATTTAACCAATACATACACAATTAAAATTTGAATAGACTCGAAATCTAGTTCACATCGAAAAAACAAAACGCGACATTTAAAATACAAAGGTTAAATCTGAACAGAAATTCCTATTTCAACGTCTCTCCCACATTGAAAAATATTATTCATTATACACACAATTTGACTGGAATCAATAATTTCAACGCACTCCAAACGGACCGCCCACAATTCAACGTAAATAGGGAATTACTTCACAAATTATTCATTGTTTCCCTAAGCGCGAAATTGAAAATATCTTAGTATATTAAAATATCCTCGTGTTATATATGGGTAATATGAATATACCCTTACTTCATTACTGTCTAATTTATGCGCTAAGTTTTCACGCAAATTAAACAGTATTCGTGTTTTCTGCCTGTCGGCTTGAGCACCTACAAACATGTTTCCCATTGATTTTCTTATAAGGTGTCTTAACATAAATTAAAATCAAAATACAATTTATATATTTACAATCTTGTATTTAGTTATTTTAATCCCGAAACGTAGTGAGACTTCTGCCAATGCAAATAGACGTGGAATATACCGCTGTAAAATGAACGTGTAACCAACTAAATTGGCTTAGGGTATTACATACGGACGCTTGAACGGAAAGGTAGCCACCAACCAATTTAGGCCGGCACCTTGGGTAAACAACAAACTAAACTACACGAGCCAAATTAAATATCTTAGAGGCAAACGTGGAATTGTATTCGCTTCGGATACTCTGTAAATTGTATTATAAATTTTCACTTAGAACTTGTTAAAAAAGTAAAATAAGTATCGATAAATGAACTTATATCTTTAGTTATTAATATGGTCTGAAGTTTATGGACAATCGTCGGGTAGGGCGATTTTATAGTTGACAATTCTAATACAGAAGTGTTGTATTGTCAATAGTTAAGCCACAGGAATTGCCTAAAAGAAGTGTATATTTGGCAACATGGTATAAAACCATCAATAAATCAGAAGGAATGCCGTGACAAAATACGAGTTTTTATTTTAAGTAAAATGAAGATAATAATAATAATAATGAACATAAATGTTGAAACTGGTAGCTATTGGTTCGAAAACAGAGTCGTAGCTTTTGTGGAATTGAATTGTTGACGTGTTAGGAGGGTAGCCATTTATATTTCAGGAACTGGCAACACTATTAGCGTTGCCTCCGATCTGATAATTGCATCGTGAAGTTTGTCATCTTCGATATATATTTACCTCGACAGTTTTATTATCCGGTCGCTATTTCTATTATTGACAGTAATTTGAAAATTTTATGTCACCGAAAAAATGGCATTATCTCGCGAACATTTTTCATAACTTTCGGCATGGATTATTTGAACAAGAATGCATCGACGAGCTGAATTCTTTATATGGCGATGAAGCACCATCGAAAACTACAGTATATCGTTGGTATAGTGAATTCATACTTGGACGGCGTTCTTTGGACGATGAATTTCGTGAGGGTCGTCCAACAAATGTTATTGTGTCGGAAAACATTAATGCAGTGTCTGAATTGATAATGCAAGACCGTCATGAGATGTCACAGGTGATGAATCTTGGTTCTATACGTATGAATCCGATAGGAAACAGCAGTCGACTGTGTGGGTATTCCAAGATGATCCAAAACCAATAAAAATTGTTCGCGCTCGAAGCACATTAAAACAAATGGTCGCCTGTTTTTTCGGAAAAGCCGGTCACGTTGCAACCGTGCCTTTAGAGAGTTATCGAACGGTCAATTCCGAATGGTATACAACTATTTATTTGCCAAAGGGTTTTGAAGAAATAAGGAAAATAAACTGAAAACGACAGATCATTCTCCACCATGACAATGCGAGTTCTCACAGCGCGGTCCAAACAATTGAATATTTGACTAGGCAAAACATTGAATTGATAAGCCAGATACCGTACAGCCCTGATCTAGCACCGTGTGATTTCTTTTTGTTCCCACACGTGAAGAATAAAGTTCATGGTCAACGGTTTTCTACGCCGGAAGAGGCAGTTGAGGCATTCAAAACACATATTTTGGAGATACTGCCTTCACAGTGACAGCAATACTTTCCGGATTAGTTTAAACGAATACAAAAGTGCATTGATTTTCAAGGAGAATATTTTGAAAAGCAATAAAACTATTTTCGATAATAAAAAAAATTTTTTTGCTTGCTATTCCTGAAACATAAACGGCTACCATCGTATTAATTGTATTATGGCATTAATTCTCTTTATTATACCCTGGTCGATGGCCGAAGATGTTGCATAAACTTTTTCCTTTAAAAAAACCAAACAAAGATGTCAAAGGGATTCATATCTGGTGACTTGACAGGACATAATATTGGCCAATTTCGTCCGATCTATCTATTCGGAAAACGTTCGTTAAACCATGCTCGTGTTATACTTGCATTGTGAGTTGGTGCACCATCGTGCATGTAATACAACATTATCCAATACTTCAACACATTTACGTATTCATTTGCAGTCTATTCGGAATAAATATTGGTCTTACAATATGCTGGTTCAAGATGAGCTTAATAAAATTTTCTTTGATGTCCAAATCCTTGAATAGCTCTGGGATTTTCGTCCTCCCGAAAATGGAAATTATGACTGTTGAAGACACCATCTCTTGCGAACATGTATTTGTCACTCCATAAAGTAAATGAAAAATGTTTGGATCTTCTTGAATTTTGTTTAAATTTATGTTGCAAAACACTGTTCTTTGAAATTTGTCATTTTCTTATAATGGATGTACTTTTGTAACATGAAACGTTCTTAAAAGGCTTTCCGTAAGCACTGAAAGAACTGTTGTCTTACTTTGAACGTTAATTTCCTCAACTATTTGTCTAGTGCTAGGATCCTGTTGAACAGTGTCCAAAATTGATGTCAATAATTATATATAAACATATAATTAAGTTTTTCACGATGGGAAATTGAATGAAAATTATATTATTTTCTGCTATTCCATCGTTAATTAAATACACAGAAATGAATTAAAAATTTCTGCGTTGGAGAAGGACTCGAACCTTTATCTGCCGTTTTCTAGACGACTGCTTTACCAATTAAGCCACCAGGCAGTGTAACTTCGAGTCCTTTAACACGCCATAAATCGCATTATGGAACAGATATTTATTTAAAAACCGCAGTCAGGTTATTATGATGTCAATAATTATATATAAACATATAATTAAGTTTTTCGCGATGGGAAATTTAATGAAAATTATATTATTGGGTCTGGGAAAAAGTTCGTGGCGTTTTTCCCGATAGATGGCATTGGTTGCCGATAACTAAAGAACAACAAGTCACAGCGACACCACCGACGGCTCGTTTTTTAGATGACCTTCCGAACGTTAGTTTGAGCGTAGAAACATTGTAATCGGTGCAGTGGTTGGAAAGTTATTCGCACTTGAAAATGGAGAAGAATAATGAGAAATTTCGCTATATTCTGCAATATTATTATGATAAGGGGAAGAACGCTGCGCAGGCTTGTGATAAAATTTGTGCTGTGTACGGTGAAGGTACTTTATCGAAATCTGTTGCGCGGAAATGGTTCGCTCGCTTTCGTTCTGGAAATTTCAATGTGAAAGATGAGTCACGCTCCGGTCGTCCAATCACTGAAAAATCTGATGAAATTCTTGAAAAAGTCCAACAAGATAAGCATATCAGCAGTGTCGATATTGGTATGGAGCTAGGCATTGACCACAAAACTGTTTTGAACCATTTACACAAAGCTGGTTACAAAAAAAAAGCTTGACGTATGGGTTCCTCATGAGTTGAGCGTGAAAAACATGATGGACCGAATTAACATCTGCGATGCGCTGCTGAAACGGAATGAAATCGAGCCGTTTCTGAAACGTTTAATAACCGGAGATGAAAAATGGATTACGTACGATAATCGGAAGCGTAAAAGATCGTGGATAAAGGATGGTGAGCCGTCACAAGCGTTCGCTAAGCCAACATTGACGCCAAAAAAAGTGATGCTGTGTGTATGGTGGGACTGGAGGGGAATCGTCCACTACGAGCTACTTCCAACTGGTCAGACGATTGATTCTCAACTCTACTGTGCACAACTAGAGAGATTACGCCAGGCGATTGAAAGAAAACGGCCCGAATTGATTAATAGGAAAGGTGTTGTCTTCCATCATGACAACGCCCGACCACACACTTCTTTGATGACCCGTCAAAAATTGAGAGAGTTTGGTTGGGAAGTTTTGATGCACCCACCTTACAGTCCGGATATAGCACCCTCTGACTATCGTCTGTTTCGATCTCTGCAGAACTCTCTCAATGGAATTAAGTTGGTTTCAAAAGAAGCCTGTGAAAACTACTTGATTCAGTTTTTCGACCAGAAACCACAGAAGTTTTTCACCGATGGGAACATGGATCTACCAAAAGAATGGCGAAACATTGTCGATAATAATGGAGCATATTCGGTTTAAATGAATTCGTCCACGCGCCATGCGGGGACCAGTTGAATTTTACTGAAAAAACGCCACGAACTTTTTCCCAGACCCAATATTTTCTGCTATTCCATCGTTAATTAAATACACAGAAATTAAAGTGTTAAAAAACTCGAAGTTACACTACCTAGTGGCTTAATTGGTAAAGCAATCGTCTAGAAAACGGCAGATAGAGGTTCAAGTCCTTCTCCAGCGCAGAAATTTTTAATTCATTTCTGTGTATTTAATTAACGATGGAATAGCAGAAAATAATATAATTTTCAATATCCAAAATTCCTTCTCTACATTGGTATCTTGGTCTGTCTACATTACTTTGTCTAGAACAAATGTATATGCTTCATGAATCTCCGATCTAATCTTCAAAATGCATTGGTACAGTTGCTAGTGTGGATGCTGTTTTGTATATTCGTGTTTTGCTAACTGCGCAATTCTATTTGAAAGTCCAAGTACCATATACCATACTTGTCAGCGTATTCGTTGAAAGTATACATTACAAATTGCTTGAGACATTACAAAAATGAGACATACATACTTCAAAAGCTAAAAAAAGAAGGTATAATAAAAAAAATTATTGTAACAGTCGAGTAATTTATATGCTTCTGCATGCGGTAGAACCAATGCTAGGATTTTTTCGCTCTCAAAAAATGAGTATCTCAAATTCATGCAGTATAAACACGTTTATGCCTCTTTAAATATTGGAAAACATCTTTCCACACTTTATGCTTTATTGGTATGCTTGTGTGCCACACCCCAAACATAAGATTTCTTATAGGATTTTATTTTTGCCATTGCAGCACTCATCTGATTTGGTGCTGTGTAAAATGCCATAATTTCTTCATCATCTTCTATACTTCGTCGTTTAAATTTTAAAATGTAATTGTTGTTAAATTAAATAATACAGAAATATCAGGGTGGTTTAAAAAGTTTCCAATCTAACATAGAAACAAGTATTTTTTTGCAAATGTTGTTCTATTTTTCAACACAGTCCCCTTGCAAGCCTAAACAATTTCTCCAGCGATGCTTACATCAATTTAGTCCGTCCAAATAGCAGTTGGCATCTTATTCTGCAAAATAAACATTTACGAATGTGATGGCATCCTCGTTCGATGAAAATTTATATCCTTAGGGAGAAACTTTGAGCCTAAGGTACGGGAAAAAGTTACAGAGAGACAAATCTGATGAATTTTGATGATGATCAATAAACTCGAACATAGGGATTTAATGACGGCTCTACACTCGATTTTTTTCGTTTTTTTTCGATTGTTTCAGAGACACTAGCATCGACTGACACAAACGATTGTTAAATAATAACAATGAAATTTTCGGAAATATCTTTCAACGCATACATTACATTACCATTATTTTTTTGACGAGCAGTTAATGCTTGAAACTTTCCAGATTACTTCTGAAAAACCCTTTTTATATTTACATTTAGAATCAAATATTTTCCCGTTAAACAAAAAATTATTAAGAATTAATTCCATATTCGTAATAATATTTTTTTGGACATTCGTCTTCACATTTGTTCAACATGCGTAGTTATACCAGACCTTATTAAAAATCTTCATTAATTTTACGATAAATTCCGACAAGAGCAGGCTTGACCGTTTCCATAGCTATTATTTCAGGGAAAGATTTAATTTTTTGTATTCGTAGAGAACGTGGGCTTATCTTCATTCATTGCAAAGCAACGTAATTACAAAAAGAAAAAGGAGATGAAAATTAAATTTCTGTTTTGCCATCACAAAAAGAACTCCGATAATGCATTCTCCCTTTTTCATATTCCGTCTCTCTTATTCGTCTCGTGCTTTCTCATTAGGGACAACCGAGTTATCGAAGGAAGGAGGTTAAATGAAAAGTAATTTTTGAAAGTAGTACTTATTCAATTTTCCCTCATAGTCTTGTCAAAATTATGTTATTTTTGTTAGAAATGTCATCGTTAATTTTAATGTTGATTGTAATTGATTATTTTATTATGTCCGTTTAAAAGAACCTCTTCTTAGATAGAACCTGGCAAATACGAGGGTGGTTCCATAAGTACCCGGCCTGACCTAGAGATGGCGATAGTTGTTTGAAAAATATCACTCTATTATAAAGTACACAATCTATAAAGCATATGTTTCAAGTTCAAAGACGCTACGTTGTTTAGTATTTCTATCGCAGCCATCAATACTGAGCGTTTTCAGTGAATTTGTAAAAATGGAGAAAATTGGTCATCGTTACGTGATACAATACTTTTATTTGAAAGGCCTTAGCCGAACCGATATAAAAGCCGAATTGGATTCTACTTTGGGTGAGTCTGCTCCTTCATTTACAACAGTGAAACAGTGAAATATTGGGTAGCAGAGTTTAAACGAGGGCGCACGAGCTGCTAAGACGAGCATCGCAGTGGTCGACCAAATGAGGTGACGACTCCAGAAATGGTGAAGAAAATCCACAAAGCGGTACTAGATGATCGTCGACTGAAAGTGCGCAACCTAGCAGACACAGTAGGCATTTCAAAAAGTGCGGTACATCGCACATTATCTAAAAATTTAGACATGAGAAAGCTGTGTGCAAGATGGGTACCGCGTTTGATTACACACAGTGTCGCGAAGATCTTTCAATCAAGTGTTTAGCGAAGTTTTACAGCAACAAAGCAGAATTTTTGCGTCGTTTCATAACCATGGATGAAACATGGGTCCATCGCTTCACATCCGAGACGAAAGAACAATCAAAATAATGGACTCCAAAGGGAGAACCGGCTCCAAAGAAGCGAAGACCGTTTCATCTGCAGGCAAGGTCGTGGCATCGGTTTTTTGGGATGCGCGTGGAATAATTTTCATTTTCAAATGAAAAACTATCAACGGCAAGTATCATGCGAACTTATTGCAACGTTTGAGAGAAGAAATCAAGCAAAAACGGCCGCATTTGGATAAGAAGAGAGTGTTGTTTCATCAGGACAATGCACCAGCTCACATATCCCTTAAATGGCTAAAATTAATGAACTAAAGTTTGAATTGCTACCTCATGCACCCTATTCGCCAGATTTAGTCTCCCGAAATATTTTCTGTTCCCAAACTTGAAAAAATGGCTAAATTTTCCAACGATGAAAAAGTGATGTCGGCA
Organism: Dermolepida albohirtum; assembly: GCA_031893035.1. Lineage (NCBI taxonomy): Eukaryota > Metazoa > Arthropoda > Insecta > Coleoptera > Scarabaeidae > Dermolepida > Dermolepida albohirtum. The sequence goes on along the minus strand of JAVIWB010006120.1, from coordinate 438,491 downwards.
GTTAATGGATATTGTGAGGAGCAAGACAGTTCTTATTATAAAAAGGGTATCGAACTTATTGAACATCGCTGGGAAAAGTGTATAGAACTGAAAGGAGATGTTGAAAAATAAATATATTTCTTTCCAAAATTTTTGTTTTCGTTGTTGGGTCGGGTACTTCTGGGACAACCCTCGTAGCTAAATATTAAACTTAAGCAATCTTCCTATATTACATGTGTAAAAAAATAATATCTCCATGGTATTTTCTAAGAACTTTGATCTCATGTTATATGCCATAGAATTTAATATTCGCAAGCACACATTTTAAGTAATTCTAATGAATATATCTCCATGGAGACGTGTGAATGTGCTACGTTTAATAAAGTAATGAAATATCTGTTTACATTGGCAACAAATGAAATAATATTTAGCCGCTTGTTATTCAACAAACATTAATTTTGCATTGCTGAACGCGAGGGTAAAATTCCACTTTCCATAGAAATAGAAAAATCAATTTGCATACCAACAATAGATTCAGACGAAGTCACACAGAAACGGAATACAAAGCCCGAGATTGAAGTACTTCTTCCCCTACACTTCGAATATAAAGAAACCAGTGAACAAGACTCCAATTGAAAAAATGATATTAAATGCACTTTAAAAATGTAAAATGGTTTTTGAAAAAGGTTGGTCAACGAAAACCTAGCATTAAAGCGATGAAAATTGTTATCCACAAAATCTTACAGAAGAGCATAGAACACAAAGTTACACAATAATATTAGCAACAATATAAAGCAAATTGTAATGGAGACCGTAATTAATTAAATTAATCAATTCAGGTTAATATAACCACAATAATTTTCGTATTCTGTATAGATATTTTGACAACTAAATTATCATCATCAGCAGATAATTACAATGTCGCACCTGGAGTCATGGTAGAACCCGCACAGGAACAAACTCCATACCAGACTTACACCGTCGGAAACCAAACACATACTAGTGTGTGTTGGACTTTGTGACTAGTGTGTGTGTATTTTGCCGTAGTTCCAGGTACGACACTGTGATTAATATATCTGACGATGGCAACTTAATTGCCCAAATACGTGTACACGATACGAATATTATTGTGAAAAGGGATTATATTAACTTTAATTGATTAATAATACAAGATAATTGATTGAAATCGTTCGTTAGACCTATCGGGAGAACTCCTTTTGTTCCCTTTTTTCCTGAAAATTTTAGGGTAAGTATAACTGCTTATGTTCTGTCCAAAGAAAATGTAATGGCTGCGCGAAGTCGGAATGATGTTTGTTGAACCAGATTTCGTAGAAGAATGCTACCTCATTTCTTGAAATAAACCGCATTCGAAGGGTCTGCTGCAACTAGAAATTTCTAAATAGTGGCGTGTCTTAAAATTTTGTTCGTTATTTTCCTTGTGGTGATTATTTCAAAAAACTATTGAACGTATTTTTAGCAAATTTTCTCGTTGTGAGAAACTAAATCACAAGAAATGAAGCAAATGATTCAACGTCCACTTTTTGTAAAATTGTAATATTTTAAGTCATGTGCTTTTGTTTCTTTTATAGGAATATAGTAATAATAAGAGTTAAATATTATAGAATTCAATAATATACACTCTGGTATAAGAAAAGGATTAAACATTTTTTTGAGTAACATACTACAATCTCCACTCTGAAAAAGTTTGGAAGTTATCTGCAATATCTCTAGAAGTCTCACTATCAGAAAATCTATATCTGTTAGCATTTTGTTTTGCAAGTGGCTTCAGCTCGAACATGTTGGCAACACTTTATACACATAGTAACTGATCAAAATTCTTCTCCTGTCAGAGTCTTCGCAGTGTCTAATTTAAGTACAACATTTCCCTTTCCTACGTTGTTTTTAACTAGAGCCCATATCATTTCGATCGGATTTAAATCCGGATGGTAAAGTGCCTTAAAACCACATGCCCATTTTTTTGGAGCCGACTATCGAATTTATATGCAATCTGTTGTTTTTTATGATAATTAATAATTTCATACAGCTGTGGCTTACTCAAATTCTACGTAAAGCTTATATTTTTAATTGTCAACCAGTTTATCATATCTGTTTTCCCCAAGTTTCCGCAAGGTGCTTTGTGTATTTATATACAGCGTGTTTCAAAAAGAATATACGTATTACAAAGTATTATTTTGTCCAAACTATCGATCGCTGCGCCTCGGCTCGCCTATTGGAGAAATGAATACATAGTCTAGTTTATTTAATAGCCTCTAGATGTCAGTTGTCTTCTGTTTTTCTTGGTGACCATCATATGTTTGAAATGGCTATAGCAGAAAGCATTTAGTGTTCTCGAGTTTGCGAAGTGCAATTCCATGATTACAGTGCAAAGACGTTTCAGGTTGATCTACCAAATTAATCCTCCTAATGGGTGGAACATTCGCAGATGGTATCGACAGTTTGTAGATACAGGATGTGTATGTAAAGGAAAGAGTCCTGGCCGCACTCGTGTTTCTGAAGAAAATGTTGCACGAATTCAAACTGCTTTCCAACGTAATCCTTCAAAATCAACTCGTCGTGCCAGTCGGGAGTTACAAATGCTTACAACAACAATTTGGCGTGTTTCGAGACGTCGGTTGCTTATGAAGCCGTACAAGTTACAGTTGTTACAAGCTCTGCGTCCTGATGACAAACGGAAATGCGTGGCATTTTACGTATTTACGTATATTCTTTTTGAAACACCCACTATTATAGTAGCATTAGCATTTACAATTTGTGGGGAGATTTGAGACCAGCTTCCCTGAAAGACATTTCGCATATTTTTATAGTTCATTTCGCAGTGGTAACCTTCGAAATTGATTCCATATTTAAAAGACACGAGAAAGTTAGAGATGAAACCAATTTTACCACCGACGTAAACAATAACGAATCGATTACTTTCAGATATGATTGAAAACAAGCCATTTGTGGTATTGTCTGTCCAACTGTTAGAACTAGTGTTGCCAGCGTGAATGTAAATTTCATCGAAAAAGACAATTAGTCTGTCTTGACTCCTATAATATTTCATTTTGTTCAGGTATTTCAACCTTAAAGCGCGAATATCAGTCTCTATTAGCAACCCCCGATTGTTCTTAGATTTCCAACCCCTGAAACCACGGTAGATTTTAATGGAGGCTGTGGTTGATTAAATTAATCAATTAAGGTTAACATAACCCCTTTCCAAAATAATTTTCGTATTCTGTATACATATTTCGACAACTAGGTTGTCATCATCAGCGGATAATAACTCACACAGAAACAAGTCCGATAAGGACTTGGCTCTGTGCCGGTCTTGCCATGGATCCAATTGTGACACTGTAATTAATTACCTGGTAATGATGATAACTTAGTTATCGAAATCGTATACAGCAAACGAAAATGATTGTGGAAAGGGGTTTTATTAATCTTTGGTAATTAACTTTGAATCCAAGATTTTTAATAATTATATGCAGGAAGGTACGTTTTTCTGAAAAGCAGTATTCCGCCCTTATTTTTTCTCGTTAAGCGAGTCAGAGTAACTCGACAATATTCAGTCCTGTGGAAATTATAAATTATGTTTCTAATGTCCTTTTGTTCCCATGTATGTTGGTTTCTGTGCATATTTTCCTGTGTTTCTTAAGAGAATCGAATTTTATTTCTCCATCACAATTCTTTTTAGCTTGTAAATCGACGCTTTCACTTAAGATTCCCTTTATAGTGGGCAAAGAGACTTTCATAGCATCTACAGCGTAGTTTTTTAGTTCTGTTTTATTTTGATTTGGAAAAATCGCCTTAAAATAATTATGCTCGTTAAACACAATACTCTTCGACTGGGAATTAAATTCCTTTCCTTTATTTTTCGCCTCCATTGTGGCGAAATTACACTCAATATGCAGAGACACCCACAAGGACATACTTTAGGTAGATCAACTGCAAAACGGTATGCGAAAATTACGTGCAACTTTCTACGCTGAATGCTGGGCCATCAATGTGTATCCTACTGGGGTGTTGGGTGCAGTTTATTCCAAAAGAGTGATGTAGCGGTCTTCTGGGAATTTTGGCTCAACAAATATCGTACCGGCCACAGTTTTCATTACATATTTGAAATCTACAACAAGTTCTAGGATAAAGTTTTACTTATAATCTGGTACGTAGACTTCCGCGGTCGTGGTCCATACTATCATATTCTGGGCTTCCAGGCTGGAACCGCGTCACTGTTATAACTGCCGACGTTTCGTACCCACTCGTATGGGACATCTTCAGGGCTCAACTACTGGTACTGGGCTTCAAGGCTCAACTACTGTCTACTGTAGTTATACCAGTGACGCGGTTCCAGCACGGAAGCCTAGAAGATGAGAGTTTTACTTATACTTGAATTCGAAACTTCTAGGTATCATCATTATTATTACTGTAGCTATTTTGGCAACGGAAATTATGATATTTGCAGCATAAATAGGAAACCTCTCAAGTTTTGCTCGATTGCTTTTATTATTGACAAATCTTATTTAAGGTGTTCATGAAGCAGTTTAGAGTAGATGCAGTTTTAGAGAAAATTTTTTCTTTCAAATACAATACCACATGTTTTCTTTTGTATTCGAATACAGAATTTACTTCTACATCAACACGTAATAGCATTCTCTCCCTATACCTGTCTTCAAACCTTTTCGTGTTAAAGTAAGTTTTTCTTGATTTTTGTTGAACGAGACACAAATTGCAATAATTATTAATAGTTAGCTATGAAAATGATTATTTAGACAGATGCATAATATCCTAGCAAAAAGTTCTAAATAAATAAAATATAATCGAACACAACCACGTAGAAGTTGTACAGCAGAGAATATTACAAGGCTATTGACAAAAGTTAGCATGTGGTTCATGAAAGCATTCTGCATGTATTGCATAAATAAAAAAATTTCAATCATTATTGAATGAAATCAAACATACGATTCTGTAGTCTGGAACATATGTGTATTGTAAGTGAAAAAGTAAAAGATACATTTTTACCTTTTTGCATATGAACATTCTAAAGTTATAATAAATTCATCTGTAATCGGTAATTTACACCATTATCGAAACACGTGTTATAAAAAATTCGTACTTTACCCATATAACACAAACATCAAACCTGCCTGTTCTCATTTAGTCTCGGACATGACATTTAATCAATACAATCATTGCATTCTCTGTTCTATTGTGTGCAAAATATTACATTCTTATTACATATTCATAATAACTTCATAATGTGAGGTTGTTGTATATGGAATAGTGTTTTTTTTTGAATAAAATATTTTTATTTTGGTATATATATTTATCTTTAATTTTATTTAAGTCAAGATGGTTCTTAGTTAGTATTCCAAATGTCAACGGTGTTTCAAATTGCGCAGTTTTTTTTAAGAATAAATAAAATATACAAGGCGCATTGAATTTTTTTGGGTATGTGGGCATTTAAAAAGTGTGATGTATGATATTTACAGAAATGGCTTCATGCACGGTAGAACAACGCGTTCAAATTGTTGAATTATTTTATGAAAATCAGCGTTCTGTGAAAAGAGTTTTTACGTGAATTTTATGGTTTACATAATCGTCCATCTGAAAGCACTATTGGTCGAATTATTAAAAAATTGCAAGAGACCGGTTCCGTGAAAGATCAAAAAAGTGAAAAATATAGTCGTAGTCGTCGTTCACAAGAAAATACTGGTTTGGTTCGTGAAAGTGTTGCTGAAGATCCTGAAATGTCCATTGGACGACTTTCACAACTTTGACTTATTGGGTCAACAACATTGCGTATTTTACACAAGGATTTAGCTCTGAAGGCATATAAGATTCAAATAACACAGAAACTGAAGTCATTAGATCATTTAAAACGTCGTTCGTTTGTCAAGTTCATCAATGAACAACCAGCTGATTTTTCTCAAAAAATAATGTTTTCCGATGAGGTACATTTTGAACTTGGTGGCTATGTTAATAAACAAAATTGCCATATCTGGGGTGAGGAAAATCCACGAATTATTCATGAGAAACCTATGCATCCTAAATGAGTTACTGTTTGGTGTGTATTATAGTCAGGTGGTGTAATTAGACCTTACTTCTTTGAAAGTGCTGCCGGTAAAGCTGTAACTGTCAATGGTGATCGACATCGTCGAATGATAACCGAATTTTTGCGGCATGAAGTAATGAATATTAATCTAGAGGAAATGTGGTTTGAATAGGATGGCGCTACACCTCACTTTGCACACGAATCAATTGATTTATTGAGAGAAAAATTTCCTGGACGTGTAATCTCAAAAAACGATGATGTTAATTGGCCTCCAAAATCATGTGATTTGACACCGTTAAACTATTTTCTTTGGGGTTATGTGAAAAGTCAGGTTTATAAAAACAATCTACAATCAATTCCTCCTTTGAAAGATGAAATTATTCGTGTCATTGCCTCAATTATGTCAAAATGTAATTGAAAATTTTAACAAAAGAGTGGACGTCTGTGGAGCTGTAAGAGGAGGCCATTTGGCAGTTATTATTTTTCACATATAAATGTCATAAATGATACTTCAATTACCAATAAAAGGTTTTTGAAAGTGATTCCAAATTAATATAAATACACTGTGGTATTTATGTAAGTTAATTTAAGTATGTTTATGTGTATTTTCACTTAATGCATTCTTAAAGTCGTCTGAAAAGTTCTAGTTATACAAAGGATATAAATGCATTTGTATTTGTGTTCTTCGCATTATGGTTTTTCCCATTACGTCTAAGTTCAAGCGAATGTAATAATCGTTTCTTTTAAATAATCCTTTGCGTACAGTTTATAGTTCTTTTCAGCGTACACTTATTGCTCTATTCTGTATATTAACTCGGAAATATATTTGTATTTTCCTTAATAAAACTTTGCTGGAAATGTAGAAGACTTATATTATACACAGGATATAAATGCATTTTACTATCGCAATGTATTTGCCTTTGTGTTTTAATTTTAAGTGAGTATAATAATAGTTTAATTTATATAATCCCTTAAGTACAGTTTATAGTTTTCCTCAATGCTCTATTATTAGTGTTTTATCTTAGAAGTGTATTTTTTTTTTATTTTTCCTTAATGTACTCGTATTTCTAGAAAGCTTTTATTATGCTCAGAATATAAATGCATTATATTGTCGGAATGAATTTATATTCGTTTTCTTTATATTATAGGTTTTTCCTATTAAAGGCTGTCCCAAAATTAACGCAAGATTTGAATTAAATAGAAAACACAGTTTTTAGTCTTTTGATTTTTGTGATTCACCCTTGTATACGCAATAGGCGTTAATAATAAGATCTGCTGCCGATATTTAATTAAGCGTCTGTTTCTGTAATGAAATTTATGACGCGCTTAAGGTATCGGATCTTACGTACCTTGGAAGCTTATTGTTAGTGACAGAGCACCTACCCATTAAACAATTGACAGAGGTTCGATTCCCCTCCGAGGACATGATTTTTCCATTAATTTCTGACTTAACTAAAAAGGTGTAATAAGCAGGAAATTACGAGTTTTCACAATTTAATTATATTTGTTTAGATATTAACATTCCTACGTTTATATTTATTGCATAACTTCTTACCTACGGAAGAAGACGTAGAAAATCGAAGTAGTTATAAAGGATGTTCCAAAATTAACGCAAGATTTGAATTAAATAGAAAACACAGTTTTTAGTCTTTTGATTGTTATTTTTTTTATTGAATCATAAAGTACATAGGATAGGGTTATTCATGGAATAACACAACGGGCAAATGGCCTCCACAGTTTTGCATGAACATACGCACTCGTTTGTCGAAATTTTCGATGACCATTTTGCATAACTGTGGCTGAATTTCGTTGATGCAGCGCCGAATCTCCTCTTTTAATGCACGGGTGGCTGTGGGCTTGTCGACATAGACCTGTGATTTTAAATAACCCCATAAAAAGAAATCTAATGGTGTTAAATCGCACGATCTAGGGGGCCAATTCTGATCACCGAAGCAAGAGAGTGCACGACCTGGAAATGTCTCATGCAGTAATTGAATTGTTCACGGGCTGTATGGCATGTGGTGCCGTCTTGTTGAAACCACATATTGGCCATATCAATATCCAACTTCGGCAGAAAGAACTGTGTTATCATGTCGCGATATTGAGCACCAGTAACAGTCACTGCTTGAACAGCCTCATTTTCAAAAAGGTATAGTCCAATTGTGCCTTCAGCCCAAAATCCACACCAAATAGTGACACGTTGTGGATGCATTTGTTTTTCGACAATCACATGTGGGTTCTCAGAACCCCAAAAACGGCAATTTTGGCGATTAACAAAGCCATCAAGGTGAAAATGTGCTTCATCGCTTAGGATGATTTTGCTCGAAAAATCAGCGTCCATTTGTTGATGTTTAATAATCCATTCAACGAACTCTCTTCGCTGTGCATGGTCATTAGGCTTCAGTTATTGTGTTATTTGAATTTTGTAAGCATGGAGCCACAGATCTTTAGTGAGCATACGCTGTAGAGAGCTTCTTGAAATTTGCAATTCTTGACCACGACGCCGAATTGAGGTTCCTGGATTGTCACCGACACTCCCACACACTGCTTCAATATTGACATTTGAACGGCTTGTTTTTGGACGACCAATGTGTTTGGCGTCTCCAATGGATCCAGTGTCCCTGAATTTTTCAATTAATCTCTTCACAGTTGACAAAGTTAAAACACTATTCCGCCCATATTTTGTATGAAATTTTCGAACTGCGGCCGCCAACCTTTCATTATTTTTGAAATATTGTTCAATAGTGAAGACACATTGTTCTATCGTGTAAGCTCATTTTTACTAACCCTAAACTGTTAGCTGTCGAATTGTTTTTTTAGGGTTGCCAACACTTTACTGCACAAATGGCGACAAATTCAAATCTTGCGTTAGTTTTGGGATATCCATTATTATCTCTGTTTAATTTCGAAAGAGTATTTATTTTACATAATTCTTTAAATATATATTTTATTAGTTGATTTATGTATGGTTATTGTATCTAACACATATATTTTCTGAGTTCATGATATGCACTTATAAATAATAACTCAGGTCTGCAAAAGGATAATCCCTTTGTATATAGAGTGGGTAACCAAATTTGTGTTTGTATAAATAGACGGGGAATTCTAATCAGAGCACATGAACTTAAGAGTTTAACAAACGCTTAAGTCTAAGAGGTCGATGACAGCAAATGAGCCAAAGAATTAGAGAAGGAAAAAAGCAGAGTTAGACCTGGATAACAGGTCATTTTGTCCAGAAAGTGTGTGTCGTCTGACACTACTCGTATCAGTCATCTTTTTTTTCCAAAGAAGAATTAGTGCGAGCTTTCTTCACCTTAGCTTCCGGGCTTGAACTGCGTACTCGACAATTCTAATACCCACGTTTGGTCACCACTTTTACGGGACATCTTCAGAGTTTAACTGTCACGCTGAAACTAAGACTCGAATATATCCCATACAAGTAGTGACAAAACGTCGGTACCAGAATTGTTGAAGACGCGGTTCCAGCCGGGAAGCCAAGATGAAGGAAGTATGAACAACGATAGCGGAAGTCTACGAGCCAGATTAATTACGCTTGGTTCCTGTAAGCGAGAATCGATAGGCAGCGTTTCAACATATTTGGGAGAAAGAAGGTCGGAAGCAGAATCTACCTGCATTCAAATAAGATAAGTGCTTATACATATAAATAGACAATATAAAGGAAAAAATTTTATTTGCAATATATAATTTTAATGTTAATTTCGTTGCGTTTCCTTTATTATTATTTCTAAGCGGAGATCCTCCTAAAAATTATTTATTGAATGCGCAAATATTTTACAAGATTTTTCCGCTCATCAAATTAAAAGGATGTTTATATACTCGCATCCTTTTCGTAATCTGAAACGCCCTGAGAATAGTAATTTGTAGAAAAAGTAACATCTTTACATTTATTTACCAAGTCGCAAGTTTATCTCAGTTTGCTAGTCGGTGCATTGTGTTCAAATACAGGGTATTTCAAAAAGAATATGCCTATTTCGAATGCACATATTTATTAAACTTTAAGACAATCGAATATGAAACTTTACACACATATTTACGAACCCCTCAAGTTCAGATTACAGATGTTTAATATGTCCTCTATCAGCGACACGAACAATATCACATCGATACTTAAATTCCTCCCATACTCGCGCAAGCATGTCCTTCGTCACTGATGTTATGGCAGTACGGATCCGGTTCTTCAACTCTTCCGGATTCTGTCGGAGTGGTGGTACATAAACATTGTTTTTAACGAAACCCCACAGGAAGAAGTCATAGGGTGTCAAATCCGGTGACCGTGGAGCCCAGCTGAGACATGCTAAGTCGCCGGCTCCTTGACTACCAATCCAACGATTCAGTAGAGTTTCATTCAGATATTCACGCAGCTGGCGACTCCAGTAAGGGGGTGCCCTGTGTTCTTGAAAAATGAAGTTGTTTTCGAGCAGCCCCTGAAATAACCAGTTTTGTAACATAGCGAGATACTGCTGACCGTTAACCGTGTTTCCATCAAAGAAAAATGGGCCGCAAACAGATGATCGGGATATCGCACAAAACACATTGATTTTAGGCGAATCTTGTAGATCTTCAATGACTGCATGTGGGTTCTGTAGACCCCAAATTTGAACATTGTGTTTGTTTAGCAGACTACTAACATATAAAGTCGTTTCATCACTGAACAAGATGCGTTGTGCGAAAGTGTTATGATTGTCAATAACATCATGAATTTCGTTACAAAATGCCACACGTTTCCGTTTGTCATCAGACGCAGAGCTTGTAACAACTGTAACTTATACGGCTTCGTAACCAACCGACGTCTCAAAACGCGCCAAATTGTTGTTGTAGGCAGTTGTAACTCCCGCCTGGCACGACGAGTTAATTTTGAAGGATTACGTTGTAAAGCAGTTTGAATTCGTGCAACATTTTCTTCAGAAACACGAGAGCGGCCAGGACTCTTTCCTTTACATACACATTCTGTATCTACAAACTTTCGATACCATCTGCGAATGTTGCACCCATTCGGAAGATCGATTTGGTAACCCGAAACAGTTTTGCACTGTAATCACGGAATTGCACTTCGCAAACTCGAGAACACAAAATGATTTCTGCTGCGGAGTGGCCATTTTAAACGTATGACGGTTGCCAAAAAAAAAACAGAAGACAACTGACATCTAGCGGCTATTAAATAAACTAGACTATGTATTCGTTTCTCCAGCCGAGCCGAGGCGCAGCAATTGATAGTTTGGACAAAATAATACTTTGTAATACGTACATTCTTTTTGAAACACGCTGTATAATAGATTGTTACATCACCTCAGGTCATTGTATTTTTTTTATAATTTCTAATATTAATTATCATTTAAAGGGCCCATCAAAATATAAAAATAATGTAGTGAATAAAAGTTCGGATCAGTAACAACGTATATGTATATTGAGTGAATTCAAACAATTTGCATAATATTCATAGACATATATGTACATGAATATTATATAGGTTATATTTGTATAAATTTACGTAATTACGCATTTGTGTTTGCAAATACATAGATGAAATTGTTTATATAGGAATTTCATAATTTAGTATATTCCGCTTTAGGCATAAATATTGTAACCATACCCTCTGATACTAGAATAATTTCGAGATGAATTGACATCCAATGTAATCAATATAACGTAAGGGAGCAAATACAGTGTCTGCAAATAAATGCCATTATATACGAGGCGCGGTCCAAAATTAATGGCCGATCATTAATAAATACAACGTAAGGGAACATATACAAGTTTCTACAATAGAATTATATTATTATTATATAATAGAGTTATATAAACAAGACGCAGTTTCAAATTAAGAGGTGATGATTAATAAAGCGAAAATAATTTTAACAAAATGACAATTTAATAATGGTTTCAGAAATGTACATGCGAGGGAGCGTTTTTATATTCGCGGAATGAGCGGGTTGTAGAGGGGTGAGTAGGCGCATTGGGGGCGTGGCCTGTGCAGCGACTCATGATTAGTATAAATACGAAGTTTCATTGTTATTAGACAGTTAGTCTTTGAGCTATCGTCAACCAAGTAACATAATCAGGAGTGAAAAGTGAAATATGGCAAAAATCGAATATCGTGCTGTTATAAAGTTCCTTACCAGGCAAGGAAAATCAGTCGCGACCATAATGAATGAGATGTCATTGGTTTACGGCGACTCTTGTCCAGGAAAAACCATGGTGTACAAGTGGCACAGTTTATTTAAACAAGGAAGGGAATCCCTTGAAGACGACCCGAGGCCGGGCAGGAGCATTGAGGTGACCACGCCAGCACTTATCCAAAAAGTTGAACAAATTGTACTCGAAGATGCTCGACTAAAGAAGAAACAACTCGCAGAAATGGTTGGAGTATCCGATACAACAATTTTTAAAATCCTACACGATCATCTCGGCATATCTAAGGTCAGCGCAAGATGGGTGCCGAGAATGCTCACGCCGCTGCAAAAACAACAGCGCGTAGAGTGTTCGCGTGCATTTTTGGACCTCTGTAATGAAGACAAGGATGGTGTATTGAGTGGAATTGTTACTGGAGACGAAACTTGGGTTCATCATTATGAACCTGAGTCCAAACAACACTCCATGCAGTGGCATAAAAAGGGCACAGCACCTCCCAAGAAACTTAAAGTGTCACAATCAGCTGGGAAACTCATGGCAACGGTATTTTGGGACTCGGAAGGAATATTGTTGATTGATTATAAAGATAAAGGTGTTTCTATAACCGGAGAATATTAAGCTCAATATTAGAGCGACTAAAAGAAGCCATTAAAGAGAAAAGACGGGGAAAATTGACAAAAGGTGTTCTGCTTTTGCACGACAACGCGCCCGTCCACAAGAGCCGCGTTGCGTTAGCTGCCCTGCGTAAGGTGGGCTTCGAAATTGTGAATCACCCACCCTACAGCCCAGACCTGGCCCCGAGAGATTATTACCTGTTTCCGAAAATGAAAAAAGAGCTGCGGGGTAAAAAATTTACTGCCGATGATGAAGTCAAGGAGGCAGTTTCGGCGTATTTTGCAGATAAAGAGAAATCATTTTTTTATGAGGGTATAAATAAATTAATTGAAAGATGTGAAAAATGTATCCGTCTTGCAGGTGAATATATTGAAAAAGAAAAATAATTTGGTTTTTTTATTTCCACCGCTTGTCCCCCATTCCGCGAATATAAAAACGCTCCCTCGTATTTACTGTAGGCTTCTACATAATTGCTATGTCATTTCAAATATTTTTGATATCGCGAAACGACCTTTTTCAAATCTTATGCGCAAAATTCGTCCGTGTGGGGTTGTAGGTTTTCTATTTCACACTATCTAGAAATAATATGTGGACGCAAGCGAAAGAGATGGTAGTCTCCACGCACGAGATCAGTGCTAAAAGAAGGATGAACGAAAATCACTCATCCAAGTTTTTAATTGTTTCTGTTGTGCATATAACAAGAAAGAAGAACAATTCCTGAACTCAGCATACCCTATCGTCTGTTGTCACTAGCATGGCGCAGTTTAGAAAGCGTTCTATAATAAACTTTGGAAGTCGTATTTGCTCCAGATTTCATAAAATCAACCAAAAGAGGATGTGTTTTTGATCTCAGAAAACTGTTGCCATGATTTTCCTTTGAAACGGTATTTGTTTGAATTTTTTTTGATTTAGGTGAACTGGAATGGAAACTGTATAGATTGTTGTTTCGTTACAGCATTAACCTACAAAATCCACATTTCATCATCATCCACAATAATTTTCCCTCGTGGTTGAAGCTGTTGAGACAAACACGTGCAGGTGCCATTTTGTGATTCGCCAGTATCTGTGAGCATTTTCAGTACCCGTTGTACACACAGTTTTCGATAACTTAGAGTTTCAATTATGATTCTGAACAATGTTGTCTTAGAAACTTCTGAATTTTGGAAACTCAAGAGAAAGTTTGAATATCACAGTCACTCTGGACAAAGTTCTCCACACTAACTACTTTCCCTTCCAGTAACAACGTTAGATATAATTTTCAAAAAGCTGACTTTCAGAAACTCTACTTCGAGTTTTCTGTAAAAAATTGGTCCTTCCTTGATAGCTATGCTAACGTTGACGAAGCCTACGTTCTTTTCTATAACGCTTCGAAGATATTCGTCTCTAAAATTTGAACTTTCCTCTGAAGAATATCGAAGAGTTTTCCTTACGTAAGGAGCATATCGGAAAAACTTATACGAGCCATCAAATAATCTTCTTCGAGATCGTAAAAGATCCCCAAATATTGAGATTGCTGACGTATCCTAGTTTTTTCGTCTAGTCGTGAATGCTTGGATAATATATGTTTAACTTTTCTACAAACTTTTTTGTCGAATGCTGTGGGTTCGACTCAGTCAATACTTTTATTTTATCATCAACCTCAGCGGGTCTCCTTGATCGAAGAGGATCGTTAGAATTAAAACTATCGGCATAAAATTTTGAATCGTCGTTGGTATTGAGGTTCTTGTTGGGCAACATCGCCATGAACTTCGTCACAAAAATTAAATTGTATGCAGTGTTGTGCACGATACAAGACACAGAATCTTATCAGGATAGAAACAATTAAGTACCTTTGTTTATGATGTACATGCCGAATGATCAATTCCTATTTAAATTTAAATCTTAACTTGAGTTTGATTTTCTAGTTGGCTTTGTATTTAGAAATATGTCTAAATTTATATCCGAATTTCCTATTTTAAATAAGACTGTATTTATTTCGAATTTAAGGAAGATATCGTTTGGATTTTACACGTCATTGATGTTTAATAATGTAACGTGACTCCCCACTAAACGTGAGATATTGAATTAGATTTGAGTACGCGTTTCCCCTGGACAAATTTCACCTTTTTGATGATTTTAGGATGTATATAAAGAACGCGATTTCTTGTAAAATTTGAAGCTGTTGACGCTTCTACGGTAGTAAATTTCTCTTCTAGGCTGGACAGGTTCCTGTCAGGTATACTTGCGCAGTTCAATTTGTTCTAGGTTGGTCTTTCTCGAGCCTCCAACCTGACCAACTCGCACTTCTGAACGAGAGAAATCGTTTCGATAGCTTTTATAATTGTGGATTCCGATCACTTGGGCCACTACATACGATGCGTGTTCTATATCCAACGTCACGCTCTCCAAGGACAAGGCGTTGTCTTTCTCGTTGGACTACCAGCTGCTGCAACGACGTCAGTCTGTCTGACCTTGGGAGGGAGCCCACCATAATCATGCATGCAACCAAACCACTGCTCCTCTGCGTAAATCTGTTACTATTATTTGAAGAGACACCCAAAACACAAACACAAAGATATAATAATAATAATAATAATAACTTTATTGCAATTAATTATACAAAGAGAAAAAGAAATTGCAAACGTAATGACAAAATACAAAATATTACATGTGTTAAAACATATTCTTATACATCACATTCTTGCTGTTGAGAACCACGATTTATGTATTCAAATACACTGTATGGTTCTAAATCAATTAAGAAATCACGAACTCTTTTTTTAAATATTAAGAATACCTTAATTTCTTTTAATGATTCCGGTAAACTATTAAAAAATTTAATGGAAGAGTAGCGAAGTCCACTCATCATAAACCTTGTTGCACGACTAGGGTTATTCGAAAGAGATTGCATTGTTGTTTGTTTATTCTTAACAGAAGAAAATACACATACATGCTTGTTACATTAAGTCTGTCAATTGTGGTTAACTGTCAAGCCGGACCGATAAAGTAGAAAAACGTTTGTGTGTTCCTACTTTGTTATTAAAACAATGAAGACTATTTGATTTAGTCAGATTATAAGTTAAGGACTTCACATTTAAACTTAAACCACATTTTATCTGCTTCTGGGTTTCCGGGCTGGAACCGCGTCATTTGAATATCTCATTTGTATGGGACATTTGCATGGGACATCTTCAGGGCTGAACTACTGCACTGAAACTGGTGTAAGTCGATGGGGGACGGGTTTATATATGGATAGTGGGTCATGGGTCAATGGAGGTGCAGGATTGCCAAGCGTTATGTAGGGGGTAGCCATTATCGCGGTTAAGGTTATTGGGGTGCTTAGAGATCTCTATAGCTTCACGGATTTTGCTACCATAGTAATGGTTAGTGTGGGATAGGATCTTGGTCGAATTAAACTGAATATGGTGCCCGGTTTCCAGCCTATGCTCGGCAAGTACAGAACCGGCTATGCGCAGCAACCTAGTACAACGCTCATGTTCAGAAACACGAGTGCTGACAGACCGCCTTGTTTCACCAATAAATGCCCTGCCGCATGAACAAGGAATCCTGTACACACCAGGTGATTCTAAAGAAACATGGACTTTTACGGAAAAAGTCTCAGATAATTTGGAATGGGGTTTGAAGATGGTTTTGATGTTGTTTTTGAGAAGAATCCTACTGATGCGGTCAGTAACACCTTGTATATAGGGTAGGTGGGCTTTATAGAGGGGGAGAGATGATGTAAGCTGTGTATTAAGTTGTGGGATTTTGGGATTAAGATGTAGATCTATGGTTCGTTGAATATTATGGTTGGAGAAATTATTATTTATAAGAGCTTTGGTAACATGACTTAATTCCTGGGATATAGAATGCTGGTCGTCAGATATGTTGACAGCTCTTTGGACTAAGGAATTGATAACGCCCTGTTTCTGGGCGGGATAATGATGGGAGAGGGCATTAAGATACCGGTCAGTGTGTGTGGGTTTGCGGTATATTGAATGCCCTAGTGAACCATCCAGATGACGAGTTACCAAGAAGTCGAGGAAAGGAAGGGAACCTTCAGATTCAATCTCCATGGTGAAACTTATGGAATTGTGTTGTGAATTTAAGAAAACAAGGAAGTTGTTCAAGGAATCCCGACCTTGCGGCCAAATAACGAAGGTGTCATCCACATATCTAAACCAACATTTTGGTTTTTGGTTACAGGAGTGTAGAATTTGTTGTTCGAATGCCTCCATAAAAATGTCAGCGACAACAGGAGAGAGAGGAGACCCCCATACGTATCAAATTAAGCCACATTTATTGTTGCAACAGTTTAAATACATTTGTGTTCCTTTTTCAGTTTTTTATCAAATTTCAAACACTCAATCAAAATACTGCCAATTGTCATATGGCAAAACATAAAAATAGATACGAATGACTAGCAAAAATGCTTTTACGCCTCTCGACAAACCTAATACGATATGGATAAAATGAACAAAAAAAGTTTTTTGAGAAATATTCTGCAGCTAAGGTGATTTTAAAAAGTAGAAGATGAAAAAATCTTTTACAATAGTGGGCAAATATAAAGCTTTATTGTACTTCTATGTTGATCAAATAATTCTCAGAGTAAATAAATTGTCCGTAGAAAGAAAAATAAATAGCTTTAGGAACAATCTGCGAAGTAAAAAAATGAATTATTTACGTATGAAAGTTGGAATACCATTAGAGAAAAATGTAATTTCATTTTACTACTGTTCGTATATAAAGTGTACAAGGTTGAATCTCCCATCTTAAATTACAATAGAAATGAAAATAGCAAATAAAAGAGTCGGAAAGAAAATTTTTCTTTTGACACATGGCATTAATTTATGTCGACTCCGTTTTCCACTCTGCGATGAGCCGAGCTCTATTTATGAGATCGCCAGAGATTCTATGCCAGAATGGTGCTTTCTCGAATCAAAAGCAATATATTAAAGTGGCTATCCTTTCCGCCCGACTTCACTGACATTTAATGAACTCAATCATCGATGCCGGCACGAAGAAACAGAATTTAGCACTTTTACCACAATTCTTAATACTTCCTTTTTGGTGAAATGCGAATTATATTTTCAAGGTACAGTTCCCTTACGATTTATGGATCATAGGATTTTCTCAGATAACAATACCAGATTTTATGTACAAGGTAATCCAAAGGTAATCTCCCAGTTTAAATGGGCTCTTTAATTATATATATATATATATATATATATATATATATATATATATATATATATATATATATAACTACATATATTAATATGATGAAACGATACCGACGAAATATTGTCAGAGAAATATAAAATATTGAGAAACAAATCAAGTATTCATATTATTATATTTACATTAAGATATGCAACGTTTCACCCACAACCGTCTTTTTAATCTACTGACAAGCTTACATTATTTTCATACTTGCTAATCACACAAATGCATCCGTATAGGAACATTCCTATTTAGTTTAGCATGAAGGAAATTGCTGTTAATTAATGGTCAATTAATATACCCTACATTGAATAACGCATTTAAATAATAATTAGATTTAGCACGCGATATCTCCTGACCCCCTAACATCGTGAGCAAGGGTTGGTAGTAACGAGTTTAAGGGCTGATTCGAAATTATGCCCAGAACGCAGGCTCGCTAGGTATTAGTTTCTAATGCAGCATTAACTAACATAATTTATGAGGTTTACATGGCTCCACTATGAGCACGTTCATGTAACATGGGAGCGTAATTCAAACATAAACGTTTCGAGAGAGGTATCTATATTAATTAGGTAGTAGTGGCGAAGCTATAAAGCAACTGTTCCCTCGACTAGCATCGTTATTGGTGAAACAATATCATAATAGAGAGAGTTTTACTTTATAGGAGTACTATAGCGTAAATTTTAACTAACGATATATATATATATATATATATATATATATATATATATATATACGAGGATGGTCCCATAAATACCCGGCCTGACCTACAGATGGCGGTAGTTGTTTGAAAAATATCACTGTTTTAGAAAGTACACAATCTATAAAGCATATACTTCAAGTTTGAAGACGCCACGTTGTTTAGTATTTGTTTGGCAACGATCAATAATGAATGTTTTCAGTGAATTTATAAAAATGATGAATATTAGTAATCGTTACATGATACAATACTTTTATTTGAATTTCATTAATCATGAATCTATACGTATGAGCCCGATAGTAAACAGCAGTCGACTGTGTGGGTATTCCAAGTTGAGCCAAAACCAACATAAGCTGTTCGTGCTCAAAGCACATCATAACAAATGGTCGCCTGTTTTTTCGGAATAACCGGTCACGTTACAACCGTGCTTTTAGTGAGTCGTAGAACGGTCAATTCCGAATGATACACAACTATTTGTTTGCCAAAAGTTTTTGAAGAAATAAGGAAAACAAACCGAAAACGACAGATTATTCTCCACCAACACAATACGAGCTCTCACAGATCGGTTCAAACAATTGAATATTTGACCGGGTAAAACATTGCATTGATTAGCCATCCGCCGTACAGCCCTGATCTAGCACCCCGTGATTTCTTTTTGTTCCCACACGTGAAGAATAAACTTCATGGTCAATGGTCTTCTACGCCGGAAAAGGCAGTTGAGGCATTCAAAACTCATATTTTGGATATACCGCCTTCACGGTGGTAACAATGCTTTTTGAAGTGATTTAAACGAATGCAAAAGTTCATTGATTTTCAAGGAGAATATGTTGAACAGCAATAAAACTATTTTCGATAATAAATAATTTTTTTTATTTGCCATTCCCGAAATATAAACGGCTACCCTCGTATCTAGACAAAACCACGGTTTGGTGTGGTTTATGGGAAAGTGGAATTATCGGTCCGTATTTTTTCAAAAATGAAGGCGGCCACAACGTAACTGTGAATGGCGCCCGTTATCATATCATGATAACGAACTAACACATGGATCAATAAGTCCCGAGACTAACAATGAAAACAACATTTTTTTTGCAAATTTTTTTTTTATTCATCAACATAATCACCTTTTAGGGTGATACAATGGTTCCAACGCTTTTCCAATTTTTCAATACCATGTTTATAAAAAAATTTATCTTTCGCTTCAAAATAAGCTTCAGTTTCAGCGATGACCTCCTCATTTGAGCCAAATCTTTTTCCCTGGAGCATTTTTTTAAGATCAGCAAAGAGCCAGTAGTCACTGTGGGCTAAATCTGGCGAATATGGGGGGTGGGGAAGCAGATCGAAACCCAATTCGTTCAATTTTGCCATTGTTTTCATCGACTTGTGGCAGGGTGCATTGTCTTGGTGAAAAAGGATTTTTTTTCTCTGCATGTGCGGTCGTTTTTTTGCGATTTCCTCCTTAAAAAGCACTAGTAAGTCAATATAATAATCACTGTTGATCGATTTACCTTTTTCGAGGTAGTCAATGAAAATCACGCCATGTGTATCCCAAAAAACTGACGCCAGGACTTTGCCAGCTGACTGCTGCGTTTTCGGACGTTTCGGACGGCTTTCGCCAGCTGTGCGCCACTCAGATGACTGCCGCTTCGACTCTGGAGTGTAGTGATGTATCCATGTTTCGTCCATGGTCACGTAACGACGCAAGAAATCTTTTTTGTTGCGAGTAAATAGCGATAAACAGCTTTCTGAATCATCGACTCGCTGCTGTTTTTGTTCCATCGAAAGCAATCGCGGCACCCACTTGGAAAAAACCTTTTTCATGCTCAATTTTTCATGAAGGATAGTAAATACACTTCCATATGATATCTGTGTCATCTCAGCAATCTCACGGAGCTTCACTTTACGATCTTTCATTATAATTTTTGTCACTTCACTCACATTTTCCGGTGTAACGGCTTCCACAGGTCTACCCGAGCGTTCCGCGTCATTTGTGTCGGTACGACCACGTTTAAACTCGGCAAACCACCGACAAATCATTGCTTTTGATGGACAAGAGTCCGGGTAACATTTTTCAATCCATTGTTTTGCTTGCGTGGTGTTTTTACCCATTAAAAAACAATGTTTTATCAGAACACGAAACTCGGTTTTTTCCATTGTTTAAACAAACTACAAAACGACTTTACTCCAACCTCGATAACTCAGCTGTTTCTGGTCCGATCGACTTAAAATTTTGACACGTTTCAAGCTAAGGTTAGTACTCTAGAAAGACGTGGTTACTGGTTTACTACGAGCGCCATCTATGGGTTAGTCTCGGGACTTATTGATCCATGTGTTATTTACTACTTTAAATTGAAGCCCGTGATCTCGACGATATTGGGTTCAAAACAAGATAGCGCCTTTGGCCACAGAACCCGTGAAACCATAGCTTTATTGCGAGAACAATTTTGTGAACGTTTAATTTCACGTAATAAATCCGTGCAATGGCCGCCTAGATCGTGTGATGTCACACTTTTAGACTTTTTCGTTTGTGGCTACGCAATGTTCAAAATCTACATGGATAAGTCAGCTACAGTTGAGCAATTGGAAGTCAACATTACTCGCGTTATTCGTCAAATACCACTTGAAATGTTCAAACGCGTCATCGAAAATAAGAAACTTCAGAATGGACTATGTTAGGCGCAGTTGCGACCAAACATTTGAAAGAAATAAGAAAAATAAATGTCAAGAATGGTTTTTTGCATGATAATAAAGAATACCTGATAAAATTGAAGTTTTTATTTGGAAAAAAGTACCTCCAAATGAATTACCCGTTATAAGTCTCCTTTCACTTGTCGGAAACAGAACTAGTACAAAAAAGAAATGGTTTAGACTCTGTCTGAAGTATAGTGAAATATTAATCTTCAAATAATATTACTATTTATATGATTCGCTATAGTGCTAGTCAGACAAATAAATGTAAATATGAACACGTGTCTAAAGGACAGGAAATATTGCAGATTTTTTTTCAGAAGCGTAGGTATAAAAGTACTGGTTTAATTAATATTATTTAAAAAAATTCCATCACTCGTACTCGTCAAGCATTTTCCTCACAGTAGTAACGTTTTCCTCCGTAACTGACTTCGTGGCCTTCCTGGCCTCTCAGCATCCTCCACAGCTAAATTTTCTTGATAAAAAATAGCGTATGCAAGTTATAAATGAATACATTTAGTAGTGCGACCGGTAGTAATTCAATATTCCATTTATCTATTGGTTGAATTGTGCCCGTTTTCATGACTCCATGCTTTTAATTGAATTTTATCCGAAAATTAGATGTAAAATTGGGATAATTGCTCCAAATTACAGCTTAAGAATGCGATACTGAAATTTAATGCCTAAAATCGAGTATAATTTGAATAGCTACTTTTAACGAGCAAACCCATAATGCGAATGGCGAATACACATAATTATTCCATCGATGAAAGATGTTTTTATAACAACGATATTTCGATTGTATGCATTTCAATTTCAGTTCTTTAATAAAATAATTATTTATTAATTGTACTTGTTTCTATGAACGCCGTTGTTACTTGTACTGAAGAGAAATAAAATATTAAATCCCGGTATTTAGTCAGAATTGAAATGTTCCGAGAAAGTAATTGCTGGAGTTACGAAACTCCATTAGGAAGGAACCGCGACGTAATACTCCGGGGCATGCAGGCATATTACGCAGGAAAATGGAGCCGCGAATTCTGAAACAATTTCAGAATAAAATTTCATTATGTAAATACTCTGTTCGATGTGTATCGGCTAGAATATTAAATGGATAAGACGTAAAAAGATTTGGATACATAATGCGCATGAGATTATCAGGATTGAAATTCAAAAGCGTAAATCATATCAATATCGATAAATTTTTTAAAATTCTAACTACAGTCGTACCGACAAAGCTATATCGTAATTTTCTAGTTAGATTTTATATTTCATAATCTAGGTTTTATTAAGAGAGTTTTGACATTATCTTTTACGTCCTTTTATGTTCAGAATTAGAATGTTTTAGGAAGTGTAGAATTATAAGTTAGTACCGAACAGATCTTTATATTATATAACGTCAACGCACAATTATTAATTATGACGGGCATGAGTAAGGGAAAAATGAGACCATTGGTTGACCCAGTGCGAAAGTTTATTGAATTTCTCGATTTATATACAATGATGCTAAGATATACTGTAAAGTTTGGATTAAATTGTTGATGTGCTGGGACAAACGCGACCGTAAAAACCATATGAAGAGTATAGAGCACTAAAATAAGAAAAATAACGTTCCACCAAAAACGCAATTTATGTTTGATTTACTGTTCATGATAATTGCCCGTGATTTGAGACTTCATCTACTTGTTAAAAGGAATCACTCAAATGTTAATAACACCTTGTCTACTAGATACGTTTTAAAGAATCACTCATCGTTAGGCAGACCTGTATTATTAACGAACGATTCCTTGGTAGAATTTATCGTATCTTTTCGATACCGAAAAATAATGAATAATCATTGCATCTCTCTCTCGTCCAACACACAAATGTATTAAACGACAAAGCGAGGTTTATTCGGCGAGATTTAGTCGGCGAGATTTATTCGGCAAAACGCTGTGGTGCAAGCATCTGTCTATACACGTTTTGAAAACTTTGTTGTCGACATGCGAGATAGACGCGTTCTCGCTTTGTCGTTGAATACATTTTTGTGTTGGAGGAGAGAGTGAGACAATGATTATGCACTTGATCTACTTGATAAGTAGCCGTTTCATGACTTCTGGAATAAATACGGTTCTTACTGGAAGCTACAACTCCGGAGAGCGTTACAGAGCCAACATCGAAAACATGATCAAAGTTGTAGTAAAAGATAAACAGCTGAGTTTATGTGTCGACGAAACGATAAATCGAAAAAAAATTCTATTTCGAATATTATGGCGCGTGTTCTAAATCCTGTTAAAGCGACATTTCCCATTGTATTAGCAAAAGATTAGAAAATTGCATTGGCGAAGCAACGGTGCTAGATACGCTAAAAACTGACCAACTGTTGATGCTTGTGAGCGATGGTGCAGTGACAATGTGTAGTGTAAGCCGTTCCCTTAGAGACAAGTGTGAGGGACTTTTACATATGACGTGTAAAGTTTATCCTTTACACCTTGTAACGCAAAGTATTCGACATTGTTAACCAAAGGTGGATGCATTAATTTCAAATATTAAAAGAGTGTGATGTCTTCGAGTATTGAGCGAAGACTGGATGATGTATTTTTATAATGTACTTACCTATGATATTCTTGTTTACTATTATTTGATTATTTCAGTCTTGTTTTACTTTATTTTGTAACGTTTATTTTATTAACTTATTTTTTTTCTGGTGACAGTAAACTGTATTTTCTTATTATAGAGTCCTGTAGAAAGCTATCTGTAGGACTCAATAAAGAGCTTTTACAAAGTTTCCCTATTCCTAAAATTAACTATTTTCGAAACATTTAATTCTTCTCAAAAAAATAAAGGAAAACTGTAACTAGCTAAGAATCAATGTACCAGGTGTACCGGAAAGTCAAGTTCAAGTTTTTCTAACAGATGTCGCTAGGCTTAAGTATGAAATGTTATGATTTGACACATACGTTATTTTATTCTACTGAGATCAAGCTTCGAAGCTACGCATGTTACATTTTGCGAAAGTAACACTGTCATAGATTAATACATCTTTGAAGATGTCGAGTTTCGTGCCTGAAAAAGTGCATTTGCGGTACGCATTACTTTTCTTACTTAATCAAAAAAAAAAGGCGATGAAAGTCATCGTTTGCTGGTAGAAACTTACGGTGAGCATGTTTCAAGCATAAAAACATTTGAGGCGTAGTTTCGAGAATTCAAAAGTGGTTATTTCGATGTGCAAGGAAAAGAACGTTCTGGTAGACAGAAAAAGTTTAAAGATGGGAAACTGCAGGAGTTATTGCATGACGACCTAACACGAACTCAAAAAAATTGGCAGAAGCATTAAATGTAGCCCAAGAATCGATCAGCGATCGATCACGAGGAATCGGAAAGATTCAAAAGATGGGCAAATAGGTACCACATCAATCGATTGACAAATGAATAATCGAAAAATCGTCTGTGGAATGCTGCTTCAAAGACATGATCGGAAGTCATCTCTGCCCCGAATAGTGACGCATGATGAAAAATGTATTTATTTCAAAATTTCTAAGCGCAAAAAATCTAGGTTATCACCTAGCGAAGCTAAGCTATCGACTCCAAGACCAAATCGTTTTGGTCGCAAGACAATGCTCTGTGTTTGGTAGGGAGCAGTGGTGTATTACGAAATGTTGAAACCTGGTGAAACAGTTAATATTGATCACTAACAATAATAAATTATCAATTCGAACCATGCATTGATAGAAAAACGTTCAGTATGGTTCCGAAGACACGGTAAGGTCATTTTACAGCACGATAGCGCGCCGTCTCGTACAGCAAAACTGGTCAAGGAAGCATTGAAAGCACTTTGGCAGGACATAATATCGCACCCGCTGTATTCTCCAGACCTTGCCCTGTCCGACTATCACCTTTTTGCATCAACACACGCTTGCAGAGCAGCACTTCGCTAATTTCAAAGAAGTTAGGAAATGGCTCGATGAATGGTTTTGCTCAAAAGACAGTGGGGATGGCATCCATAAATTGCCCGAAGGATAGGCAAGATTTGTGTAGTCAAATTGCCAATACTTTGAATAAATAAATTTTCCCATTTTCTTGTAAATTATGTCGTTTTGTTCCGAAAAAGCCGGTAATGACTTTCCGGTGCACCTGGTATTTTCAAGGATGTTTCAAAGTATCCTGTTACGTTCTCCATGAATAAGTAATAAATTTAGAATGTCAGCATTTTAATACGTGTTTTCGTCATCCATTTTTAAATAAATGATACACAATTACCAAGCTGTTTCTGCGGGTGTTAAATTGACAGTAAATAATTGTAGTCACACAGATTAGTTGTGTGTTTATTATTGAAGGTAAATTTTAATGACTTGGCTTACGACGGTGTAAGTCTGGTACGGCCTTTTATTCTGTGAGGATTTTGTCGTGACAACTTAGTTGTCGTACACAGTATACGAAAATTATTATGAAAGAGGTTATATTAACCTTAATGGATTAATGTTTATTGTTATATATTATTATTAATATGCTATGCCATATGATATTTGATAACTCTAATTTCTTTTTGAAAAAAACGAGGAATTTTGTTGGTTGTTTATAAATTTTATATAAAAAAAGTTGAAAATGGAAGACCAAAATGAATAAAATTAACATTTACTACTACTTCATTTATAAAAAATTAAATAAAAAATTTCGGCATTAGACCAGGACTCGGACTTGTATCTACTGTTCTCTACACGTTTGCTTTAAGTAATTCTACTTCTAAGCAGTACAGTTTCTAGTCTTTTATTATGCCTTAAATCCATAATGAAATTTATGACATATCCGATCGATATTTGGGTTTCTCATGAACTTAAAGAAGTTCACATGAAGGTGCGCATAAAAGTGAGGAAAACGATACTCTATAGAACTAACGGTAACTAATGATGAGAAATGGATTTCTTACAACAAAGTGATTAAAAAACATTTCCTGCTACTTCATCATTATTATTAATTCGAAAAAATTAATAAAAAGTTTTCGACATTAGGCCAGGACTCGAACTTGTATCTACCGTTTTTTACACGTCTGCTTTAAGGAATTAAACCACTAAGCAGTACAGTTTCGAGTCTTTTAATATGCTGTAAAGTTGCATGCTCCATTATGAAATTTATGTTATATCCGATTGTTATTTGGGCTTCTCATGAACTTAAAGAAGTTCACGTGAAGGTGCATATATACGTGAGGAAAACGATACTTTATTAAGCTAACGATAACTAATGATGAGAAATCAATTGCTTAAAACAATGTAGTAGTCATCGCCAGACTATTAAAAGACCCCTTACGATCATTTGCCTTTGATTAATTCAACTAACCAGTCTCCAATAAAATTTAACTATTATTTTGTATTGTTTTAGGTCGGTATAATTATTCCCTAAATAAAAAAAATCGCTTTAAATAATAATTTCGAATAGTAATATTTATATATTATATTTATGTTCTACAAATATTAATTTTGATAGCAATTAAAACTAAAAGAATTTTTCAATCGAGAGATTTTCTTAGTCTGACAGTATTACGACAGAAATGGAATTCTTTAGCTGCTTCCTTTTCCTTTCTTTTGTTGTATTAGAACTGAAAGTGGCGTCCTCGAAAGCGTATTATTATTAAATCCGGAAAGGATTTCTTTTATATTAAGAACATAAATTAATTTTGTAGACGAAACGATTGTGAACGAGGAAAACAGAAAGAGATATTGAAAAAAAACCCATGAATTTATTATAGTCTTCAAATAGAAATCAGGGGCGTAAAAGAACGTTTGGTATTAGAGATACTAAAACAATTTCAATGTGATTTCAGTTTTTATTTTACTATTTTCATCGAATAAATAGATATCTTTTAATATTGGACATGTGACAGTTTCATTTATAAACTTTTTCTAAAGAAAAAGAAATTAAACTTTGATATAGCAAATACTTTAAAAGTTTGGGGTCACCTTCAGCCTTTCACAGTTTATTTCATTATCTTATGTCGTTATGTATCAGTTTTATACATAAATTTTTAACAGTTTTGGTTTCCGGGGTGCGAGTGCCTTGAAAAACAAATTGTTAGTTATACGATGGTAATTAAATAACGAGACTGCGCTTCCATGACCCAGCCACAACGGGCAAGGCTGTAAATGGAATCTCATTGACCTTGATACTTCCCGAGCAACAACCCGTTGTTTCGTCTCTCTGAATTAACCTGAAATACTTTACCAATTAAAAGAATTACCAAAAAGTGTTTACAAACGTTAAAGGAGGTGTTTGGTGAAAATGTTATGTCACGCGCGCGAGAAAATAGCACGAATGAGAAAGTCGAAATTGAAGCCAATACTGATCGTTGTTTTCGATATCAAATGTGTTATCACGTCTGACGTGCCTGCGGATCAAATGGTTAATCAGAAATACTACAAAGAAGTCCTAATCAAGCTGAGAGAAACAGTAAGGGAGAAAAGACCGCATTTGTGGAGGAAGGCCTCGTGGATTCTGCACCAGGACAACGCACCAGCTCGCAATGCTCTACCTGTGAAGCAATTGTTAGCGGACAAGCGCGTTGCTGTTTTTGATCATCCTCCGTATTCGCTAGATCTTTCACCATGTGACTTCTGCCTGTTCCCAAAAGTGAAAAGTGCATGAAAGGGAACACATTTTCAGTCTGTTGAACATGTAAAAGCAATAACAGCAGAGTTGTTGAAGAAGCTGACAACTGATGACAACAACATTGTTTTAAACAATGGAAGACTCGTGTACAGTGTATAGATAGGATAGGAGAATATGTTGAAAGGAATATGCGTTAAATAACAGTTTATTTGAAATAAATAACATTTCTCACCCCAGTTTCGCTATATAATTGCCACACCTCGTATGTAAAAGTTATTTTAATGACGGATTATTTTTTAATTGAATAGTTTTTCAATATTTGCTAATATTGTTTCTTTTATTGTCAAATGAAAATGCAGTGTCACTTATAAAAAGCCAAGCACGTCCGACACATCCTTTTATTCAAATTCCACAGAGAAGATAATTCATCGAAAGCCTAGAGAACTTCGCCTAGAAGAATTGTATA
Source organism: Dermolepida albohirtum (assembly GCA_031893035.1). Classification (NCBI taxonomy): domain Eukaryota; kingdom Metazoa; phylum Arthropoda; class Insecta; order Coleoptera; family Scarabaeidae; genus Dermolepida; species Dermolepida albohirtum. The sequence continues at coordinate 410,063 of JAVIWB010006120.1, read as the reverse complement.
ATTGACAAATTTTAGTGCTTTTGCTACAACAAAGGGTAGTCATGTAAATAGATTTTAATGTAAATATCTGTTGAAGTATATACTTTTTCGAACAAATAGAGAAAGCATGCTTTCTATAATCCTCTTAGTGCAATATTCTCAAAATTGTAATTTAATTGAATAATGCTCGTTACGATTAAGACAGTCTAAGTGGGTATGCCACTTGAGGCACAACAGAAGAAGAACTTTATACCAGGAAAAGATCGACATTAGCCTTTAGTGGAAAAAGTTAAGATCATAATATTACTTCTGCACATTAAACAAGAGCTCATAGAAGACTTTGTTAAGGCACTGGATCAAGAAGGTGAGGCTTTAAAATACTTCCAAGAAAAGTTCATAAAAATAACAAAAGGAAAGCTAAAAGAAAGTATTTTAGTTGGACCTCAGATGCGAGAAATAGTGCGATAGAAAATTTGAAATTGAATTGATAGCGCGGGAGAAAACTGCGTGGAGGTCCATGGTACAAGTTTTTACCAGTTTGGGAACAAAAAAGCAGAAAATTACAAAAAAATTTTAGTGAAGGATATGACCCAAGTATTTCATGGTGTTGGCTGCAATACGTCTCTTAAAGTACAAACTTTTGTGCGGAAAATATGGGCGACGTTACTGATGAGCATGGCGAACGGTTCCATAAAGACATATTGAGAATAGATAACGGTGTCAGAGCAAATGGAATCGCATAATGTTAGCAGACTACTGTTCAATGTTAAGATGGGAGGGGGGGGGGGCAATATTTCTTCCCATTTATAATTGTAAGAATGTGAAATATACATTATAGTATGCTATAAACACAAAAATCTTTTTTAGCTAGCTTTTAATAAAATAAATAAAATCTTTTCACTTAATGGCAAAATCAAAAGTTGAAATTTTTTGGCTACTGTAATTAATAAATGACAAATGAACAAAAATAAATTACTTTTCCGGACAACCCAATACAATTTGGAATCCTCTTATGTAGCGATTCTTGATCTGTGGGGCACAGGCCCTCATTGTTGAACATTATGTTCACTTAATATTAAAGAGTAACGCCTTTGAAAATTCGAAATCTTGTAATGTCAAATGTATGTCTCTGATGTTTTTTCAATCACTGAAGATTGATATATAACCCCTTTCCACATTAATTTCCGTCTTCTGTATACGTATTTCGACAACTAAGTTATCATCATCAGCATGCACTGAGTGTGCGTTTTGGCTTTCAACGGTACAGATCGTGTGCGGAATTTGTTTCGTACGGGTATTTTGCCGTAGTGCGACACTGTTTAATTGTCTGCTGATGATGACAACTTAGTTGTGGAAACACGTATTCAGAATACGAAAATTAATGTGGAAAGATTTTATATATCAATTTTCAGTGATTAAGTTAATCAACTACAGGTTCCATCAAAATTATTTGATGTTTTTTTACTTGAAAATAATTATAAAAACTCAGAACACTTAGTTGTTGGCTTTGCTATGCTCTAGGAAGCCATACCCTACTTCTGTAAGTATTAGTAATTCAGTATAAGATGTAATTCTTCGTTTTAAATAATTTTTTACGATTATTTACGGGCGTGTTGAAAGAAAGTCGACAGTCAGTTCAAAAAGTAATAATATATAGCGTGAATGAATATTTATTTGTTATTTGATTCTTCGTGTTGTATATGTAACTTTACACATAAGAGATTTGCTTTATAAGTTGGCCAAGTTTGACTCTCAAAAGCACACTATGTGCGTGTTAGTTGAGTAAAACAAATAGTAAGAGCAAATGCACGGAATTTACTACATTGTAACAAATACATATGTGTATTTGTACTGTTCACAAACTAACTTTACTATCCGCCATTTAGAATGTCTATTACTAATACTAAATAGGTCGAAAACAATGTTAACTAAAAGGTCTCCCATTCCCTTTTACCTTCATCTCTCGATCCCGCTCCTTCTCTCAACTTTGAAATGTAATTACAATTTCAAATGTCAAATTTAAACGCTGGAATAATCTACCTCACGTATCGCCTTTTTAAACTGAAAATATAGTAAAAGCAGAATTTATCTCGAATTTCTCTTTCACATTGACTCTTTAAATTACAGGACAATTTTCTATCGCCTTAAGCAAATATTCTCTATGTAAATATCTATATGTACAACGTTTATCTGCTGCTGATATGAATAATTTTATTTTATATTTGTCCGAAAACGCTTGAAGGTGTATCTAGATTATGCTTAGGATACTTTGTTTAAACGAGATCTACACATATTTGTATGATTCAACTAATTGGTGTAAACTAATGTCTGACTAACTAATAGAAGAAATCAAATTAAGTGAAATCAAATTGGTTTCATTTCACGCAAGAATTTCCTCAAAATTAGCTGAAATTTCAAATATCGGATCTGTTGGAAAGTTCTATAGTTTTTCTATTTTCCAGAAAGCAGACTTAAGCACATGTCCTTAAAATATATTTAAGATATATAGAGCGGGGAGGCTTGCTAGAGAGGCTTGCCTCAGCATTAATGACAGGCGACGAAAAAAATTCCCAAAGAGCAATTGTACGGTCGACGTATAGTCATGTGCACGAAAATAGCAGCTATCTTAAATTTGCTGAAATATCAATTTATATGTTAAATAAAAGAAAGTTTATTAAACTTCTATAACTATAACAATAAATAAATAGGTTTCTTAATACCAAAGAGAAAATAAAACTATATTCTAGGACAAACGAAACAATTGTGCCTTGAAATAGCAGTCATGCCAAAACGCTAACCAAATTTCATTTTTACTTAGTTAATTGGATTGAAGCACTTAATACTTTGTTGCTTGACCTTTATTGTTTAACATCTCTTGACACTTGTGGGGCAACGAGTTCACCAGTTGCCTACACTTCGTTGTTGAAATTGATTGCCATTTGGCTTCGGATATTCTCCACAGATCGTCAATACTTTGCAGCTTAGCAGCAGATACAGTCTTTTTCAAATTCACCCATACATTTTCAATGGGCTTTAAGTCTAGCGATTGTCCCAGCCAACACAAAACGCGAACGTGAGCGAAACCATATTTTCGCTTTACTGGAAACATGCTTCGGATCGTTATCCTGCATATGCAACCATCTTAGTGGAATTTATTCCTCTGTATATGGTAGAAGAACAGTTTGTAATATGTTCACATAGCCGTCAGCATACATTATGGCTTCTATCTTGTGTAAAGGGCCTATGCTATACCACAAAAAACACCGCCACAGCATGATGCTTGAGCCTGCGAATTCTACCGTCTTTTGGGTCTACTGGGGTTGAATTGCTGTCAATGGTGGTTTTCGTACGTGTTGTTGGTATGCACCGGAATTAAATAAAACTCTTTTCGATTCATCGGACCACAATACATTATACCGCTTTTTTCGTCCCAATGTACGTGTTCATGAGGTACAATGGTACATTCTTAGCCCTTCCTAGGGGAAAGACATTCATTCTGCTAGTCTTAGGAATATTGCTTTATGTAATGCGAATTACCGGATTCAAAACTTTTTATTTTGTCTAAAATTTTACATTTTCGAAGCTTTTAAAAACGATTTTGATGTCAAAATTTATCTAGCTCTTTCGACTTAATCCTGAAAGAGAATAAGATATCATATATCATAGTAAAATTAGAACTTTCAAAAGTGTGAGTCAGATATGAATCATTTCGCCACGAAGTCGAAAGTTTATATTTTTTTTAATTCAGAACTTTCGTTTTACCTCAGAACATTATATTTTGACGACAATTTAAATTTTTCCAAAAGGATTCAAAGCTTTTCCATTCACTTTTTTTCCAAATGGTTCCGAAATTGGTAATTTTAAAAAGTAGTTATACACTACAAATGGTCGTATATTGACATTTTATGAAGTTCTAATAACGATTTTGAGGTCAAAATCTATCTCACTCTTTTGGCTTAATCCTTAGAGATTAAAGGACTTGGAAAATCCAAGAAAAATGTCAACTTTTGAACGCGTAGGTAGATTATCCCTAAGGTACGAATGCTTTTGATAAGAACAATACAAAATTAGTATTCTGATACTTCAGAATTATTGTTTTAGCTACTGTCATGCTTAAAATGCTTATTTTCACGAAAATTTCGATTTTTTCAATTTTTTTTTTCGCAAAAATTGGTAATTTTATAAATTTGTTCTATGACAACAAATGCTCGAACGCTGACATACTCTGACATCTCAAAAACGACATCCGAGGTCAAAATTTATCTGATTCTTTCGGCTTAATTCTTAAAGATTAAAGGAATTGAAAAGTCGAAGTAAAATGTGAGCTTTGGAATTTGAACGAAGATTATTTCTAAGGTATGATTGTTTTTGTCAAGAACAGTTCAAAATTCGCGCTATATTAGTTCAGAATTATTTTTTTACCTACTGCGATGCCTAAAGCCACAAGTAATATACTCACAAGAATTGGTAATACTAAAAACTTGTTCTATGGTAACAAATGTTCGTGTGCCGACATTCTATGAAGTCCTAAATACGATTTCAAGGTCAAAATTTATCTAATTCTTTCGGCTAGATTCTTAAAGATTAAAGGACTTGAAAAGTCAAAGTAAAATGTGTGTGAATTATTTTCTGCTGTTCATGACAAAATCTATCAAACCTTAGAGATAATCTATTAACACATTCAGTTCAGATTTTGCTACATCTATCAAAATCTGTTATTCATCAAATCAAAAAGTAAATTTGAACTTTGAAATCGTTTTTAGGACCTTAAAAAATATCAGTAGACAAGCATTTATTATCCTAAAGTCAAAACCTTTTATTTTGCCGAAAATTTAAATTTTTTCTGTACTTACAAGAATTAGTAATATTAAAAGCTTGTTCTATGGTAACAAATGTTCGTGTGCTGACATTTACTGAAGTCCTAAAAACGATTTCGAGGTCAAAATTATTCTAATTCTTTCGGCTTAATTCTTAAAGATTGAAGGACTTGAAAAGTCGAAGCAAAATGTGAGCTTTGGAATTCGAACGAAGATTACTTCTAAGGTATGAACGTTTTCGTCAAGAACAGTTCAAAATTAGCATTCTGCTTGTTCAGAATTATTGCTTTACCTATTGCAATGCCTCAAGTCAAAACTTTTTATTTTGACGAAAATTTAGATTTTTTCAAAGCAAAAACTGGTAATTTTAAAAATTTGTTCCATGATAACAAATGGTCATATGCTGACATTTTCTAAACTCCTCGTCAAAATTTATATAACTCTTTCGGCTGAATCCCTAAAGATTAGCAGACATGGAAAGTCGAAGAAAAATGCTAACCTTGGACACACATTATACCTAAGGTATGAATGATTTTTCCAGTACAAAAGTCATATTCAGTGGGATTCAGAATTTTTGTTTTTAGCTAGTCCAAAACAATAATTTTTCGAAGTCCCAAATTTGAATTCAAAACTATTTTGACAACAATTTTGATTCTTTTAAATTTTCCATTTTGATATGTAGAGTAGAAAATTTGTATTCTCTAGTCCTGTACTATTGTTTTAAGCACTAAGCAAAATTTTATGGAGTATGCGGAGCTTACAATACTTACAATGGTTACAATTAAAAATTTTGTGTGAAAAAAAAAACTCGTACTTTCTAGTTCTACATCATGCGTTCCGTTCGGATTGAATCGTTGGACGGCATGGTAATGCGTGTAATCATTCGGGTCCTCCGCTACTAAATATTTTTAATTTAAGCCGAACGAGTTCATAATTGAGTGACAACAAACTGTACATCAAAATGATAAGTTTATTTAATAAAGCCTTCGTAAATTTCCAGCAAAAAAGAGAACAACAAGAGGAAATATTTCAAGCGCAAACAATATCTTTCAACGAAATTAATCTTGTTGCAGTAGATGGACAGCTATTTATCGTTTGTTCAAGAATCGAATGTTTTCATTTTAAATCTCGTTGTAACCGAGCAACGCGCGTCACTCTTAATTATTTGGCGTCTTCCTCGACATACCCGTTACTCGTATATTCAGTGGCCGTCTAATGGACGCGACTTCCAAGCGAAATAAATGTTTTTCAACGTACTTTTTGAATTCGATCATTAATCATCCCGAGTTAAATTGACATTTTTATGGTCGTATTATAGTGGTGGGAATTGGAACGTCGTCAAACTGATTATGTGGTTTATATACTTCAGCATTAATTTACATTGCATCTCGCTGGAACTAGAACGTGTAAATATTTGTAAATGCAGTCTAGAATATTTACAAACGATATTTTTATTTCAACAAATCGACAATTTAGCGATTACCTAATGACGCAAGTACATTGAAAACTTTAATCAACAGGACAGAAATTTGTAATTATCAGTGTTTAAATATTGGTAATTAGTGAATTATTTAACTCTTTTGAGATGATACATATGGTATTGAACACATAGGATTATGAAAATTTTAACATAGTAAAATACTGTTATATATCTACTGATTATACAAGGTGTGGCAATTAAATAACGAGACTGGTGTGAGAAATGTTATTTATTGCAAATAAACTTATATTTAACTCTTATCCCCTATCTATACGAGGATAGTTTGACAAGTAGTGAGAATGACACATAGGTGGCACTCTAATTGGTAAAACAAATGCACTGTAATTTAGGTTGCCTATTTATATGTTTACATTCCAATATTGAGAAAAATCGGCTGATTAGTTATTTTTGACAGCTGATTGAAAAAGGAGCAACACGTCGTTTTGTTAAAATGGAAAAAGCAGAGTATCGTGCGGTGATTAAATACTCCGTAATTAATGGTATGAAAGCTACCGAAATAAAAGATGAGTTACGGGAAACATTATGTGAATCTGCTCCATCATCCGCCACAATAAATAGATGGGTAAATGAATTTAGACGTGGCAGAACAAGCTGTGTTGATGAAGCGCGCTCTGGAGCACTCAAAATCGTGACTTCTAAGGAAATAATTATGAAAATCCATAATATTATTACGCAAGATCGACGAATCAAAGTGAGAGAGATAGCAGTCATGATAAACATTTCAACAGAACGCGTACACCACATTTTAACGAAAGAATTGGACCTTTCCAAGCTTTCGGCAAGGTGGGTGCCGCGATTGCTTACGACTGATCAAAAGTTCACTCTTTTGCGCATTTCCAATGAGTATTTGGACCTTTATAAATGGAATCCGGTTGATTTTTGTAGGCAATTTGCTACTTACGGTGAAACTTGGATGCGTTACAGTACACCCGAAACTAAACAATAGTCGAAACAATGGTTAGAACGTGGTTCTGCATCTCCAAAGAAAGCGAAAACCACTTTATCGGCAAACAAGGTGATGGCATCAATTTTTTTGAACTCAAAGGGCATTTTGCTCATTGATTACCTTCAGAAGGGTGCCACAATAAACGGACAATATTATGCAGAACTTCTACAAAAATTAAATGTTGAGGTTCGAGGTAAAGGGCCAGGAATGGCAAAGAAAACGATTCTGTTTCACCAAGACAACGCTCCCTCGCATACCAGCACAGTTGCGATGTCCAAAATCCACGAGTCGCATTTCCAATTAGTACCGCATGCGCCTTATTTGCCCCATCTAGCCCCTTCCGACTTCCACCTTCTTCCAAAATTGAAAACGGCACTAGGTGGAAAGAAATTTTCGTCTAACGACGAGCTTATCATCTTCGTAAATGAATATTTTGCAAGCCTTCCGGAATCGCATTTTAGAGATGGCATAAGGGCATTGGAGCACCGTTGGAATAAATGTATTCCTCTTTTAGGAGAATATATCGAAAAATAAAAATTATTTTGTATTTAAAAAATTTGTTTTTCTTTTACATTCTCATTACTTGTCAAACTACCCTCGTACATCGCTGTATACGTATCTTGCATTCTTCAAAACAATGCTGTAGTTGATCAATTGCCAACTCCTTCAACAACTCTCCCGTTTTTGCTTTTAAATGTTCTACAGACTGAAAATGTGTTCCTTTTAATGCACTTTTCTCTTTTGGGAACAGGTAGAAGGATATTCAATTAGGGGTTAAACAATTGTCATGTACGTCAACTAAAATAAAAATGAAATTAGTGAAAACTAGAACACTCAAGTATTTATTAATTGTGGAAGATCTTTTTTTGTTTCATGTCACCCTATAATAATAATAATATTGAAAGTCGTTAGGTACTTACAGCGTTCGAAATTTTTTAAATGGATTTTGCTACTCTTGTACTTATACTATTTCTTTTGATTTATTTGCTTCAGTTAATTTTAAATATTTTCGAATGAATAATAGTAAGGATATTCAATTAGAGGCTAGAGGTTTTAGTTGTCTGATAACCTGTCAAAGTTGTAATCAATAAACTTTATTGGATATATACGACGATGGTCCCATAAGTACCCGGCCTGATTTAGAGATGGCGGTAGTTGTTTGAAAAATATCACTGTATTAGAAAGTACACAATATATAAAGCATATGTTTCAAGTTTAAAGACGCCACGTTGTTCAGTATTTGTTTGGCGTTACGTGAAACAATACTTTTATTTGAAAGACCTCAGCCCAACCGATATAAAAGCTGAACTGGATTCTACTCTGGGTGAGTCTGCTACTTTGCTTACAACAGTAAAATATTGGGTAGCAGAGTTTAAAAGAGGCCGTACGAGCTACGAGCTGCCAAGACGAACATCGTAGTGGTCGACCAAATGAGGTGATGACTCAAAAAATGGTGAAGAAAAGTGCACGAGTTAGAAGACATAGTAGGTATTTCAAAAAGTGCTGTACATCGCATGTTATCTGAAAATTTGGACTTGAGAAAGCTGTGTGCAAGATGGGTGCCGCGTTTGCTCACACTCGAGCAAAAACAGTGTTGCGAAGATATTTCAATGGAGTGTTTAGCGAAGTTTCACAGCATCTAAGCGGAATTTTTGCGCCGTTTCATAACCATGGATGAAATATGGGTCCATTACCTCACACCCGAGACAAAAGAGCAATCAAAGCAATGGACTCAAATGGGAGAACCGGCTCCAAAGAAGGCGAAGAACGTTTCACTTGCAGGCAAGGTTATGGCATCGGTTTTTTGGGATGCGCGTGGAATAATTTTCATTGACTATCTTGAAAAAGGAGAAACTATCAATGGCGAGTATTATGCGAACTTATTGCAACGTTTGAGCGAAGATATCAAGTAAAAACAGCCGCATTTGCATAAGAAGAAAGTATTGTTTCATCAAGACAATGCACCAGCTCACAAATCCATTATTGCAATAGCCAAAATTAATCAATTAAAGTTTGAATTGCTGCCTCATGCATCCTGTTCGCCAGATTTAGTTCCCTCGGATTATTTTCTGATCCCAAACTTGAGAAAATGGCTTAATAGCCTTTTTAATGCCTGCGATCACCTCCTCCAAAATTTGAGAAAATCAAGAAAGTGGTCAAAGATTTTCCAACGATGAAGAAATGATGTCGGCAGTTAATGGCTATTTTGAGGAGCAAGTCAGTTCTTATTATAAAAAAAGGTATCGAATTTGATCATCGCTGGGAAAAGTGTATACAGCTGAAAGGAAATTATGTTGAAAAGTAAATATATTTCTTTCCAAAATTTTTGTGTTTTCTTTGTTGTGTCGGGTACTTCTGGGACCACCCTCTTACTTTTGTGATTTATTTATATTTTGGTTTTTTAGTTTGTTATTAGAATTGATTTCATTGATTTTATTATTAGAATATCATGTAATCAGTTTCCTAAAAGTATCACACAATAAAAAAATATTTGCAATAGTGATAAATTGAATTAAGTATTCGATTACGTGAAATACTTATTATTGAAAATTCGCTCCGATTTCATGTTTCTATTTATTGTTAAAGTAGAGTACAATTTCACTAGCACAAGCTATTTGCTAATGTATTTGTTCGTGTAGTCATATTGAATGAATAATATCTCTCCTTTCATGTTTTTATTAGATATTAAAAATAATCTTTTCAATGATTCCGAATAATCAAATATTCCATTCAGTCTATTATTAATTCGAATCTGTTTGAACAGGCATACATATATGCTCAAGTATGATCTAAAAATAAAATAGTTTAATTTTGCAGACGAAATTTTTAAAGGAGCCGTTTATGACGTACATTATTTTAGACCAACTTAGAACATGTTAATGCAATTTTCATGTTCGATCTACTTTATTAATTTAATAACACACCTTTTCAACTTGAATAATTTACGAGAAGAATAAAACCGCGTCGTTATAGCTTAAAACCTATTAAATTCGTTTCTCTTCGATGTCGAGAGGTGTTCTATTTTAGATGTTTTTGAACTTCTTATTTCATGGGTATTAATTGGAAAAAATGCTGTATAGGAACTATTTAGACTTTTTAGTTTCAATTAAGATCTTTAATGGGTAGTAATTTATTCTAATGTTTTAGTAAGTGTTCATTATTTTCATTAATAAAAAGAAAATTTAAATTAGTACTGTGGTGAAGTTTAAGTCTGGGAAATACGAGGATAGTTTGACAAGTAGTGAGAATGACACATAGGTGGCGCTCTAATTGGCAAAACAAATGCACTGTAATTTAGGTTGCCTATTTATATGTTTACATTCCGATATTTAGATAAGTCGGTTGATTAGTTTATTTTTGACAGCTGATTGAAGATGAAGCAACAAGTCGTTTTGTTAAAATGGAAAAAACAGAGTATCATGCGGTGATTAAATAGTTCGTAATTAAGGGTATGAAAGCTACCAAAATGAAAGATAAGTTACGGGAAACATTAGGTGAATCTGCTCCATCATCCGCCACAATAAGTAGATGGTTAAATGAATTTAAACGTGGTAGAACAAGCTGTGTTGATGAAGCGCGCTCTGGAGCACCCAAAATCGTGACTTCTAAGGAAATGATTATGAAAATCCATAATATTATTACGCAAGATCGACGACTCAAAGTGAGAGAGATAGCAGACATGATAAACATTTCTACAGAACGCGTACACCACATTTTAACGAAAGAATTGGACCTTTCCAAGCTTTCGGCAAGGTGGGTGCCGCGATTGCTTACGACTGATCAAAAGTTCACTCTTTTGCGCATTTCCAATGAGTATTTGGACCTTTATAAACGGAATCCGGTTGATTTTTGTAGGCAATTTGTTGCTTACGATGAAACTTGGATACCCTACAGTACACCCGAAACTAAACAATAGTCGAAACAATGGTTAGAACGTGGTTCTGCACCTCCAAAGAAAGCGAAAACCACTTTATTGGCAGACAAGGTGATGGCATCAATTTTTTGGGATTCAAACGGCATTTTCTCATTGATTACCTTTAGAAAGGTGCCACAATAAACGGACAATATTATGTAGAACTTCTACAAAAATTAAATGTTGAGATTCGTGCTAAACGGCCAGGAATGGCAAAGAAAAAGATTCCGTTTCACCAAGACAACGCTTCCTCGCATACCAGTACAGTTGCAATGTCCAACGAGTTGCATTTCCAATTAGTACCGCATGCGCCTTATTTGCCGGATCTAGCCCCTTCCGACTTCCACCTTTTTCCAAAATTGAAAATGGCACTAGGTGGAAAGAAATTTTCGTCTAACGACGAGCTTATCATCTTCGTAAATGAATATTTTGCAAGCCTTCCGGAATCGCATTTTAGGGATGGCATAAGGGCATTGGAGCACCGTTGGAATAAATGTATTGCTCTTTTAGGAGAATATATTGAAAAACAATATACTTATTAAACTACCGTCGTATTATTAGGTATATCGAAAAATTCTGTCCATTTTTAGAATAAAACAAAATAATACATTTTTCTTACATTGAAAAAATTTTATTAAATAATCTAATTTCTATTATTATTTATGGCTTCTTGGCGGCATGATGGCAATTTCTGTATCCCGTTTTTAAAAGATGCCTGATCCCTAGAGGCGAAAGATTGAACGACGAACTGGCGAATACGGAGGATGATCAAGCACGCAATGTGCTTGTCCGCGTAAAGGTGCTTCATAGATAAGGCATTGTGAGCTGGTGCGTTGTCCTCGTGCAGAATTTACGAGTCGGTCTTCAAGTCACCGTTTGGTGTGGATTTTGGACTAGTGGCGTTATCGGTCCATATTTCTTTGAGAAAGACGTTGGTCAGGCCATCACTGTCAACGGCGAGCTCTATAGGTGGATGATTACACACTTCTTTTGTCTTGAATTGGATGATATGGACACCAACGACATATGGTTTCAACAGAACGGCGCTACGTGCTACACAGCTCATGCCACATCAGACATTCTGCACGAGCGATTTAAGGGCACGATCATCTCACGTGGAAGTGATGTGAACTGGCCACCGAGATCGTGCGATTTGATCCCGTTAAACTTTTTTTTTGTGGGGTTTTCTTAAGACGCAGGTCTATGCGAATAAGCCACAAACCACAGCGACCCTCAAAGCCAACATAACCCATGCCATCGGTCAAATTCAGCCTGATTTATGCGCCAGAGTCATTTAAAATTGGACATTTCGGATGCGCGCCACATTCCATACATGATGGCATCGATAGGCCTTTCCAACGAATAAAAAATTTCGATGATATCTCACACACACTTTGCTTTATTTAAATTTAAAGATAGGAAGCGCTTAATGAAAGGCCCGTTATTATTTCCATCAATGATTACCGTGAAGAGATGGAAGCTTAATTGTTTGAAAATTGAACAAATTTTATCTTATTTGGAAATTAGTTCTGTTATCCTTATGAGCAATGCTTCCTATCATTTTAAGAAATTAGAAAAAACAAAATTTATCAACGAAGAAATATGGTTTTCAAGATTGGTTTACTAAAAATAATATTAAATTTATATCAAATTCAATGAAAGTAGAATTCCTGGATTTAGTAAAACAACATAAATCAAAATATGACAAGCACGTAGTACAAAATAGTTTTGAGACCATATTACTCTGAACTCAATCCTATAGAGCTAAATCGTGCCCAAGTAAAAGGAAAAGTATCTGTCAATAATTCCATAAACGATATTCAAAATTTACTTCGTTATGCCATTCATAAAGTTTCTAAACAAAATTGCATAAAAACAATTGATCATATAAGAGGTATTGAAACAAAAATGTGGGATATGGATGGAATAAGGGAAAGTTTAGAAGAGTTTGTCATAAATATAAGAGATTCTAGTGTCATCGATGATTCTTCTAATAAATAAATATTTGTTACTTATTTATTAGTATTTTACATTACGATTGTGTAGTGCTTATTGAACTAATATAGATAAAGGGTACTAGGAAAGTTTTGCAATATGACACAACTATGAATCGTAGGAAGCTACTTGTTGCTGCATCTTGAGACATGTTCATACGTGCATAGTAACTGCCGCGCCATGTCAATGGGCTCAGTTATTCATTAGCAATGAGAGTGTAAAATGCTCGCGAGAGCATCGTGGTCACGAAATGAGATAAGGGCAGTTTTGCGTTATAACCTCGTGCGTGGTTTAAACATAGACCAGTGCTTCGACGAAATGACTCTTGCACTAGGTGATGTTTATCCACAACGCACAACGATATTCAGGTGATATAGAGAATTCCAAAGGGGAAATTTAACTGTGGAGGATGCTGAGGGGCCGGGAAGGCCACAACGTCAGTTACGGAGGAAAACGTTACAACTGTGAGCAAAATGCTTGGCGAGGATAAGCGAGTGACATACAAACAGATAGAGGGCACTTCAGGCCTAAATGCACCAGCAATTTGTTCGATTCTGCATGATCATTTGCACGTGAAGAAACTTTATTCTCTGTGGCTGTCGCATCGACTGACTGAAGAGCAGATGACACGACGTGTGACTTGGTGCCGGGATATGCTAAAAGAGTTTAATAAGGGACAATCTCGGTATGTGAACAACATCGTGAAGATGACGAAAGTTGACTGTACTATTACGATGTGCCGACCAAAGCTCAAAACAAAGTTTGTATCCTTGATGATGAGGACACACTCGTAGTTGTCAGAAAATTCCGATCTGTAAAGAAGAAAATGATAGTTGTATTTTTCAAATCGATTGTAATTGTGGAATGCGTCGTTTTGGACACACAAAAGACAGTCACAGCTAAGCGGTGTACTGAAGAGTGCCTGCCAAAATGGACAAGAATGGACACCTGGTTCCTCCATCACGATAATGCTCCAGCTCACCGCGTCAAAGCCTGCACCTAATATTTGACTACGACAGGATTGAAACTTCTCGAACACCCTCCCTACAGTCCAGACATTGCTTCCTACGACTTTACGCTGTTCCCGTATGTGAAAATGAAGCTAAAACGGAGGCGGTTTTTCCAGTGATGGGGACCTTCTGCGGGCTTGGGATAACGAGTGTGCTTTACTCCCTAGTGAACTTGGCAGAACTGGTTTAAAGATTGGTTTCGGAGGATGGAGAGGTGTATAGAGTGTAGAGGAAATTACTTTGAAAAAATTAAATAAACAAGGCTGTATTGCAAAACTTTCCTAGTACCCTTTGTAATAGTAAATTTAGTTTTGGGTGTACGTGTATTTATTTTGAAATGAAAGATATTACAATTGTTTTAGATTTTAAAAATATAACTCAACTAAAAATAAAGCACCTATTATGCATGTCATGTGCTCTCACAAATAAATTGTACACTACAGTTCCTTCCATTTATTTTTATTAACATAGTATTGCAATTATTTATTTAGATTGACATCTTAGAATTTAACTGAAAATCAAGCAAAATATAGCAAGTGTTCATACAATAAATCTTCATTAAGATTTATCTTAATCTTAAATCTTCTTTAAATTTGAAAGAATTAATATAAAAACTCGTTTTATATATGGAATTGAAACAATATATTATTCGTTTTACATTTTGTTAGCAAGATTAATATAAAATAATCTGTGTTCATTTAATACAAAATAAACCGCTAAACTTTCACTGTTATTCTTATTATAACAACTATTTTGAGGTTAATTTTTTTGGTTAGAGGTACATAAATAATACAATAATTACGTATGTGTAAATCAGGTTTGCGCAACTGGTACTTTATAATGTCAAATACGAGGGTAGTCCCATAAGTACATGGCTTGACCTAGAGATGGCGGTAGTTGTTTGAAAAATATCACTGTATTAGAAAGTACATAATCTATGGAGCATATATTTCATGTTTGAAGACGCCACGTTGTTTAGTATTTTTTGGCAGCGATCAATTGCAAACGTTTTATGTGAATTTGTAAAACTGGAGAAAATTGGTCATCGTTACGTGATACAATACTTTTATTTGAAAGGTCTCAGCCCAGCAGATATAGAAGCTGAACTGATTCTGCTCTGGGTGAGTTTGATCCTTCATTTACAACAGTGAACTATTGGGTAGCAGAGTTTAAACGAGACCGTACGAGCTGCCATCGCAGTGGTCGACCAAATGAGGTGACTCCAGAAATGGTGAAAAAATCCACAAAGCGGTCTTGGATGATCGTCAACTGAAAGTGAGTGAGCTAGCAGACATAGTAGGCATTTCAAAATGTGCGGTACATCACATTATAACCGCATTATCTGAAAATTTGGACATGAGAAATCTATGTGCAAGATGGGTGCCGCGTTTGTTCACACTCGAGCAAAACAGTGACGTGAAGATGTTTCAATTGAGTGTTTAGCGAAGTTTCACAGCAACGAAGCAGAATTTTTGCGCAATTTCATAACCATGGAAGAACCATGGGTCCATCACTTCAATCCGATACAAAAGAACAATCAAAACAGAGATTCTAAAGGGTGAACTGGCTCCAAAGAAGGCGAAGACCCTTTGATCTACAGGCAAGGTCGTGGCATCCGTTTTTTGGGATGCGAGTGGAACAATTTTCATTGACTATCTTGAAAAAGGAAAAACTATCAACGGAAAGTATTATGTGAACTTATTACAACGTTTGAGCAAAGAAGGCAAGCAAAAACGGTCGCATTTGGCTAAGAAGAAAGTGTTGTTTCATCAAGACAATGCATCAGTTCACAAATCCGTTATTGCAATGGCCAAAATTAATGAATTAAAGTTTGAATTGCTACCTCATGCACCCTATTCACCAGATTTAGCCCCTACGGATTATTTTCTGTTCCAAAGCTTGAAAAAATCAAGAAAAGTGGTCAAAGATTTTCCTACGATGAAGAAATGATGGCAGTTAATGGCTATTTTGAGGAGCAAGTTCTCATTATAAAAAGGGTATCGAACTTATTGAACGTCGCTGGGAAAAGTGTATAGAGCTGAAACGAGGTTATGTTGAAAAATAAGTATATTTCTTTCCAAAATTTTTATGTTTTCTTTGTTGGGTCGGTTACTTCCGGGACCATCCTCGGTTATTCACGTGATTTGGTCGTGATTAGTCTATCTATTCGTGATACAGAGTGTAATATTGTTTTTTAAGGTACAAATTGTTCGTAGAATTTATAATTTTGACTCATTGCGTCAGCCACAGTTTAATCTGAAAAAATAATAGGAATTTACAATTCATCTATCTTTGCCTTCGTAATATATACATGTATGTCTTGAAGGAATAAGGCTATTTGTTTAAATTTCAATGTGAACTTCACAGAGTAAAAGTACTACAAATACATATTACGGTTTTGGCAAAGCCTACAACTTCTTAGATTCTATTTTTGTTGTCTAAATTATTTAACAATAAATTACGCGATGGTTGTTAAAATTACCACGCTTTATACAAGGTGTATTATCGCCTTGATTCGCCAACCCATTGTTCGCAAAGTAAATTTAATTATGAAAATTGCCTGTTCGACTGTGAACGTCTTGCATTTGTAATTTCACTCTCGCCTGAATAATTAATTCAGTATATTCTGTGGATAAATGAACGCCATTGGAGCCTGTCCTGGCGTTTGTGCTCGTTGTACTTCACTAACACAAATATTATTTTCACCAGATTCATGTAATATTCACGTTAAGATGATGCGAAGAAGAAAATGTTGATGTAGACTCTGAAATAGATTAGAGTTGGAGTAGGTTCCATTATCGATTCTAAGTATGTAATTCTGTTTTAATTTAAAAACCACGAGATGGTTCTGAATAAGCAATTATTTTAATTAGACAGAAATTAACCTTCTTGAGAGGGAAATTTTACATTTGAATATTTAATTTCATAATGAAATTGTTTAAAGAGCTTCTTTGAATATGTTAAATATATAAATTGTTAATATGAAGAGATAAATATGTATAAATTTTCGGAATTTCTCACAGAAGTATGTGCATAAGATATTTACAGTAACTCACAGTCAAAATATTAATAATACGAGGGTAGCCGTTTATATTTCGGGAATAGCAAACAAAAAAAAATTTTTATTATCGAAAATAGTTTTATCGCTTTTCAAAATATTCTCTTTGAAAATCAATGCACTTTTGAATGCCTCAGTTGCCTCCTCCGGCGTAGAAAACCGTTGACCACGTTTATTCTTCACGTATGGGAACAAAAAGAAATCACAGGGTACCAGGTCAGTGCTGTACGGCGGATGGCTCATCAATTCAATGTTTTGCCCGGTCAAATATTCAATTGTTTTAACCGACCTGTGAGAGCTCGCATTGTCATGGTGGAGAATGATCTATCGTTTTCGGTTTGTGTTCCTTTTAAAAACTTTTGGCAAACAAATAGTTGTGTACCATTCGGAATTGACAGTTTTACATCTCTTTAAAGGCACGGTTGCAACGTGACCGGTTTTTCCGAAAAAACAGGCGACCATTTGTTTTGACGCGTTTCGAGCGCGAACGACTTTTGTTGGTGTTCTCATCTTAGAATACTCGACTACAGTTTACTATCGGCCTCATACGTATAGATCCAGATTTATCACCTGTGACGACTTTATAAATGTTCTTTGAAGCACCGCCATTGTATTTTTTGTGCATTTCTTGGCACCAATCGACGCGATTCCTTTTTTGAGCGGTTGTCAAATTGTGTGGTAGCCAACGTGAATATAGCTTCTTAACGGCTAAATGTTCATGCAGGACATGTGGTTTATAGACTTTTGGGTAGTTATATAACAACCACTGTTTTACAATATATGAAGTGTGCTTCGGGTCGTTGTCTTGATAAAATCGAAAATTGTTCTCAATTCCAAGTTCTTGAGTACTAACTTTTAGATTTTGTTTTAGAATGTCCAAATACATATATTTGTTCATAATTCCTTCAATGAAGTGCAGATTTTCTATCCTTGCGGCAGAGACACAGTCCCATACCATTACATGCCCACCTCCATGCGTAACACTGTTGTTTCAAATCCTCGAAATTCATTTCTTCATTCTTTTTTCTCCATACTGTGATTTTGCCATCCGATCCAAAAATATTATATTTGCTTTCGTTCGAAAATAAAACTGTTTTCCAAAAGTCGAAACTTTTGTTTTGATGTCCTAAAGCAAACTGTATACGAAGCTTTTCATTTTTCTTACTAGCAAACGGTTTTCTAAGAACTATTCTGCCGTATAAATCGGCATTTCCAAAACTCTTCGAAACGTTTCCGGATTAACTTCTTTACCAAAGAGAAATTGCACGATCAACATACAGTCATGTGCACGAAAATAGCAGTGATCTTAAATATGCTGAAATGTCAATTTATACGTTAAAAAAAGGTATTCAAGTTTTATTGAACTCTTTATTCCAATATGTGATATAACTATAACAAAAAATAAATAGGTTTCTTAATATAAATGGGACTTTATATTCTAGTACAAACAAAATAGTTGTACATTAAAATAGCAGTCATGCTAAAATACTAACCAAATGTAATTTTTACTTAGTTAATTGGATTCAATAGCTTGATATTTTGTTGCTTGACCTTTAAGGTAACTTTTCAGTGATCAAGTTGCTTGACCTTTATTGTTTATCAGGTCTTGACACCGGTGGGTGAACGGGTTCAGCAGTTGCCTCTTGTGCTGGAGAATGATCTGTCGTTTTCGGTTTGTTTTCCTTTTTTCTTCAAAAACTTTTGGCAAAGAAATAGTTGTGCATCATTCGGAATTGATCGTTCTACAACTCTCTAAAAGCACGGTTGTAACGTAACCGGTTATCTCGAAAAAAAACAGGCGACTATTTGTTTTAATGCGTTTCGAGCGCGAACGACTTTTGTTATTGTTGGCTCATCTTGGAATACTCACACAGTCGATTGCTGTTTACTATTGGGCTCATACGTATGTATAGATCCAAGATTCATCACCTGTGATGACTTTATAAATGTTCTTTGAAGCACCGCCATTGTATTTTTTGTGGATTTCTTGGCACCAATCGACGCGAGTAGGTTTCTTAATATAAAAGAGACTTTATATTCTAGGACAAACAAAATAGTTGTGCATTAAAATAGCAGTCATGTCAAAATAATAACCAAATGTCATTTTTACTTAGTTGGATTGGAAAACTTAATATTTTGTTGCTTGGCCTTCATTGACTATCACCTCTTGATACCTTTGAGCCAATGAGTTCACCAGTTGCCTACATGTCTCTGCTGAAATTGATTTCCATGCGGCTTGGCATATTCTCCACAGATCGTCAATATTTTGCAGCTTAACAACACATACAGTCTCTTTAAATTCCACCTATAAATTTTCAAAGGGGTTTAGGTCTGGCGATTGTGCCGACCAACCCAAAGGGCAAAGGTTATTATCACGAAACAATTTTATCGCTTTAGCATCTACATTCTTCGGATTGTTATTCTGCATATACGTGTAAAATCATTTTAGTGGCATTTCTTCTTTTGCATATGGTAGATGCACAGTTTGTAATATGTTCACATAGACATCAGCATTCATTATGACTTCTATCTTGTGTAAAGGGCCTACGCCATACCACGAAAAACACCCTCACAGTATGATGGTTGAGCCTCTGCACTTTACCGATTTTTTGGTGTATTTGGGTTGAAATACTATCAATGGTGGTCTTCGTATATGTTGTTGGTATGCACCGGAATTAAATAAAACTATTTTCGATTCATCGGACCACAGTACATTACGCTACTTTTTCGTTCTATTGTAAGTGTTCATGAACAAACGACAATCTACTTTGTATTTGCCCTTTATTTAATAATGGTACCGTCCTAGGGCTTCTTGCACGCAAGTTTTCTTGAATAAATCTTCGTCTAATAGTAGAGGTGCTTATACAACGGTATAATTCACTTTTAAGTGCAGTGGAACTTATGAACGGTGTCTTCTTTGCAAAAGTCGTAATGTTTCCGTCTCCTCTAGGGCTAGATTTCGTTTTCCCATTACAATTTTCTATCATTTTTCTCCAGTTCTTAGTGCTTGCAATCATTTTCGCAGAAAATGAGAGCGTGTTTCGTCTAAAATACAATAGCTTTTGCTTCTATTAAGTAGATCAAGTCTAATTGCTCTTTTTTTCTGGCGAACAATATTTTGCTCGGTCTATATTACAACAGAAATGAATAATTAAAAGATTGTTGAATTATTCTGCAACAGATAGAACTTTATACGTATGCGTTTAGTGCTATCAACTATGGTACTGCTATTTTAATGCATAAGCAAATAACAGCGCATGACTAGAAAACTCAGTAATTCCCCGTCATTACTGGAAACTATATATATATTCAGGGATTTTATATAATTTCAATATAACAGCATCAGAATTGTCCTTTGCAAATGTTATTTATAAGTATTAACTTGGGACTGCTATTTTCGTGCACAAGACTGTATATATATATATATATATATATATATATATATATATATATATATATATATATATTAATACTGATTGATAAAGAAATATTATATTTCTATTTATAATTTATCATTGTTTTTCGATTTCGTAAAACTAAAATTCTTTCCACATTTTTCAGTTTCTCTATCGCTGCTAGTTTTCAAAATCTCCATTCTAAACATCGGAAAACACTCACTCGATATATACTATCGCTCATAAGTATTTGGTCAGCCGCATTTAACCCACAAATTGAAATAAAAATCAAAATTGAAATACTAATACGAGTATTTCTTTATTATTTACATACATGAAAAGTATAAATTTTTACGTCTAAAATAGATTGTTGTATATTTATTTATATTTTAGACCCGTCTATATGCCCCCCTTTATTTTTAATCACTACAGCACATAATCGAGAAATTCTTTCGATTAATTTTCGTAATGTCTCAAGTTTTATTTTACCCATGCCTTTTGTAGGTTCTTCCACATATTAACAGCAGATGGGGGGGCGATTTTCTCACCTCTCGGTCAAGTTCTTCCCACAGCAACTCGATGGGATTTAAATAGGGACTATGGGGAGGCCACGCCATAACTTTTATGGTTCTCTCGTTTTCCAATTTCTGCAAATATTCCCGGCATAATTTGAAAGTGTGTTTCAGGTCATTATCTTGTTAGTTGATAAAATTGTGACTTGAAACTTTAATTCCAAAGGGGATTGCGTTTTCCTCTAATATGCGCTTATACGGTTCTTTTTTAGTATACTTTCGACTTTTTACGAGATCGCTCATATTTGATCCAGAAAAGCAACCCCATATCATGACTGAACCTCCACCGTGCTTAACAGTAGGGGCTATGCATTCTTCCTGGGCACTCCCACCCACAAACCTCCTTACGAAAACACGTCTTCGTGAACCGAAAATCTCGAATTTGGATTCATTGGTCCAAAATACTTTATTCCAGTCTTCTGCGGTCCAATTTTGGTGATCGCGTGCCCATTTTAAACGTTTTTGCTTGTTTTGCTTGGGTATAAGCGGCTTCCGCATTGCAATTCATCCATGAAAACCGGCTTCTTTTAATCGTCATTTAACTGTGGAAACACTTATGGGTTTTCAACCAACAGCATTCATTTCTGCTGTGATTTCTGGGGCTGCTTTTCGTCTACTTCTCTTGCTTGTTACCACCATTGAGGTTGTTGTCCTTTGTCTGTCTTTTCTTTTTTGATGATATAACGCACGGTGGACTGATTTAATTTAAGTTCTGTGGCAATTTCGAGGTTGCTTTTGCCAGTTGTATGCGATTATAAACGATCGTGTTTCTGCACTCAATTCCGACTGAAACTCTTCAAAACACACGATGTTATCACTATGAGCACCTCACAAAAACTAACTGCAATGTTGCCAACATACCCAAGTATAAATACTTAATAGTTTGCAATAACACCTTACCTTAAAATAAAATCATAACAATAGAAAATTTCCAAGAATTAAGAGATCTAATGCCATAAGTGCAGTTATTCTACCTGGAGTTTTATTAGGGTATTATCATTCATTGTTGTAAATAATAGGGTAATCACGTAATTATTTTTGAATAAGCTTTTATAGATTTTACTGTTTACAATGAAACTATTTCTTACTATTGAAATAAATTTTATATTTACCTTTCTATACAAACTGTAATGAAGCAAGGGTGACCAAATACTTATGAGCGATAGTGTATGTTGCATATTTAACGATAAACAGTTGGCAGTACAACAACAATGTTATTATTATTACTACTGTATTATTAACGACACTTTTATTAACAAACAATCTTTCTATACCAGAATGAATTTTCTGTTAATTTTAATTTTTTAAGAGATAATTAAAATCACTGTTTATTTTGCCGAACGATGGCGAATATCCTTAGGCGCGCGAAGTTATTAAGTCAGGAATTTAATTAAAATATACATGTTTCGGAAGTTTCTTCCTTCGGACTTACTGAAGCGTGACCGCAATTTTTAATCGACCTATAAGATAATTGACAGTGGAATGTGAACGATGTGCAAACGAATAGATTGACCGAGAAATGAGGGTGTAGGAATTGGCACGTGGAAAATTACCACAAAGGGTAAATTAAGTCGACTAAACGCATTATCACATCTATCGTTTGCGGTTGCGGTCATTGATGGTCTCACTTGGCAGTGATATTGATGAAGTGCGTCAAAGGGGTCCCTATTATTTTAGAGTTATTAAAATTGAGTTTTAAATTTTAAATGAAATGAATTTAAAAATAAAAGCGTTAGATTTTTGTAGTTCGTAACTTTTTAAATTGTATTAATGTGTTAAGGGACTCTTTAGAGGGGGGACTTAAAAATTGGTTTTATATTATGTACTACTAGCATTTTATTTAGCCAAATTCCGATATCAACTGTCCACTATAAAGACGCATTGATAAATTATTAGCCTACTACAAGAGAAAATAAAATTTAGAATTAAAAATATTTCATTATTTAACATAATTTCTTCTTAATTTAAAGCATTTATATTGGGTGTTTTTTCAAGAGCTCGAGAACTTTAGATGATTATAATATGGTAGATAATTTCATGGCATTTATTTTTTAAATATGATTTCCGGCATATGTATGTCCGCCGCCGCTACGAGTTACATGGTCCATTCGATCAATCCAATTTTTAACTACGTGCTGCAATAAATCTGGTCGTATGGCGTCAATGGTGGTTTGAATATTGGCTTCCGATGCTGCAAGAGTTGCTGGTTTGTCGGCATAAACCAATAATTTAACATAGCCCCATAAAAAGTAATCCAGTGTTAAGTGTTTTTTAAGCTGCACGAGAACTATCGATATCGATAGCTATGGTTTGGCAGCTGATAATGTCAAACTGTGTTGACATTCCTGTTCAGTATGGTTTGGCGAGTCATCGTAAATCATCTAACGCTAGAGCAACTCTTCCAAATTGTGAAAATTCATTTTGAAAAAAAACATCTCTTCGCGAAGTTCATAGAGCACTTCGTCTATTTTAGGGTCAACATAATCAGCCTAATGAGCAAGCAATTCGTACTGTTATTGATCGTTTTCACACTAATTTTACACTTCTCGATTCAAAATCATCAACAAGACAAAGAAATGTGCGTAAAGATGAGAATATTGCTGCTGTATCGCGAAATATTGAAGAAGACGCCGAAATGTCGATTCATCGTCGTTCTCAACTTGTTGACCTTGGTCCTTCGACTACGTGGAAAATTCAACTTAAGAATCTTGGCTTACGTGCCTATAAAATACAGCTCGAGCAAGAATTGAAGCCAAACGACCATCGTTTGCGTCGCATTTCTGCTGATTGGGCTCATTTGAAACTGGCCAAAGATGAGCATTTATATCAAAAAATTGTGTTAAGAGATGAAGCTCATTTCTGGTTAAATGGCTACGTCAATAAGCGAAATTGCCGTATTTGGAGCGAAGACAATCCTCAAGCCGACAACGAATCACCATTACATCTACTTAAATTGACTGTTTGGTGCGGTTTACACGCTGACGGCATCAACGGTCCTTATTTCTTTCGAAATGAGGAAGGAGCTGCCGTTACGGCGAATGGCGTGCGCTATCGAGCCATGCTGACTGGATTTTTTTTCCAAAAATTAATCAGCTAAACAACAACGACATTTGGTTCCAATAAGATGGCGCAACTTGCCATACAGCGCGCTTAACAATCGATTTATTGCAAAATCAATTTGGTGACAACTTTATTTCCAGAAGTGGTGCAGTTCACTGGCCCCCTTGCTCGTGCGATTTAACGCCTCTGGATTACTTTTTATGGGACTATGTTAAGTCATTGGTTCATGCTGACAAACCAGCAACTCTTGAAGCATTGAAAGCCAGTATTCAAGCCACCATTGACTGCATGCGGCCAGATTTATTGGAAAAAATAGTCGAAAATTTGACTGATCGAATGGATCATGTAACTCGTAGCCGCGGCGGACATATGCCGGAAATCATATTTATAAAATAAATGCCATGAAATTATCTACCAGATTGTAATAAGAAAAATTTCATTCCAACAATATTTCTGTCTTGTATTATCATTTAAATTGCGCGGATATATTTATTTACCGTGCTATTTAGTTCGAGACTATTCAAGATCGTACAGGCCCGAAGTAGGATTATCTGTGCCCAGTAAAAGTTTATTAAAGCCAGACAACTTAATAGAAGGAATTTATGTAATCATCAATTCAGTTAAATAGAAGAATTAATATCTGTAGTTAACTTTTGTGTCAGCCTAGTAATTCAGAAAGTATCTTCAGTAACATCTTTGCTTTAGCTTTGTTAACCAAGGGCCTTTCAATTAACAACTTAGTGTTTGCATTCAGTTATAGTAAACACTCCTGGATGCATCTTTAATTAACTAAGGGCTCGTTGCACCATTAACAATTAAGTGTTCACTTTGCTCGTTGGCAAGCAGTTAGTTAGTTCTCGTCTAACTCTTATAGTTTTCTTGTTTCTTTTAATTTGTTTAAAAGTACGTTTCTAAGTAAACCACAGTTCAGTGCTTAAGGTATTTATTCAGTCGAAAACTGAACTTTATTATACATATTGTAAAATTTGTTGCAATTACTTTATTTGAGTGCTTTTTTTGTTGTTATTTGTGTCAAATTGTGGGCATGTGTATTTTTGTATAATTTTTTGTGTATAGAAGGGAAAAGAAATTATTAACTTACAGTTAACTCAGTTATAGTAACTTACTTATTACTTATTGGATACATATTTGAAATGAATTACCAAATTCTATACTTTGTCAATCAAAACGTAGATCCCTCAATAAATTTGTATAAGGCTTAGCTTTCTTTCCTTTTTTCTTTTTTTTGCACAAGGTACCCTTGTCATTACCGATATTAATTCACAGCGAAAACGAAGGTACTTCGTTGATCCATTGCTTCAATATTGGCAAAAGGGTTTTCAGAGTTACAATATTGTGGCGTCATATTGCATCGTATTATCAGGGAACCCCTCCCATTCTCCGCATTTATTTCGGGCTAGTTAATACCCTGAAAGTTAAGCGCGAGGATCATTGGATAGCTATAATACGGAAGTTTATCTTTTTTGCCCTATTGAGCGCATGACGGGACGTTGCAAGTTCTTATGGAAGATCAAATCAATCAAATATTAAGATGTATATTTTATTATGTACACATATGTATATACATATACACCACATACATACACAGGCACGTACGCACTCAAGTACATATGCGCACCTACTCACACACTATGGCGTTACCTTTATATTTGTATTTCATATTTATGGTAAAATAAAGTATATTGTTATTATTGTTCGCCATTTCCTTCATTGCTATGATGATTGATGGGCCTGGCTGTCCTTGTTGCCATTCTTTTATCCATTTCTGTCTCTACACTCTGTTTCTGATTCTTTATTCCTCTTGTTTATCTCTTTTTTTGTCATCCTCTATATCATATGTGGGCAACAACTAGCCCGCTGTAAGATTTGATCCGGCCCTTGAGATATTCGTCGTATTATTTCATGTCTGATATTGATCGTTAAAAATTATGAACACTACTTTAAAATACGTGGCCCGCGAACGTATTTGCACATTAAAGTTTGGCCCACAACATGTCAAAGGTTGCCCATACCTGCTCTATATCATGACCATAACGAAATCCATTGTGATGCTATTCTGATCATATCTGCCGTGCTTTTTTTCGTTGTATGTACTGTATATCGTATATTTGCATGGTTTTTTAAACCTTTTCATGTTCACCGGAATTATAGAATTGATCCATAAATCACGATTGCATCTCTATGCGCAAAAAAGGTGCAGGTAAATTTGATTAAACTTCTTTTTCTTTGGATTGTGATAGCACAAATCGTGATAATAATTTGCATGTTTACTTGAACTACAGAGTGCAATAATAGCACATGAACTTATTGTTATTCTATTTTCCATAATATTTAGCCCAAATTATTTCAAAA
The DNA here is from genome assembly GCA_031893035.1 of Dermolepida albohirtum. NCBI lineage: Eukaryota > Metazoa > Arthropoda > Insecta > Coleoptera > Scarabaeidae > Dermolepida > Dermolepida albohirtum. Next base: position 383,444 of record JAVIWB010006120.1, on the reverse strand, counting down.
ATGAAGACGATAATGCTTAAAATCATACCGAGTCCATAGATAATGAAAAAATACTTTAAGTCTTCCATTTTGAACTGTTCTGGGTGCTTGGTCATCCGTTTGTACGGACCATACGGCGTATTTTTTGATAAGTTGTAAAATGTATCACCATGCCATTTCATAATTAAACCACTGGCTACCAAATATCTAATGGTTACCTTGATAGCGTCATCAAAAATCGAATCCTTCCTTAATATGATTGCCGAACTAAATTTTTTTAGGCATTCTGGTATTAGATAATAGTCGTTATAACCTTTACTTTTAAAATCCATTATCAGTATATGCTCAATGATGAAAAGTCGTTCCAAATACGCGCAATGTTGTGATGGATTAAAACTCGTTGCAATCGTTTTCCTTTGCAATTTTTGGAAAGACGATTTATTCGACGTACTGAAAATATTTTTATCATCGAAGAAGCCGAACGAAATAGGCCAGTGGCTATCAGCCAATTCCTCCAAAGTGTTGATAGTTTTCACTTCATTCGACAGAAACAAGGTGCTAGAGAGACAAGATTGGAACACAGTTGTGACTATGATTATAAACAGTAGAATAATGCTTAGAAATATTTTCTCTGAGTATTTTCCGGAGGCAACACTTGGTGACGAACTGAAAATTATTTGAAAACCGTCTAAAATTACTGTTTGAAAGCCATAGTCGAATTTCCTTTGACTTTTAACACGTTGTATTCGTGATATAAAATACAACATAATTAAAATCGTTACAAGGACTAACAACACCAAAATTCGTACTTCGATTGTGGAAAAATAAGTTATGTTGAGTCTATTGCGATTGATGCTTTCTTCAGGCAAAATAATGCAAAGTTTATCTTCTGCTGTTATATCTGTGAAAGTAAGTCTTGACATATTATAATCTTTCACAAAAACTTCGTCGAATAAAAAATCGTTATCATCTCTTGTAAGTTTTTCTAGTATCTTCGTTATATTGGGTTTTCCTTCTTTTGGATATGATACAGAAAAATTGAGTTTCTTTTTAAGTACCGTTACCAAATTATCATTTTGCAAATTTTTAAAAAGGCTCCTTGATCGCACATGAAAATTATGAAAATTTATGGTTTTTCTCCATTTTTCGATTTCTTCCCTTTGAGAAATATCAAATGAGATTATAATTCTTGCAAAGTAATCGTAACCATTAACAGCTACAATACAACCATTTAAAGCCATTTGAATTATCAGCATTTTTTTAAATGATCGTTCACTAGCTTCAACGAATATTTTCGAATGTTCAATCTGTTCCCCATAAGTTATAACTAAGGTCCTTCTGATAATCGCCTCGTTTTTATTTTTAATCATTTTTAGATATTTTAAAATATTAGACGTTGAGTTTGATACAATTACGTATCCTTCTCTTACGCTCGGCTTCACCAAATTCATAGATTCCTTAGAATTTATTAAATATGTTATTTCCTGATCATTCCATTTAATCATATCTTCTAGAAGAATGTCATCGTCACTAATAAATTCCAAACAGGTATAATTTTCATAATACCAATATATAAACTGTCTCAATTCTGTTATATTTTTGGACAATGAAGATACTCGATTTCTGTGGATAGCAATTAAAAGATAAATCTGTAAAGTTACACGTAAAATACGGAAATTCATTTTGTTAAGAATTGCTTTATAAGCGTTACTTTCTTTTAAATACTACAGGCATATTTACAAATACTAGTTTTTCGCCCATAAATAGTAAAGCATATATTTGCATTTAAAATTGCTGCATTTAAACGAGCGATTATAAATAAAACGTGCCTATGTACATATTATTATATTTTATTCTAATGATGTGCAACTACGACATCGTTACAAACACACTGAATAATTTACTCGGAAACACGTATAATTTCAAAAGAAATCGCATTAAATGCGTTGTATATACAATAAAAAATTAAAGTGTTTTCCAAAAGATCAAGATGCTTAATAATTTAAAGAAAATAAAAATTGAATTCCTTTGTTTATGTGTTAAGATTATCTGATAACGTTGGCCAATAAATTTCAACTTTTTGTTTTGCCGTCAAATGACGCACATTAACTTTTATAGAAAACATAAAATAATTTACTTTAATGAAAGGTCAAGCTCTAATTTCGTTTGCATTTTAATGACAGAATTTTTCTGTTTATGACATACTTTAATATAGACATATTTCAAATTCTTACAATTAGAAATGTGACGAAATATTGCATTGTTTCTTATACACAACATTCATTAGCCTTCTTTTTTAACGTTCAACTGTAATCTGCTGCCATTACAGGATGCTTTGCCGCCGTTCTTCTTTTCTCAAAACGTTTTGATGGTCACTAATGTCGCTTGTAGCGGGTGATTCGTTTGGAGGTACGTTTTTTACAAATAAAAATAATAAAACCTTCAACTTTATTGGGTATTCTTTATTACCATACAAAAGATCCATTTTGGATTTTTATTTTCTTTAAATTATTTTCTTTAAATGTTGGCCGTAACTGCGCCTAATATAGTCCATTTTTAAGTTCCAATTTGCGATGACGCTTCCGAGCATTTCAAGTAGTATTTGGCGAATAACGCGAGCAATGTTGGCTTCCAATTGCTCAACCGTAGCTGGCTTATCCATGTAGACTTTTGACTTTACGTAGCTCCCAAAAAAGTCTAAAAGTGTGACATTACATAATCTAGGCGGACATTGTACAAGTCCATTTCGTGAAATTAAATATTCACCAAATTGTTCTCACAATAATACTATGCCTTCACGAGTTGTGTGGCAAGTAGCGCCATCTTCTTCGAACCAAATATTTTCGATATCAGGGTCTTCAATTTCAGCTAGCAAATAGTCCGCTATTTTGTCTGGATGTAATGGCAGCTCTTAAATCTCTTCGGATTATTATTTACTTCAAATAAGGCAATTGTGCTTATTGACGTAGCCAGTAAGCCATAAATGGGTCTAATCATTGTACCAAATTTTGGTCGAAAACAGTCTTCTTCGAGTTTTTCAAGAGCCCAAAGACTGAAATAGTGATGACTCAAAAAGTCGGCCGTCTGACATTCTTAAACGAGTTTAATTTTGTATGCTTTTAAAAGAAGAGACATAAAATACTTCAAGTTGTGGTATACGACAAGCTAAGCTGTTAAGATCTACATCGAATCGATTCTTCACTATCAACGTGTATACTCTCAGCTACCATCTATATGTATATTTTATTCATTACATGCTTGATGTGGTATATTTGGTCGCGTATTATCCAATAATGAAAATTATATTTCAAATTTCTCGATGGTGTAACTAATTGTGTGTTCAGTGGGTCGATTACGTAGACTATAAGTTGCTCTAAGCGCACGAAATACATTTCTCGTGGAACGCTGTTTTTCGTAATACAGCTGAATAATTTGTAGACACTGTGCCGGTCTTTCCACAATAAAATGTGGCACAATATTTAAGTAAAAGAGCGTGAATGTTTGACAAGACTTACGCTTTATCCGTCAAGAAATCGCTATTGGAAAAAGAACATCATAATAAAACACCCATTATTCTTTCAGATAAAAGTCCAAGTGAGAATACAGAATATGCAGTTTATGGGATATACTACAGTCAATACCGTGAAATGCTTGTATCATACCCATTACGTCCTTGTCTAAGCGCTTATCTAAGAGCACTAAGATTACTAAAGAACATATAGATGATTTGCAGTTGAAAAATAGATTTCGTCTAACATACAAAGCATTGCTTCAATATGGTTTTTTGGTTCTCTCCCGCGTATACGAATTGCGAAATGTCGCTGTCCAAATCACTAATCCCTCTAATATGTGCTATGTGTAGTACGTATTACATGTGGAGTCCACGGTGTGGGTCCAATAAAGAAATAAAATTTATAGCTCGACAAAAACTCGGTTTTAATAACAATACAAACTTGTCGCGCTTCGAGTGAACGAGTCATATCACATCTGAACAAGTCTATATTTGCATTTTCTTCGTATCCAGAGCTAAGCCAATACTAGAGCTTTTCGAATAATTCGCACTTTGTACGCTTTGCTGTTTAATTTTGTCAGTTACTGACTTGGGGTAAAAACTTTGTTGGTCAGACGTCGGCAGACGGGGGAATGGTTTTTCCACCATTACAATGCACCTGCCCACACAGCCTTATCAGTCATTTGCCCCATGCCCCCTACTCACCTGATCTTGCTCCGTATGACTTTCTCTTGTTTCCACGAATGAAGAAGGATATAAAAGGATATTTTAACAACGTAGAAGAGGTGAAGAAGAAAACAACACAGCAGCCTGCAGCCATATAATGTTTCCAACGATGAAATCGTCGATTAGACAAATGTATAAAGTTAAATGGAGAGTATATTGAAGGCGTTAAGATTGTTTAGTAAAAAAATAAAATACAGCTTTTCATAGAGACATTACGATTATTTTTGGGTACCCCCTCGTATAAGCAGGACATGCAGTTTAAGATAAGGGGTTAGTTTTAAGACTAGAATACATTTTAAATTACGTTAAACGTATCTACAGTGTGTGTTTTGCTTTAGAGAGTTAATATCTGGTACAGATTTGTTTCTGTGCGAGTTTTACTCCAAATTTAGGTGCGATACTATGAATCTGCTATTGATGACAACTTAGTTGTCAAAATGAGCATATAGAATACAAACATTATTATGGAAAGGGATTTTGTTTACCTCCTTTAATTAATTCAATCAATCACAGCCTCAATTACAATTTACCTATCCTCTTTCTAGTTTGCTTTTTTTTATAGCGCAATATAAAAAGGTTGTAAAAATAACATATCTTAAATACAAAATATGAAATTCTTAGTTCAGTTTATTTTAGAGTTTAGAAATACATGAAAAACATTTTGTGCCCGAACATGCAACTTTACCTGTTACAAGTCTGTAATCATTTTACGATAGAAAGAAACTGCTATTACGACGTCAGAAAGTTAGTGAAACCTTCTTATAGTCGCCTTTAAAAATAAGAACCTAATAAAACAGTAAAATTAAGACGGAAAGAATAGAACTGCAATAAATAAATCGTGAGTAATTGGCTGCTTTACAACGATTGCATTGATTATGTTAGTCACATTTTCTTTTTCTTTTTAAAAGTGTTAGCGTGTTCTAAAATGATTATTTTTGTGTTTGTAAAATAGTTACACTGCTAAACAGGATATATAGTTTAAGAAAAGGTTTATCAAACATATAATATGAAATAATGTAATAGAGGAAATATGTATGTGAAATATTTTATAGCGTCAGATAATGTTTCAAGGAAAAGGTAACAAGGTAAGGTAAAAGTTCGTAAAATAACTTTGAGGCGTTGAAATTTTGGATAGAATTATTGGTGAAGTTTCCAATATATTTTCTAAAAAAGAGCTAAACTTTACCTTGTATAATACGTGTATACCAGCTGTATATATATAACAGTCGAACTGAAAAGTCCCCGGTCTACCATAGTAAAACACAGTTTTTTGGCAAAATTCGATTTTATTATTCAACATAGTTGCCTTCGAGGGCGATACACCGATTGTAGCGTTCTTCTAACTTTTCGATACCATTTTTGTAGTACGAATTGTCTTTAGCCTCGAAATAGGGCTCAGTTTCGGCGATCACCTCCTCATCCCTGCTAAATTTCTTCCCGGCGAGCATTCTGTTGAGGTCTGCAAACAGGAAATAGTCACTGGGGGCCACATCTGGAGAGTACGGTGGATGGGGAAGTAATTCGAAACCCAATTCACTTAATTTGGCCATTGTTTTCATTGATTTGTGACACGGTGCATTGTCTTGGTGAAACAGCACAGCTTCTTCTTCATATAGGGCCGTTTTTTTGCGATTTCGTTCTCAAACGGTCCAATAACGCTGTATAATAGTCGCTGTTGATGGACTGGCCCTTTTTAAGATAATCTATGAAAATTATTCCATGCGCATCCCAAAAAACTGACGCCATAACTTTTCCAGCTGACTGTTGCGTCTTTCCACGCTTTGGAGCCGGTTTATCGCGTGCAGTCCACTCGGCTGGCTGTCGATTGGACTCCGGAGTGTAGTGATGAATCCATGTTTCATCCATTCAAACATTCAAACACAGCTCAGAATCATCAACTCGTTGTTGTTTTTGATCGAATGTGAGCTCGCGCTGCACCCATTCTGCACAGAGCTTCCGCATGCCCAAATATTCATACACGATGTGTCCAACACGTTCCTTTGATATCTTCAGGATGTCAGCTATCTCGATCGAACTTTACTTTACGGTTATTTAAAATGATTTTGCGAACTTTTTTGATGTTTTCGTCGGTGACAGCCTCTTTTGGTCGTCCATTGCGTTCGTCGTCTTCGGTGCTCATTTCACCACGTTTAAACTTAGCATACCAATCAATTATGGTTGATTTTCCTGGCGCAGAGTCCGAAAACTCCTCATCAAGCCATTCTTTTGCTTCAACGGTATTTTTTTCCCTTCAAAAAGCAGTAGTAGCACACGAAATTCTTTTTTTTCCATTTTTTTAAATAACAAAAGTAGCTTCACTCTTAACGCAATATCTCAGTAACTGATGGTCGGATTGCTGTCAAATTTTGACACGTTTCGTTTGAAGGTTAGTACTATCTAAAAAACGTATGGCTTTAGTAACAGTAACGCCATCTATGTGTCAGACCGGGGACTTTTCAGCCGACCTGGTATATATATATATATATATATATATATATATATATATATACACTATCCATTGTGCAGAGATGTCCATTGTTGTGAGAAAAAAGAGTATAAATAATTTTTCATTAATATATTCTTACAACATACTTAGAACTAACTTATTTAAAAAAATCTGAAATTTTAGTTTGCTTTAGATTTTCAATTCTTCTTTTTTACAATTTGTGTTTCTACATTGCATACTATCTCAGTGACCTTTTCTCCATTAGTAATGTCGTCAGACCAGAAAAATAAGTTTTGAATATCCTTCACCTTTTCATAAGGTTCGTTAATGTCTTTAGTTTCTGAAATAATATCATTAGCATCCTCAGTGTCGCTATCATGTACTGTTTAAAATTCACGCGCACACTCTTGTATGCTAATATTTGGATTCTGGGTATGTAAATTATCAACAATTTGTGCATACGATAGTATGTCAGAATAGCGTTTACAAAGTTCTGACAGTGACACATCGTCTTCAGTACTGAAGCCTATATTCTCGCAAATATCTTCGGCATTCCATTCACCAAATCCAGCTTTAAGAAAACATTTGTTGATAGTTTCAGCGCTTACAGTTTTCCAATCAGTAATAATGGTCCATATTAGAGCACTGAGAATGTTAATGAATTTTTCTATATGTTCGGTAGATTTACAATGATCCATATACGATAAAAGTCTCTTAACTAAAAGCTTTCCGTAGTTGGTTTTAAAATTATTGATAATCCCTTGATCAAGTGGTTGACAATGAGAGGTAGTGTTTGAGGGCAAAAATATTATTTTACCATTTTGTAACTCAAATTTTGAATGTAACGTGGCATTGTCTAAAAATAAGAGAACTTTTCTATTCCGCCGTTGCATTTTTCTATCAAATTTAGTTAACCAATTTGTCATAATTTCCCTCGTCATCCATGCTTTTTTATTAGAATACCACTCCACTGGCAACTTCTCAACGTTAGCTCCTCTAAAGCATCGTGGATTCTTACTTTTCTCAATTACTAAAGATCTTTCCTTTTCTCCAATTATATTCGCACATAAGAGAATAGTTAATCCTTCCTTAGCAGCTTTGCCATCCGAACATTTTTCACCTTTTAGTGCAAAGGTTTTGTTTGGCAAAGCCAGGAAAAAAATCCAGTTTCATCTGCATTGAAAATGTTTTTCTGTGAGTACTCCTTTGTGATAGTTATCAACTGTTTCTTCCAGACAGATATTTCATCCACGTTTACTGCGACGGCTTCGCCAAAAATTGTTCGACACGATATATTGCGTCGCTGAGAAAACTTGTCAAACCACCCACTTGAAGCTTTGAATTCATAATTTAGCTCTTGTGTAACTTGGAGAGTTTTTTCTTTATTATTTTACCGTACAATGGAATATTCTTACAGCGCACTTTGCAAAATCAGTCATACATTATTTGGCCCAGTGCAGCTCCTCTTGTTTTCACAAATTTCTTCTTTTGCTGTGAATTTCCATTTTCAGCAAACCGTCTATTAACATCGACTTTGTTTTTCAAAATATCCCCACTTGACTTTTACCGATACAGAATCTTTTCGCAAGCAGTCTCACACTAAGTTTATTCTTCTCTGCACACTGAATAACATCAACTTTTTCTTCTAGACTGAGTAATTTTTTCTTTGTCGTAACCATATTACTCGTACGAACACTAAAACATTAGATATCTAACTTGTTAGAGCACTAAATATCAACTGAATGCTATAGAAGCTATAGGCGTTTTATATAAGAATAGTTGTACTTATTATCTGCTTTAATTGTATGTTGTTCATGTCCATTGTTAAGAATGTTACAGCGGTCATAATTATTATACATTTATATGTATGTAATTACATATAATAAATCGAAAGATCATCATTACAGCACTTATAGTCGGTGTATCAGAAACTGTCCATTGATTAGAGATATTCTATTGTCGAGAGATGTCCGTTAAGAGAGAATATAGTATATATATATATATATATATATATGGGTATATAAATCATGGGTAATTGGCTGCTTTACAACGACTGCAATGGTAATGTTAGTTTCACATTTTTCTTTTCTTTTTAAAATGATAGTATACTTAGTAAAGCTGCACGTACTCTAAAATGATTCTTTTTCTATTTGTAAAATAGTCATATTGACAAACAGAATACATAGTTTAAAAAAAGTTCCAGTAAAGTTTGTCATACATATAACACGAAGGAAGATAATGTAACGGAAGAGATACGTTAAATATTTTATAGCACCAGCCGCCGTTTCAAGAAAAAGGTAACAAGGAAAAGGTAAAGTTCGTAAAATAACTTTGAGGCGCTGAAATTTTGGATAGAATTATTGATGAAGTTTTCAATACATTTTCTGGAAAAAGAGCTAAAGTTTACCTTGTATGAAACGTGAGAGACAATATAGCAGCTTAACGTTTTGAGTGCTGTTCTTAGTTTATGTTTTAGGATTAGTTTTTCAATAAGGTATTAGTATTACTTTATTAAATAAAACTTCTTGTAATGTTCGATGATTTATTATATTTTGGTGATACAAGATTGCTGATAATTCATATACATAGACATATAAGAGTAACTGACGTACAAGCACTTGTTTTGCAACTTCTTCCCTTTGTCAAATTTATCTCAAGTGGAATTTTTATCAAAAACCAGCAGTAACAGAAACTATGGATATGTAATAAGAGTATATTTTTATTAACATTCGGCTAAATAAGTTGGGAATAAGTTAAATACATTTTTAAATGATTTTCTTCAGCATCCAATCTTTCTCTCAAACTTATTACACGCAGCTATCTCTGAAAAAAAGTGTAATCCACTCTGTGTATCAATACATATGTAATATTCTCAATAAAATATAATGTGTCGAGCATTCTAGATTTCGAATACTCCTTTTAAAAACTCGTTTAACATTTCCGTGCCGAATTAAAGTGATAAAAATATTACCAAAGATTTTGGAAATAGTGACCTAGAGTAATTCTATAAACATTTATATTTGCACAAGTAATAATTCACATTTATATATTACCAAGGGAGATTGTCTATAATCTACATAGCCATGAAAACAATGCAATGACTTTTAAAAGTCAAGTAGTGCCAGGTTTTTATAAATATTCTAACCAGATGGTATTGAAAGAAAAAGATTTTTGTAGTTTTGCTCGGAGTTTGAATAGCGAAAGATTAAGGATTCAAAACTTGATTCTAGAAACGTTCTAAAATTTTTTACGAATATTAACGTGTGATTGCGCGAATCCTCTATTCCATAGTAAAAGTAAAATTCTGGTTAAACAATTCTCTTGGGATCCGGAAATCCATTAGAGACCATGGATTTCTAGAGATAAAATACAGGAAAGATAGAAAATGGAGAGTTTGGTATAAATAAATTGTAGAATGTACAATTCCGGTTATTGCAAGGAGAGATAAAATATTAGAGACGAGAGCAATTTTCCATGATTTTTTCAAGTAAAGTGTCAAAGAGATGGATTCTCACACTTCTGGCACTAAAGACTAATCAAAATGGAAATTTTGGTGTTTTAAATGAAGGCTTCTCTTTGGAAATTATGACTGGTGATGACATCTGGGTCTATTATTCGAACACGGCAAAGAAACAAGGGTCGAGATGTACAAAGGACCTCTGTTACAAACAAAAACGAAAACGCAATGTTAATATCTAAATAATTGAGAGCAACAGTTCTCTGAATTGCGAATTTTGTTGGTCCAGTAGATGAAGACGGGTACTGCAATTAACGGTCACGTTTATAAATAGCCCATTAAAAATTTTAAAGCTACAGTTAAAGCTTAAAATTTTTCTTCATGAGAACCGCAAGGTGCTTAAAATTCAAAAAGTTTAGCAATTTATCGAGCAATATAGTTTCCAGAAGTTGAGACATCTACTCTCGCGCGCGGTGATTATTATCTTCTTATAAGAAGAAAAACCTTATAAGAGGGTGAATATTTTTCTGCCTATGATAGCATAAAAACTTACTGAAGAAATTTGTTTCGAAAAGATCTAATGTTTGCATACGGGCCTACACAAATAACATTTTGTATTTAATGTCTATCTCCCCTCGTACTAAAATTTAATAGCTCGTGCAACTTATTTTACACAGCGTTTCGCCCAAATTACTTCAATGACGAAGACGATAGTGCTTAAGGTCATACCAACAGCGTATATAATAAAGCAATACTTCAACTTTCTCAGCGTTTTGATCATATGGAATTAGATATTTTTAGCATGAAATTTCTTCATTAAGGCGTCCTTATGATGTGGTAATCATGTCATGGAGCACCTGCCATGTATATCTTATATAGCGTCTACATACACTGATCGAAACGACTAATGAGTATTCTACATAAATGTCAATAAAAATTAGAACCCGTTAATATAATATGTGATAAAAAAAGGAACAGCCCAGCAAAAGTATAAGCTCTTAAACTAATTTTATTCAAACATTTACTGTGATGACAAATGATTAAATTTTCATTGAAATGTCCATTGCTTTAAAGAAAAAAATTATAATGAAGACTGCTGCAACAGTTATTGGTGATGTTTATAAAGAGACCATTAAATATATTAAAGCTACAATTTGAGTGCAAAGGCCTCAAAATTTTTCTGAAAAAATATATCGCTGCACAAAAAGACTGATAAGTTATAGAGCAATATAGCTTCTAGGAGTTGAGGCATCAACTCTCTGGTCTGATCTAGCATATGGTGATTATTATCCTTTTATAAGATGAGAAAACTTATACGAGGGTGTGGATTTCTCTGCCTACGATAGCCTAAAAATTACTGAAGAAATTTGTTTAGAAAAGATCTAGTGTTTGTATACGCACCTATACAAATAATATTTTCTATTTAATGCCTCGTACCAAAATTTAACAGTTCGTGCAACTTATTTTCCACAGTGTTTCGCCCAAATTACTTCAATGACGAAGACAATAGTGCTTAAGGTCATACCAACAGCGTATATAATAAAGCAATATTTTAAGTTTCTCAGCTTGAATCTTTTCGGTTCTTTCGTCATTTTTTTATATTTACCAAATGGAGTATTCCTGGAAAGGTTGTAAAACATGTCATCACGCCATTTTTTCATTAAACCGCTGGCAGTTAAATATCTAATCGATGTTTCAATAGCTTCATCAAAAATCGAATCCTTCCTCAACACATTCGCCAAACCATATTTTCTAAGGCATTCCTGAACTAAATGAAAACTAGTATTAAACTTTGCTTTAAAATTCTTTATTCGATGGATGACATCTACCGAACGTCGTGTTAGGAATGCAAGTGGTTTGGATTGACGCACAATATCTCTTTTAAGTTGTCCAGAAGCCGCAGAGAGATTCGATTGGTACTCACCATTTGTTACAATTTTGTTCTCTAACTTTCTGATGAAGGACTCATTCGATGATTTGAATACGTTTGTGTCATCAAAAGATCCGAACGCGATATATAATTGGCTATTGGCCAGTTCATTTAAACTATTGATATTTTTTACTTCATTGGGGAAAGTAAAGATTCTATAAAGATGAGACTGAAATGCAGTTGTAATTACAACGCTAAGTAATATGATAATGGTCAAAAAGATTCTTTCTGAATACTTTCCAGAAATAATATGACGCGATGAATCGAAAATAATCTGAAAGCCATCAAAAGTTACAGTTGCAGTACGATAGTCAAACAGTTTTTGGCCTTTAGTACGTTTCATTCGTGCTATAATATATAACATCAGTGAGGTCATGATAAAGAACGGCAATATAGCAATGTGTACTTGCAAAGTCGACAATTTATAGAAGCTTATTTCTGTGTAATAAATATTGTCTATTGGCACCACTATACAAACTTCATCATCTGCTGTTGTTTGTGCGAAAGTAAGTCCCTTTAAATTGTAGTCCTGCACGAAGATTTGTTGTACTATGAAGTCGACGTCCCTTTTTAAAAATTGTTGTAACAGTTTCGTAATATTTCTGTCCCCGCAGTTCACATATGATACTGAAAAATTAAGTTTCTGCATAAGTGTCGTCTGATAATCAGCACTCATTTCTCGTTCAAATTCAACTATTTTTCTCGAATGTGCGGAAAAATTATAAAAATTGTTTTTTTTTCGCCACTCAATTATTTTATTTCGTTGCCAGACATCGAATGTTGTTAAAATGTTTGCGAAATTATCATAGCCCTTAATACGAACACTACCGTTCGAAATCATTTCTGCTACAAGAATTTTTTTGAATGATAAATTGTTAGCTGTTTCAAAAATTCTCATCAGGTCAATTTGTATCCCATGAGTTATTATTAAAGTCTTCTTTATTATACCCTCGTTTTTGTCTTTAATAGTTTTCAAATACTTTAAAATATCAGATGTTGAATTCGATATTATTGTATAACCTTCTTTGGTATCTGGTGTCGCTAAATTTCTAATCTCTTTAAAATGAACTTTAAATGATAACATTTTCTGGTCAATAAATTTAAAAATATTCTCCAGTAGAGTAGCATCATCGCTGATTAATGTCAAGCAAGTATAATTTTCATAATACCAATATATAAACTGTTCCAATTTCATTACGTTTTCAGATGAAAGTGTTATCCCATATCCGTGGTTATTCTTGAAAAAACAAACTAGGAAAATCATCCGCAATACGTTCGAATCCATTGCGTTAAGAAGGCTTGCTTAAAAATCGCTTTTCATAGAACAACGTAGAAGAATTATATCAACGGTTTCATTAGTAATTCCGAAAAATGGAATGCATGTTCATATTTAAATCGTCGGATTTTATGTAGTCCTGTAAAACGTGTGTACATATTATTATGCATTTTTCTATTAATAATATATTTTATTAATAATCGATTGAAAACCATGACACCCCAACAAACAAACTAACTTGTCTACAAACATGTATAGTTTTGAATAAAAGGGGTTTAATTTGAACTACTTTCATATACAATACTGTGGATATATTTAATATTCCTTAATCAAATGCGATTATGTAAATAATTAAAATTTTGTTTAAGTAACCACAGTTGAATTAAAGACAATACGAAATTTCAATTTCGAATTCATCAACTTTCTTATTATAAGTTTGAGAATCCATTAATTTATAACTCGACTTTTTGAGTGATGGATGAGAATATTAAAAAAGTTAAGAAACACATTAAAAGTGTGTACCTCACCGAAAAGATACTATTTTGCATATACATTAAATTTGGAATACACTGCTAGCGTGTACTGGGTGTTCTATGACATGACTGCTGCAGCTTAAGGATACATAACTGTGGCAATTTCAAGTTTAAAATATCTAATAATCACACGCTCGGAACTCTGTCGTAACTGAGCTGCAAGCATTTGTAGTTTAGAATAAATCTAGTCATGCAGGTACTACGCACCGCTGTTGATTTCGTTGTTACTAAAAAATCGAGTTGTCTATGATTCATTAGTTGTTATTCATTGTGACAGCAGACGTTTACTTACTTACTTAATCCTATAGACTCTTATACCTTTCGGTGTCGAGTCATGCTGGAGTCGAGTCCTCCGCTTCCCCTCTCCATATCTCCCTCCACTTTCCTCTGTTGCTTGCCAAAGCCTTTACGTTCTCCCATCCTATTCCTCTCTTCACAGCCGCCGCCCGCACTTCATCCCTCCACGTTCTTCTCGGTCTACCCCTCTTCCTCTTTCCAATCTCCCTGGCCTCAAACACCTGCCTAATCAACCTCTCCTCGCCCCTTCTCATTATATGACCCAACCACCTTAGTTGACCCTGTTCTATCGTCGTTTCTATTGGGATTATGTTTAACTTTTCCCTAAATACCTGGTTCCTAATTTTATCCATCCTCGTTTTCCCCTCTATTTTTCTCAGGAATCTCATCTCTGTGCTTGTAAGTCTACTCCTCTGCCTCTGTGTTGTTGTCCAAGATTCGCACGCGTATGTCATTGTCGGTTTTACAACTTTTCTAATTATTTCCGCTTTTACCTGTCTTGGTATTTCCTTCTTGCTTAGGAAGCTGTTCTTTATGCTGTTATATAACCTACCGGTCTTTGCTATTCTTTCATTTATTTCGTCGTCCAGGGTTCCTTCCGTGTTTATTATCACGCCTAAGTATGTGAATCTATCCACCTGCTCTATTATCCCGCTATCTATCTGTATCCTGTGCTTCTCCTTCCGTGCTCCAATTATGATTGTTTTAGTTTTCTGTTTATTTATTTTCATATTTAGTTTCTTCAGTTCTTCATTAATAATAGTTACATTTCTTTGCAGTTGTTTCTCTGTTCTCCCTATTATCACCATGTCATCCGCATAACATAGTTCTGTCAAGCGTATACATTTTAATCTCCAGTATCCAACTGGATATACTTCTAGTCTACCTCTGCTCTGCTTAATTGCTTCATCTAGAACCAAGTTAAAAAGTAGTGGGCTCAGAATGCATCCCTGTCTCAGTCCAATTTTGTTAGCAAATGATTTGGATTTTTCATTTCTTATTCTTATGTAACTCTCAGTTTTTTCGTAGAGACTTTGTATGTTTTGTATTAGCTCCCTTTCTATTCCTCTACTCCTTAATATTCTCCAAACATCTTCTCTTCTCACTCTGTCAAATGCCTTCTCCATGTCAATAAAACAGGCATGCATCTGTCCTCCAGATCTAACCGCCCTTTCTGACAGTAGCCTGAGCACAAATATCTGGTCGTTTGTTCCTCTTTCCTTTCCAAACCCACTTTGGCTCTCCTCTAGCTCGTTCTCTAAACTACTTCTAAGTCTATGCTCCAATATTCTGGCATATATTTTTCCGACCACGCTACCAAGCGTTATACCTCTAAAGTTTGCACAGTCCATGCTAGTCCCCTTTTTGTATATCGGTGTTATAATGCCTATCTGCCAGTCTGAAGGCACTTTATGTTCCATTCTTGCCTGATTCATAATTTCCAAAAGTTCTTGTCTTCTCTCCTGGTTCATATATTTTATCATTTCTGTCGTGATTTCATCATGTCCCGGTGCTGTACCCATCTTCATCCTCTGTATTGCTTCTATTAATTCTTCCTCCCTTATTCTTTCTGTCTGTCCACTCTCTTCCTGTGTCATATTTTGTTGTTCCTTATTTTGGTAGTCTCTCAGAACGTCTGTTTCGTTCTCCTCCAATAGTTCCTCGAAGTATTGCCTCCATCTTCCCATAATATCCTCTTCTTTAGTAAGTACTTTTCCATTTCTATCCCTTACGTTCCTCAACATATTCGCTCTCGGCCTTCTCATTTGTTTAAGTGCATTGTAAAACAGCTTCTGATTTTCTCTAAACGCTTTTGTTAGTTTATTGCCGAAGTCTATCCAAACGTTAATAAAGTTAATTCAGGGTTTTTTTTCCTGTTATATTACAATTTCCTTAGAAGTAAATTCATTTCTTTGAATGAAGAATACGCCAATACTCATTTTGTTTATGGATTGTGTAATAGAAATGAACGACCGACAGATGATGAATATATTTGGTTTGTAGAAGCGTTTTTAGCAATGTCCATCGATGTTTGGTAGAAACAGACAAGAACTTGCTCATTGAGAAGTAATATTGCAGAGTCTGTAGAACCTTACATAACATCGGTTTGTAGCCATCTTATCTGTATAAGTTTTAAAGCCTGCTGACTACGCATCAAGACTGGAATTTAATCGTCGGTTTGTGAGAAATCGAGGATTTTGTCGGAAAACATTGTTTCTTGAAAATCCACATCGAACTAGGAAATCATATTTTCAAGATAGATTTTCGGTGAATTTTTTATGGTATTATTGACGACCATTTTATTGGTCCGTTCATAATCGAAGAACGTCTCAGCAGGACAGTCCGTTGCTTATAATTCTTGGAAAGTGATTTTACGGCATTACTGGGGGGTAATGCAAGACGACGAGTGTGGATACGGCACGAAGGCGCACCTCCGCGCTTTGATAGGCAAGTAACGGATTTTCTTAATCAAAATAATACGACTCGGTTGATTCGAAGAGGGTTAGCAGTTGGTTGACCGCCAAGGTCACCAGACTTAAATCCCCTACATTATTTTTTATGGGAAAGGCCGAAAAATTGTATTTATTCAGAAGAACTTGAAAATAGAGAACACCTTGTTGCTAGAATTATGGATGCCGCAGGAACTTTTCGTACTGATCCTGAGTCTATTAGCAGACTTACTTTTTCAATTCTAAGAAGAACTAGACTATGTATACAGTAACTCGGTGGATATTTTGAACAACTAATTAAATAAAGCAATTTGTTTTTAAATGTTTTTCATTAAGATTTTTTTTTGCAGTCGTGCGTAATACTGGCATTAGTATGGTTATCTAAAACGCCACATGCTTGTAGCTCAGTAACGATAGATTTTTGGACATACGTTTTGGTCATATGGCATTAGACATTTTTAACTTTAAACTGTTTCAGTAACGCATCCTTAACCTATGGCAATCATGTCATGGAATACCTGCAATGTAAGTTATATATGCGCCTACATACACTGGTCAAAACAATTAATGAATATTCTATATAAATGATAATGAATATTATAGTCAGTTAATATACTATGTGATAAAAAAGGAACAGCCCAGTAAAAGTATATACTTTTAAATCAAATTTCATTTAAA
Organism: Dermolepida albohirtum; assembly: GCA_031893035.1. Taxonomy (NCBI): domain Eukaryota; kingdom Metazoa; phylum Arthropoda; class Insecta; order Coleoptera; family Scarabaeidae; genus Dermolepida; species Dermolepida albohirtum. The sequence continues at coordinate 366,161 of JAVIWB010006120.1, read as the reverse complement.
CGTTTACTGTTACAGTAAATAATTAAATTTCCATTGAAAAATTCATGTCATTTAAAGAGAAAATTTATAATGAGTGAGGTACAACAGTTATTGCTGATGTTTATAAAGAGACGATTAAATATTTTAAAGCTGCAATTTAAGTGTAAACACTACAACACTACAAGATGCTTAAGGTTCAAAAAGATTGAAAACTTATCGAGTAATATAGCTTCCAGGTGTCGAGGCATCCACTTTCGGGTTTGATCTAGCACACGGTGATTATTGTGTTTTTATAAGATGAGAAAACTTATGGAACGAAACCACGTCTTTAATAGCTTAAAAACTTACTGAAGAAATTGGTTTTTAAAAGATCTAATATTTGCATACGTACCTATACAAATATTATTTTTTATTTCATATCCATCTCCCCTCGCACTAAAGTTTAATAGCTCGTACGATTTATTTTCCACAACGTTTCGACCAAATTACTTCAATGACGAAGACAATAGTGCTTAAGATCATACCAACAGCGTATATATTAAAGCAATACTTTAAGTTCCTCAGCTTGAATCGTTTCGGTTTTTTCATATTTTTTTTATATTTACCAAATGGGGTATTCCTGGAAAGATTGTTAAACAAGTCATCACGCCATTTTGTCATTAGACCGCTGGCAGTTAAATATCTAATCGATGTTTCGATAGCTTCATCAAAAATCGAATCCTTCCTCAACACGTTTGCCAAACCATATTTTCTAAGGCATTCCTGAACTAAATGAAAACTAGTATTAAAGGTTGTTTTAAAATTCTTTATTCGATGGATGACATCTACCGAACGTCGTGCTAGAAATGCAAGTGGTTTGGATTGACGTACAATATCATTTGTAGGCTGTCCAGAAACCGCAGAGACATTCGATAGGTACTGACGATTTGTTACAGTTTTGTTTCGTAACTTTTCCATGTAGGACTCATTTGATGTTTTGAATATGTCTGAGTCATATAAAATTTCGATGGTAATATGGCATTGGCTATTGGCCAGTTCTTTTAAACTATTGATATTTTTTATCTCATTGGAGAGAGTAAAGATTCTATAAAGATGAGACTGAAATACAGTTGTAATTACAACGCTAAGTAATATGATGATGCTCAAAAAGATTCTTTCTGAATACTTTCCAGACATAATATGACGCGATGAATCGAAAATAATCTGAAAGCCATCAAAAGTTACAGTTGCAGTACGATAGTCAAACAGTTTTTGGCCTTTAGTACGTTTCATTCGTGCTATAATATATAACATCAGTGAGGTCATGATAAAGAACGGCAATATAACAATGTGTACTTGCAAAGTCGACAATTTATAGAAGCTTATTTCTGTGTAATAAATATTGTCTATTGGCACCACTATACAAAGTTCGTCATCAGCAGTTGTCTGTGCGAAGGTAAGTCCTTTTAAATTGTAATCTTGTACGAAGATTTGGCTGACTATGAAGTCCACATCCCTTTCTAAGAACTGTTGTAATAGTTTCGTAATATTTCTGTCCCTGTAATTCACATATGATACTGAAAAATTAAGTTTCTGCATAAGTACCGTCTGATAATCAGCAGTCATTTCATGTTCAAATTCAAATAATTTTATTGACCTTGCGGAAAAATTATAAAAGTTCGTTTTTCTTCGCCATTCAATTATTTCATTTCGTTGCCAAACATCAAATGTTGTTAAAATGTTTGCGAAATTGTCATATCCCTTAACACGAACACTACCGTTCGAAATCATTTCTACTACAAGAATTTTTTTGAATGATAGATTGTTAGCATTTTCAAAAATTCTCATCATGTCAATTTGTATCCCATGAGTTACAACCAGAGTCTTCTTTATTATACCCTCATTTTTATCTTTAATAGTTTTCAAATACTTTAGAATATCAGATGTTGAATTCGATATTATTATTGGGTCTGGGAAAAAGTTCGTGGCGTTTTTTCAGTAAAATTCAACTGGTCCCCGCATGGCGCGTGGACGAATTCATTTAAACCGAATATGCTCCATTATTATCGACAATGTTTCGCCATTTTTTTGGTAGATCCATGATCCCATCGGTGAAAAACTTCTGTGGTTTCTGGTCGAAAAACTGAATCAAGTAGTTTTCACAGGCTTCTTTTGAAACCAACTTAATTCCATTAAGAGAGTTCTGCAGAGATCGAAACAGATGATAGTCAGAGGGTGCTATATCCGGACTGTAAGGTGGGTGCATCAAAACTTCCCAACCAAACTCTCTCAATTTTTGACGGGTCATCAAAGAAGTGTGTGGTCGGGCGTTGTCATGATGGAAGACAACACCTTTCCTATTAATCAATTCGGGCCGTTTTCTTTCAATCGCCTGGCGTAATCTCTCTAGTTGTGCACAGTAGAGTTGAGAATCAATCGTCTGACCAGTTGGAAGTAACTCGTAGTGGACGATTCCCCTCCAGTCCCACCATACACACAGCATCACTTTTTTTGGCGTCAATGTTGGCTTAGCGAACGCTTGTGACGGCTCACCATCCTTTATCCACGATCTTTTACGCTTCCGATTATCGTACGTAATCCATTTTTCATCTCCGGTTATTAAACGTTTCAGAAACGGCTCGATTTCATTCCGTTTCAGCAGCGCATCGCAGATGTTAATTCGGTCAATCATGTTTTTCACGCTCAACTCATGAGGAACCCATACGTCAAGCTTTTTTTTGTAACCAGCTTTGTGCAAATGGTTCAAAACAGTTTTGTGGTCAATGCCTAGCTCCATGCCAATATCGACACTGCTGATATGCTTATCTTGTTGGACTTTTTCAAGAATTTCATCAGATTTTTCAGTGATTGGACGACCGCAGCGTGACTCATCTTTCACATTGAAATTTCCAGAACGAAAGCGAGCGAACCATTTCCGCGCAACAGATTTCGATAAAGTACCTTCACCGTACACAGCACAAATTTTATCACAAGCCTGCGCAGCGTTCTTCCCCTTATCATAATAATATTGCAGAATATAGCGAAATTTCTCATTATTCTTCTCCATTTTCAAGTGCGAATAACTTTCCAACCACTGCACCGATTACAATGTTTCTAGGCTCAAACTAACGTTCGGAAGGTCATCTAAAAAACGAGCCCTCGGTGGTGTCGCTGTGACTTGTTGTTCTTTAGTTATCGGCAACCAATGCCATCTATCGGAAAAAACGCCACGAACTTTTTCCCAGACCCAGTATATACCCTTCTTTAGTATCAGGTGTCGCTAAATTTCTAATCTCTGTAAAATGAACTTTAAATGATAACATTTTCTGGTTACTAAATTTAAAAATATTCTCCAGTAAGGTATTGTCATCGCTGATTAATGTCAAACAAGTATAGTTTTCATAATACCAATATACAAACTCTCCCAACTCCATTATATTTTCAGTTGAAAGAGTTATCCCATATCCGTGGTTATTCTTGAAAAAACAAACTAGGAAAATCAGCCGCAGAACGTTCGAAGTCATTCGGCTAAGAATGCTTGCTTGAAAGTAGTTCTTTATAGAACAACGTAGGAGAATTACAATGATTTTATTAATAATTTCGAAAAATAAAGCGCATGTTTGTATTTAAAACCGCCGCATTTGATGTAGTCATGTTAAATAAAATGTGAGTACATATTATTATGCATTTTCCCATTAATAATGTATTTTATTAATAATAGATTGCAAACCATGGCACCTCAACAGATAAATTAAATTGTTTACAAACATGTATATTTTTGAATGAAGGAGGTTCCATTTGTATTAGTTCTACATACAATACTGTGTGCATATTTAATATTCCTTAATCAAATGCAATTATGTAATTAATTAAATGTAAATAATTAAAATTTTGTTTCAGTAACTATAGTTGAACTAAAAACAATACGAAATTTTAATTTCGAATTCGTCAACTTTCTTATTATAAGACTGAGAATCCATTAATTTAGAACTCGACTTTTTGAGTGATGGATGAGAATATTAAAAAAGATTAAGAAAAACATTCAAAGTGTATACCTCACCGAAATAGACTGCTAACGTGTATCGGGTGTCCTGTGACATGACTGCTACAGCTTAAGGATAAATAAATGTATTTTCTTCAGATATTCACTATGATAACAGATGCCTAAATTTGCATTGAAAAACTATATCCTTTAAAGAGAAAATTTAATAAAGACTTGTCGTTCAAAGTAAACGAATACATTCTGCTATTTGTCGGCGTATGCTTCTAATAAGACGTTCCATAGTCTCTTATGGAAGCTAACTCTAAACAACTCGTAGGGCATCATGGAGCTGTTGTAAGTTCATTAGATTGTTACGAAGGATTATTAGGAAGCACACGAACCCTTCTCACAGCCAGATTTTATAGCCAAGTCTGGTGACCACGCAGGACAATTAAGAATATTGATGTTGGTCCTATGTTGGAATTGTTATGTAATAACTGCAGTATGACGAAGAAGAAAGGAAACATATTACGATTTGTCAGAGACGGAGTTTTAGTGAGGCATATGTGAATTGTACAGTGACAGAACATAACAAAGTGTTGCTGAAGTATTTGAAATGAACCAAAGTGTAATTTCTAGATTTCGGATCCTGTTTTTGAAAACCAAGGGTACACAAAGGATGATAAATAAGTGGCAGGTATAAATCACGGTTTAATTCAATCAAATATATGCAAACGAAATCGTTTGCATATATTTGATTACACATTACTCCAGGTATTCGTACATTGAGTGAAGAAAAGGCCATAGATGACGAGGATTTTCTCTAATAGAGTGCTCAACATTCGATGAGTATACTATGTAGCGAACAGAAATTAAACATTTAGTTAAACTGCGAAGTCTTTTAAATTCTTTATAATAATGAACACAACAAAAATATTTTTATGGTTGTATAAATAACAATATAAAAGGTTTCTAATGCAATATTTACATCACTAAAATCATCAAGGAAAGACCAATTAATTTGACAAAGAACATCGTAGAGCATTGGCTTGCTGATACATATAACTTACATGTCTGAAGACTATTTATTAGTTGAGTTTATACGGAGGAGAAGAAGAGCCTACAGAATATGGACGAGTTAGCACATCAATTGAGGTCACAATAAATGATAACGAGTACTGATCAGTGACGACTCCAGATTTACAACCACATAATGTACATATTCTTGACTTGTTGATGGCATAATAGTATGAGTCGGTGTAATTACTGGAAAACACATCGACGTTTATTTCATAAAAAATGGAGCTCTCACTTACTAAAAGATATACAGATGAGATTCTGAGACCCGTATGCAGTAGCAATGGAGGAAAAATTAATTTTCATAGGTGATAATGGTTGTTCTCGTCGAGCAAACGTTGTGAACAAATGGACTGATGAAATTGGTGTCAATTCTCCAGATGGTAATCAAATAGAACACGCTTGGGATGTTGTCGGAAACATATTCCACCAAAAACACTTCAGAAAAGGAGTTAATGAACTATCAAAAGTAAACTTTAAGTCTTTCTCGTGTTTTACGCTACCTTGTTTTCTATCGATTTGAGATAAATGAATTAAATTTAGATTCATCTGATAATACAATCTTATACCATAATATGCCACACAACCGTATTGGGATAAGGTCGTATTATTAGATAAATCGAAATTTAATTTATCTCAAATTGATAGGAAACATTGCTGTGAAAAAGAAGAGAAAGATTTAAAGTTGATTGAATGGGTATTTTTTTAAAGGCGGAGAACTTTAAATAGAAATAAAACACAGAAAAATGTTTTTAGTATCCATGAAATTGGCTTTATTTAAAAGACAATTTTATGCCATTAATGTTTGAATATGATTTCAGATATTTGGCACCGCGGCTGGCGCGTACATGGTCCAATTTTCACATACTCTTCGCAGTAAATCAAGCTGTAATTTGGCCGTAGCGCAGCGAATGTTGGCTTCCAAGAGCCATGATAATCCACAAGCCATTGTCGAAGTACCATTTCATCCAGAAAAAGTCCCCATTTGGTGCACTTTATGGATCGGTGGGATCATTGGCCCATATGTCTTCAAAAATGATGATGGTCAGAACGTTATAGTTAGCGGTACAGAGACATAATTACTAACTTTTTCGTGCCTCAATTACAACGCATTAATGCCGCAGACATGTGGTTTCAGCAGAACGGCCCCATATACAACACAGCGCGTGATGCAATTCATTTACTGAAAGAAACATTTGAAGAACGATTAATTTCACGAAATGTACTTGTTAACAGGCCACCTCGTTCGTGAGATGTGACGCTATTAGATTATTTTCTCTGGGGATATGTAAAATTGCATATCTACGCCGATAAATCTGAAACAATTGAACACTTGGAAGCCAACATTCGACGCGTTACTGCCGAAACGCAGCCTGATTTACACCGAAGAGTGTGTGAAAATTAGACCTCCAGATTACGCTATGTCCGCGCCAGCCGCGGCGACTACGTGCCCGAAATCATATCCAAACATTAATACCATAAAATTATCTTTTAACAAAAGCCAGATTCATGGATATTAAAAACATTTTTCTGTGCTTTATTTCAATCCAAAATTCTCCGCCTCCAAATAAAGCACCCATTATACAGCGTGTTTCAAAAAGAATATACGTATTACAAAGTATTATTTTTTTCAAACTATCTATCGCTGCGCCTCGGCTCGGCTATTGGAGAAACGAATACATAGTCTAGTTTATTTAATAGCCGCTAGATGTCTGGTGTCTTCTGTTTCTCTTGGTAACCGTCATATGTTTAAAATGGCTACTCCGCAGCAGAAATCATTTTGTGTTCTCGAGTTTGTGAAGTGCAATTCCGTGATTACAGTTCAAAGACGTTTCAGGTTGAGCTACGGAACTAGTCCTTCGAATGTGTGGAACACTCGCAGATGGTATCGACAGTTTGTAGATACAGGATGCGTATGTAAAGAAAGAGTCCCGGCCGCCGTCGTGTTTCTGAAGAAAATGTTGCACGAGTTCAAACTGCGTTTCAACGTAATCCTTCAAAATCAACTCGTCGAGCCAGTCGGGAGTTACAACTGCTTACAACAATAATTTGGCGTGTTTTGAGACGTCGGTTGATTATGAAGCCGTACAAGTTACAAATGTTACAAGCTCTGCTTCCTGATGACAAACGGGAACGTGTGGCATTTTGTAACGAGATTCATGATGCTATTGACAATGATAACACTTTCGTACAATGCATCGTGTTCAGTGTTGACGCGACTTTCCACGCTAGTAGTCTGGTAAACAAACACAATATTCGAATTTGCGGTCTACAGAACCCACATGCAGCTATTGAACATGTACGAGATTCGCCTAAAAACAATATGTTTTGTGCGATATTTCGATCATTTGTTTATGGCTCATTCTTCTTTGATGGAAACACGGTTAATGGTCAGCAGTATCTCGCTTTGTTACAAAACTGGTTGTTTCCGAAGCTGCATAAAGACAACTTTATTTTTCAACAAGAAAGAGCACCCCCTCACTGGAGTCGCCAAGTACGTGAATATCTGAATAAAACTCTACTGAAGCGTTGGATTGATAGTCAAGGATCTGGCGACTCAGCGACTCAACTGGGCTCCACGGTTACGGGATTTGACACCCTGCGACTTCCTCCTATAGGGTTCCGTTAAAGACTACGTTTATGTATCACCACTACCACAGTACTGCCATAATATCAGTGACGAAGAACGTGCTTCCCCGAGTATGGGAGGAATTTGAGTATCGATGTGATATTGTTCGTGTCGTTGATGGAGGACATATTGAACATCTGTAATCTGAGCTTGAGAAGTTCGTAAATATGTGTGTAAAGTTTCATATTCGTATGTCTTAAAGTTTATTAAAAGTGTGCATTTGAAATACGTATATACTTTTTGAAACACCCTATATTATTTAAAGTAAATATCCGTCCTTGGTATGTTGTCATTGAATTAGTATTTAAGAGAGCTCTTACCATAAGAAGCCCGTTATACAAATAAATGATACATTCTAAATATATAAAAAACTTCCGGTTTAACTGGAAGTGCCATTATGTTTAAAAAATTGTAAATAAATTGACCATAATTTATAATGTCAGCTTGCAAAATTACAACACTCCTTATATATATTTTAATCTAGAGGTATGTACATCTGATACAGGAAACTCTGAATTTATATTTTTATTTTCCAATACTCATTATACATTTACATATTATTCAATAAAATGTTCTCTTCAGAGGCATTACATGGTCTCTTGTACTGTCGAACCTTACAAACGCACACCTGTACATGTACATATATAGATTAAAATCAATAAAAGTCACTTTACAACATCAAAGGAACGGATATCAGTCTCTGGATCGCTCGAAGAGAAGAGTATACGACTAACAGACCTGAAAATAACATCGGATGGCTTGGAAAAATGATAAATGAAAGCTGATATACACATATACGTGACGCACACAAAAAGAGATCGTAAGATAGGCTTCAGGGGCTATACTGCGCGTACTGTATGTGTGCTACGAACGGTTTTGTGTGATATAAATTACAAAATTCGCTTGGCATTTTCATCACGTAGAAGACCCACATAAAAACACAATATAGAATCTTTTTTTATTATCTAGTCGACGTCACAACAAGCAACAGTTACATATACATATATACGTTTCGAATGTACATGGAACAGACACTGTTAGATTAATATTTTACACAGACTGAATCGATTTGAGGAGATGATAATAATAATAATAATAATAATAATAATAATAATAATAATAGTAATAATAATAATAATAATAATAATCTTTAACGCCTAACAGATACAGAATCCAACTACAAGATATACAACTAAGATTACTAATACCATAAATAAGTGCAGCTACCAAAATAAAGAAAAGACACTAAGTTCTGTATAACGTAAGATACGTATAACAAAATAACATAAATTGTTTTAGTACTACGAGCGTGGCCCCAAAAGTACACCAACAAAGAAAACACAAAAATTTTGGAAAGAAATATATTTATTTTTCAACATAATCTCCTTTCAGTTCTATACACTTTTCCCAGCGATATTCAATAAGTTCGATACCCGTTTTACAAGAACTGTCTTGCTTCTCAAAATAGCCATTAACTGCCGACATCACTTCTTCATCGTTGGAAAATCTTGACCGCTAAGCCATTTTTTCAAGTTTGGGAACAGAAAATAATCCGAGGGGACTAAATCTGGTGAATAGGGTGCATGAGGTAGCAATTCTAACTATAATTCATTAATTTTGGCTTTTGGAATAACGGATTTGTGAGCTGCTGCATTATCTTGATGAAACAACACTTTCTTCTTAGCTAAATGCGGCCGTTTTGGCTTGATTCCTTCGCTCAAACGTTGCAATAAGTTCGCATAATACACGCTGTTGATAGTTTTTCCTTTCTCAAGATAGTTAATGAAAATTATTCCACGCGTATTCCAAAAAAACCGATGCCGTGACCTTGCCTGCAGAGGAAACGGTCTTCGCCTTTTTGGAGCCGGTTCTTCATTTTGAATCCATTGTTTTGATTGTTATTTTGTCTCGGGTATGAATTGATGGGCCCATGTTTCGACCACGGTTATGAAATGGCGCAAAAATTCTGCTTTATTTCTGTGAAACTTCGCTAAACGCGGTACCCATCTTGCACACAGATTTTTCATGTCAAAACTTTCAGATAATATATGATGTACCGCACTTTTTGAAATGCCTACTATGTCTGCTAGCTCGCGCACTTTCAGTCGACGATTATCCGACCACTGCGATGCTCGTCTTGACAAATTGTGGAAATTACTTTGAAAAGAATAAATCTGTTCGCAAAGTTCATAGAGCACTTCGTGCATTTTACGGTCAACATAATCGGCCTAGTGAGCAAGCAATTTGTTTAGATATTGATCGTTTTCGCACTAATTTTACTCTTCTCGATTCAAAACCATCAACAAGACAAAGAAATGTGCGTACCGAAGAAAATATTGCTGCTGTAGCGCGAAGTATTGAAGCAGACGCCGAAATGTCGATTCGTCGTCGTTCTCAACTTGTTGACCTATGTCCTTCGACTACATGGAAAATTTTACGTAAGGATCTTGGTTTACGTGCCTATAAAATACAGCTCGTGTAAGGATTGAAGCCAAGCAACCAACGTTCGCGTCGCATTTTTGCTGATTGGGCTCATTTGAAACTGGCCAAAGATGAGCACTGTTATCAAAGAATTGTGTTTACTGATGAAGCTCATTTCTGGTTAAATGACTAGGGCAATAAACAAAATTGTCGTATTTGGAGCGAAGACAATCCTCAAGCCATTAACGAAACACCATTGCATCCACTAAAACTGACTGTTTGGTGCGGTTTACATGCTGGCGGTATCATCGGTCCTTATTTCTTTCGAAATGAGGAAGAAGCTGCAGTTACGGTGAATGGCGAGCGCTATCGAGCCATGCTCACTGAATTTTTGTTTCCGAAAATTAATCAACTAAATATCGACGACATTTAGTTCCAACAAGACGGCGCAACTTACCATACAACGCGCTTAATAATCGATTTATTGCAAAATCAATTTGGTGACAACTTTATTTCCAGAAGTGGTCCTGTTCACTGGCCCCCTCGTTCGTGCGATTTAACGCCTCTGGATTACCTTTTATGGGGTTATGCTAAGTTATTGGTGTATGCCGACAAATCAGCAACTTTTGAAGTATTGGAAGCCAATATTCAAGCCACCATTGATACCATACGGCCAGGTTTATTGGAAAAAGTAGTCAAAAATTGAGTTGATCAAATGGACCATATAACTCGTATGCGCGGCAGACTTATGCCGCAAATCATATTTAAAAAATAAATGCCATGACATTAGCTATCAGATTATAATAAAAAAATTTCATTCCAACAATATTTCTGTCTTGTATTATCATTTTAATTTCTCAGGCTCTTAAAAAGCACCTGCTACTTTTTTAGTTTTTCTTGTAATGCCTTTGGAGTGATATTAGTTCAAAAAAGGTCAAATTTAGTTCTTAAAACAATCCCTGGCACAATAGATTTACAATTTGCGATTAGATGTATACATCGGATTTATAATCTGTCATTTGATTTGGTGTCCATTGACTTAGAACGACTCATAGTGCGGTGTAGCTCTTGTCGCCTTACAACCCATAGTTCATTATCTCTCTTGGACTTATAATCCTTGGTTTGAAATATTCTATAAAACACAAGAGGAATATGTATTTCGAAAGAGAAACGTAACCTTACTTAATCTTCATTTAATTTTTTTTAGTGACTATTTTACAACTAAATTTTATTCTTAATTCGCAGCTATTTTTACGGATTACATTCAAAGAAAATAACTTATAAACAAAAAAAAATTAAATTTAATATACAATTAATAACTCAAGGGATTCCTTTTTAGATCTCAACCGTAAAATTGTTCAAAATGATGTTTAATGACTTTTGGTGCACGAGACATAATTTCAAAGCGTTTTTATTTAATGAAAACAGCGCTCGTTCGGAAAAGTTACGTTAACGCCACATAAATTTCGCACTCTAGATATAATTACGATATTTCGAGTAAAAATACAAGAGTACACTTCTAATTAATCAACGGCAACATTCCTCTAAAACCAATTATAAACTTTTGTAGTAGTAGTTAGTGTTTTCGTGTAGTTTGTGAATCAGCGATAATTCTGCTAAGTGTAATCATTTATATTGCTCGTCGACTAGAACTAACTTTTATGTTATGGTATTTTTATGACGCACCAATCAACAAATTAAACAATTTTTTGAAAGAAAATTATTGTATCGTTTGCACAATGAATGAAAATCCCACAGAACAATCTCGGAACTTGTCTTGTGTATGTATCACAAGCTTCTCGTTTGATCGCCAAATTTGTTATATTTTTATATTTTTATTTATTATGAGAAAGCAATAATGATGTACGAATAAATAATGTGTGTTTTTGATGATACTGTGTATATACGATGATAGTTCGATAAGTAGTGAGAATGACACATAGGTGGCACTCTAACTGATAAAACAAATGCACTGTAATTTAGGTTGCCTATTTATATGTTCACATTCCGATACTTAGATAAATCGGTTGATAGTTTATTCTTGACAGCTGATTGAAAAAGAAGCAACACGTCGTTTTGTTAAAATGGAAAAAGCAGCGTACGCGATCCGTACCGTTGAGAACCAGAATGTACACAATGTACACAACAAGGGGTTATATATTAACCTTCAGTGATCAAGTGAATCAACCATATGCTCCATCAAAATTACCTTTAATCACTGAAAGTTGTTATGTAACCCTTTTCCACATTAATTTTCGTATCCTGTATACGTATTTCCACAACTAAGTTGTCATCACCAGCAGATAATTAAATAGAGTCGCACCTGGAAATCTAGGAACAAAATACCTATACAAAAACAAATTCCGCACACGATCTGTACAGTGTGGAAAGGGGTTATATATCAACCTTCAGTGATTAAGTCTATTTATGGCACTTTTACAATTATTTACCTATATATTTTTTGATAGGTATTTTATTACGTAAATACAATATAATCTCAAAAACTGTTATAAAATTTATAACTTTTTTAGCTAACCGACAACATGCTCACTATACCAGCGGATTATGAAGAATCTTGGTTTCATGTTTTTTTTCTATTTATACGCGGAAACAGTTACGTATCGAAACTTAATACCTTATGTCCCATTTTCACAAATGAAATCTATGTAAATATGCATGAACTGATAAAAAATACAAATATCAGACAAACTCTAAACCCTCGAAATTCTTTTAAATAACAGTCTTATATGAAACAGAAACTATGGAAGTACATACATTATTATTTCTATTAAACCAGTAAATGTGGTTTACAAGAATTAACAAGTATTTATTTAATTATGTAAAAATTGCATATTCCTGTGATACGAGTAGTTCTGCATTTCTTTGATTTTATGCATACACATCTATTGTAAAAACAAACTACTTTCATAAAACTACATTCTTTTAGTTTATGATCAAGAAAGGTAAAAAATCCCATACCACGTCAATGTTCGTTGGGTGTGCATTTGGTTTTGGTGAAAAGTGTACGGATTTCTTTCTGCGTTAGCATTAGCGAAGAGCCAGGTGCGACATTGTGATTAACCCACTGCTGATAATGACAAATTTGTTGTTGAAATACGTATACAAAGTACGAACATTGATTTGATCAATAAGGTTGATATATAACCCCTTTCCACAATTAACTATTTGTAAATTCTGTATACGCATTTCGACAACCAAGTTGTCATCATCAGCAGATAATTTCAAAGTGTCGCACCTGGTAAAACACGGCGAAAAAATTGCACGAAAAAACAAACTCCGTACGCGATCCTCACCGTTCAAAACCAAGATGTGCACATCTTGGTTTTGAACGGTGAGGATCATATAGACAAATAAAATAATCGTAAATGTAAAGCATATGGCAGGAGATACCAAAATCATTCAAATTCTTAACAAAGCAACTAAACAGCTACATATCAACAATGAAAGATTCCAAAAAAATGTCCGAAACAAGTTTATCAGTAATGCATTAGTGCTATAGACGCTCTTTGCAGTACACTGGTCCTTGTCGCTGCAAGGTGGAATGTGCTTTAATGTCTGGCAGAAATCCTAGGCACGCGAAAAGGCACTTGCTATATAAGAAACTCACAGTCAATCTTGCCATGCAATAAATTCCACATAAGCTTCGGACAATGTTGATTTCTTCTTTCCGCAAGAGATAGCATTCCATGTCTGAAGAGCAGTTCCACTTGACTGGTTACGACAGGTGGAAACGTTCCATCCATCTTGCAAGACAAAAATTTTAGGAATCGTCTGTGTATTCGATCCAGCAGTGAGAAGCAAAAGTAGGGTGCCATACGATATCAGCATATTCCAGATTACTAATAATAAGAGCGTAATAAAGAGACTTTAATACTCCCATGTCTCCAAAGTACTTAGAAACACGAATTAAATATCCTAAAGATTTACATGCAGATGCACAAGTTGCCAGAATATGAAGTCTAAACGTTTGTTGGTGGTCGAAAGTAACTCCCGGATCTTTCATTTGAAATTGTCTGGTAAGAACCAAATCACCTATTTTATAGTTCAACAGCAATGGTACACTCTTTTTTGTGTATGATGCTACGCAACCTTTATTCACGTTTAATCTCAGATAATTGTTACACCATGCCTCAATGTATTCCAGACCCGATTGCAATTTGTAAGTGTCCTCGACAGATGCTATTTTGTAATAAATCTTAATGTCATCAGCGTATGCTAGCACATCGATACTTAATAGAAGATCGTTGATAAAGAGAATGAAAAGTAGTGGGTCCAAATTCGATCCCTACGGAACCCCAGAGCTAGCTACGAATTCATGCGACGAAAATCCATTGTAGAAAACATAAGAGTCACAATTTTCCAAGTGTTACACCATGCCTCAATGCATTCCAGACCCGATTGCGATTTGTACGTGTCCTCGACGGATGCTATTTTATAATAAATCTTAGCAAAATATTCAGAAATAGAATATCGTGTTTTGCTACATACAATTTAATATTAAGTAATAATATAAATTACTCCACAATTATTTTATTTCACGAACTAAAATGTGATAGCAAGCTCATTTTTTTCGTCTTCACTTAATGCTACCATAAATATTAATTGTTAGATTCCAATATTCCATACTTTCCCTTTTTTTTGTCCATTTATTCCACTAGTTTAATCTAAATTGGTTGGAAACTCATTTCGTTAGAAGTTCACCGTTTTGTATATTATTTGTGTCTTTTCATTTTGCGAGTCTAAATATAAGAGTAACCACGTCTCCTTCGGTAATCACCTGAAAGTTTGCTTGGAGAACCGTGAAACATTTCTCTCTCAACCGTATCGCAGATTTATGGCGAAAATATACCCCACCCCCCTCCCCACACCGGAAAGTAAAACCCAATCTATACTAATACATTAACGCGATGAGTTTCCGGTAGTGTAAATGAACAATACTGTTTGATTTCAATCAAGAGATATTAATTTACAAACACAAAGCCGACCAATCCCGTAGTATATCTGTTTTGATGTGTACAGGACATGTTTGTGATACATTAAATTTTGCTTATGAAATATTGGTCCGCTTTTCAAAATAATAATGGATATTAGCATTTAATAATTGAATCGTGTCGATATAAATTATAGTGTAATTTGCGGGCATTTTCCTTAATTTTAGTTAAAAGTTTCTAACTCTGAAGCAGATCGTCGCGAAATTTGATATTAATAACATTAATATGAAAGCTAGGGAATATGTCTACATGCCATGAAAAATTAATGAGATAGAGAGTAATAATATATGAATTAACGAAGTGTACGAGGGAGCGTTTTTATATTCGCGGAATGGGGGACAAGGGGTGGAAATAATAAAAACAAATTATTTTTCTTTTTCAATATATTCACCTGCAAGACGGATACATTTTTCACATCTTTCAATTAATTTATTTATACCCTCATAAAAAAATGATTTCTCTTTATCTGCAAAATACGCCGAAACTGCCTCCTTGACTTCATCATCGGCAGTATATTTTTTACCCCGCAGCTCTTTTTTCATTTTCGGAAACAGGTAATAATCACTCGGGGCCAGGTCTGGGCTGTAGGGTGGGTGATTCACAATTTCGAAGCCCACCTTATGCAGGGCAGCTAACGCAACGCGGCTCTTGTGGACGGGCGCGTTGTCGTGCAAAAGCAGAACACCTTTTGTCAATTTTCCCCGTCTTTTCTCTTTAATGGCTTCTTTTAGTCGCTCTAATATTGAAGCGTAATATTCTCCGGTTATAGAAACACCTATATCTTTATAATCAATCAACAATATTCCTTCCGAGTCCCAAAATACCGTTGCCATGAGTTTCCCAGCTGATTGTGACACTTTAAATTTCTTGGGAGATGCTGTGCCCTTTTTATGCCACTGCATGGAGTCTTGTTTGGAATCAGGTTCATAATGATGAACCCAAGTTTCGTCTCCAGTAACAATTCCACTCAATACACCATACTTGTCTTCATTACAGAGGTCCAAAAATGCACGCGAACACTCTACGCGCTGTTGTTTTTGCGGCGGCGTGAGCATTCTCGGCACCCATCTTGCGCTGACCTTAGACATGCCGAGATGATCGTGTAGGATTTTAGAAATTGTTGTATCGGATACTCCAACCATTTCTGCGAGTTATTTCTTCTTTAGTCGAGTATCTTCGAGTACAATTTGTTCAACTTTTTGGATAAGTGCTGGCGTGGTCACCTCAATGCTCCTGCCTGGCCTCGGGTCGTCTTCAAGGGATTCCCTTCCTTGTTTAAATAAACTATGCCACTTGTATACCATGGTTTTTCCTGGACAAGAGTCGCCGTAAACCAATGACATCCCATTCATTATGGTCGCGACTGATTTTCCTTGCCTGGTAAGGAACTTTATAACGGCACGATATTCGATTTTTTCCATATTTCACTTTTCACTCCTGATTATGTTACTCGGTTGACGATAGCTCAAAGACTAACTGTCTAGTAACAATGAAACTTCGTACTTATACTAATCATGAGTCGCTGCGCAGGCCACGCCCTCAATGCGCCTACTCACCCCTCTACAACCCGCTCATTCCGCGAATATAAAAACGCTCCCTCGTAGATGGGAAAAAAATAATTGCGCAGAATGGAATTACTTAACCCTTCTTTTGGCATATGGGTTCAACTAGACCTTTTTCGATTTCTATTGTAATTTGAAGATATTTCTACATGAGTTAGCGACTTGAAATTTCATGACTTTCCCTGAAATATTATTAACTGTCATCTGCCAAAATTGGGAGGTTACCTCTCATATGAGTTGATAATTACAAGAATTTGAATTTGATGGAGCCTGTGGTTGATTAACTTAATCACTAAGGTTGATATATTAAATTACAAGAATATCTTGGTATACTAGGTGTACCGAAAAGTCATTACCGGTTATTTAGTAAAAAAATTACATAATTTTCAAGAAAATGGAAAAATTTATTTATTCAAAGTATTAGCCATTTAATTCTACACATCTTGCCCACGTTTCAGATAATTTATGGACGATATCCCAAAAAAAATTTGAAAAAAAAAACATTCCTCGAGCCATTTTCTAACTTCTTCGAAGTTGGCGAAGTGCTGCTCGCCAACCGCGTGTCCCATTAATGCGAGGAGGTGATAATCGGATGGGGCAAGGTCTGGGTAGTATGATATTATGTCCCATCCAAGTGCATGGCGACGCATTAGCGTGCTGTAAAATCATTATACAGTGTCGTCGGGCCCATTCTAGACGTTTTTCTATCAACGTATGGTTCAAGTTGATAATTTGTTATCGGTAGCGATCAGTATTAACTGTTTCATCAGGTTTCAACACCCCGCTCTGACGATATTTCGATTTTCCATTTGCCTGTCATTTAATTGATGTGGCACCCATTTTCACGTCCTTCAGATTTTTCCCATTGCTCGTAATCGGTCGCTACTCGTTTTTTGCCCCACATTTAACGTTTTGGGGTTGAGTTTGGGGTTGGGTCTTCATCCAATAACTCATGCGGTTTTGCATCTTCAACCTTGTTCTGTCTACCAGAACTAGAACATGTTTTTATGATCGGAGCATGCTCTCTGTAAGTTTTTACCAGCGATGACATTCAGCGGCTTTTTCCTTTTGATTAAATAAGAAAAGTAATACGTACCGCGAATGCACTATTTCGGGCACGAAACTCGACATTTTTAAAGAGGTATCAGTCTATGATAGATTTTTCAATCTTTAGCGTGAAAGTAATGCATTTTTTACTTTTTAGTCAGGCAAGTATAATAAGAAAGTTGTGAGCCTCAGGTGGTCTGTTCAGAATCTTATGTATTTTATATGGAAATGTATGAAATATGATCCTATTTGAACATTTCGGCTCGCTTTCTTTTTTACTTTCTCTTAGTAACTTTTCATTCAAACTGCTTTTTATATTCTTTAAGTATTGTGCACACACATAAGTGTAAGTATCTATAGGCACAAACTTGTATGTAACGTTGAATGCATTTCATGCGAAATTCTGTGATTGCTTGTTTTATTCAAAATGAGTGATGAAGTTTAATTTGTTTATAATAGGTAATTACGCAGAGAAAGTATAGATGTCCATTTTCATACACAGTTGGCAGCAGCTTTAACTAATGATACAGAAAGTGAAGGTGCAATCGATTTATTCATAGACGATGCTAACAATCATGATATTGGTTATGTGCTTAATGGCGAAGCGTCTGATATTGAAGTGGAAATGATAATTGAAGTAAACGATAATTTTGATAGTGCCGAAGAACAAGAGAAAGAAGTGCGTGCCGAAAATCAACAACGAAGAGAAAGAAAAGAAGAAAGGAGACGCTCTCGTCCTGTTATATTGTCTCATTCTGGATTTCATGAAAATTTTGTTTCAATTTTTAGCTATCTGAAAAAGGAAAAAACCCGTAAAAGTTTCTTTCCATCCTATACTAGACATTTTATTGGACCGGGTTTCGAACCTGTATCGACTGTTCTTTAGACAGTTGCTTAAACCAAATAAGTACATAATATGCTATACATTACATTATAGATCAGATATAATTGTTTTCACGCGCTGTCAGGTTTTAATGTTTAAATATTTTATACTAATATATAATTAAAGCCTTCATTATGGGATATTTAAAAAAATTAACGTTTCCTGCTATTTGATCGTTATTATTAATTATAGTCTGGTGTCTTAATTGGTTAACGCATTCGTCTGTAATTTATAATAACAATGTAATAGCAGGTAATGACGATTTTTTGATAATTTTGTTTCTCAATCGAAATCTACCGAAACTTCAAAGCACTTGCGTAACCACTGCAAAGACTTTATTCCATTGGGACAAAGTAATTTCTCTGAGTTTTCGAAATAGATATCAATCTCCTCTTTCAATTAGTAATTGTCTGCGAAACGACTAGAAGCTCTGCCCTTTCTAATTTCTTAATAAAAAGAAGTCGGACTATAATAGTGTTTGTTTAGCTGTCATATGGACTCGCGTATTGTCGTGAAGGAGAACTTACAGACGCAAATCGGACGATTGTAGTTAATTCAGTTCAACGGCAGCAGTACCAACAGTTAAGCCTTGAAGATGCCTCATGTAAGTGAAGGCGAAATATCGACACCAAATTAGCGAGGATGCAATTTCAACTAGGAAACCAAAATGAACTAACTATTTAAAACTCCTCTAAGAATTTTGGAAGATTGTATTTGAAACAATAATTTTGAAGTGCAATTCTGCTATTCTTATAACGATCTTTCTTTAGATCAAAATACTCTTGTTCTAACCAAAACTTCTTTCAGCAAAGAATACTTTGAGCTTTTGAACTCAGTGGAAGTCACGTTTAAGCTTTAGATTTAATGTAAGTCATTTGACGTTACGTATGGCGAATTGGATGGATAAGGTCTAACTGAGATTAGTGAAGCTTAATTCGTAATCTCCATTGATCCATTTCTTTCAAAACTACCTGATTAGTATGAAGCATGCGTTATCGTGGTGAAAGGAAACTTGCTTTAATGAGAAGTTCCAGATTGTTTTTCAGGAATTATTTTCACTAATATATTTAATAGAATGGTAGACAAGGTTAAACAATGGTAGACAAGGATTAATAGAATGGTAGACAAGGGTTAGTAGAATGGTAGACAAATGTCTGTGGTGAAGATTAAGTATCTTAGACCGAATCGGGGTATCATCAGTACGAATGAGAATGTTCGTCTACGATCGTCAGACTTAAGCTCATGTGATTAAGTTTTATGAGGGTATCTCAAGCAGAAAGTTTTTGAGATTCTTCCAGCAATAATGCAGGACTTAAAAGTGCGGATTTGAGAAAAAATGCGTGCGATAACACAGATGCTACTCGCGTGGGAATTTCAGTATGGGTCTCAAACAATGTGTATCAAATGGTCTTTATTTTTCTAGTGTCTCAAAAAGTGAATTTTATTTTTATTGTATATTAGTTTATATTTATGCTCTTAACATTTCTTGTAATAAATTATTTAAAAAAATGTTTTCATCTATTTGTCAATAACTATAAAAGATACGGTTTAATTGCCTCACCCTGTTTTATTTAGAAAGTATTAACTAATTCAATCAACATTATTAGTTCTAAATTGTTCAACTTAAACAAATATATATGCTATCTCCACTTCGATGTTCAAATATATGTGTGTATCTGGATCTTTTCTCTTCCTTTTTTCAGAAAATCGAACAAAAGAAATAAAACTCCTCTTTAAAAGTACCTTTACGTTGAAGGTAGGCGATTTTCGATCTATAAAAGCACAATAGAAGAATACTTAGTGAAATAACAATGCGACATTTCATTCGATATGGGCAACAAGATGAGAGAGCGTTTCATCTAATAATCCGGAAACACTAACAAGGATGGGTTCCTATTCGATCCTTTGTTTTACAGAGAATTATGCTTGTCGGTGTACTGCTGAAATAGGATATGTAGCTTGCGTTGTGTATTTTCTGTTTGTTGAGCTTTTATCTATGAAAGGAACTTCTAAGTATGTTCAATATACTTACAGAACCTTGTGGGTCTTTATATTTGCTGTGTATATTTTCAATAACACAGAGTGGGTTTTACGTATTCAAAGCTTCTAATGCATAATATAAGAAAAGGATTTTCTTCTAAAACCCATAGGATACTCAATATTTTATATATAATATATTTTTATAATAGCATACTGAGTAATACGAGGGGCGTTCAATATAAAGGGCTTTCCAATAAGGACTTGACAACTTTTTTCAAAATAAAATGCAGACCATTTGAGATATTTCAAAAATTTTATTATCGAGTTGAAGTACAATCAAAACATTTATGAATGGAACTCGACTTCGTTCATATGGCCACCGCGGGCACGTTGGCAGCGGTCGATTCGTTGGACCCAATTTTCGATGACTCGGCCACACAATTCGGCCGAAACGGCTGCTATTTCGCATTCAATGTTGGCTCTGAGCTCTTCCAACGTTGTCGGCTTATTGGCATAGACCAATGACTTGACGTAGCCCCAAAGAAAAAAGTCTAGAGGCGTTAAATCGCACGAACGAGGCGGCCAATCGACTGGTCCATTTCTTTAGATAACACGCTCATCAAACTTACTCTTCAATAAATCGATTGTAACGTGTGCTGTGTGGCTTGTGGCACCGTCCTACTGAAACCACATATTGTCCAAGTCCATATCTTCCAATTCGGGCCAAAAATAATCGGTAATCATGGCGCGATAACGATTACCATTCACAGTAACGTGACAATCATTATCGTCGACGAAAAAATATGGCCCTATGATGCCGCCGGCATGCAAACCGCACCAAACAGTTATTTTTTGTGGATGAAGTGGTGTTTCATGAAGTACATGTGGATTTTCACCCGACCAATAACGCATATTTTGCTTATTGACGAACCCATAGAGCCAAAAATGAGCTTCGTCACTGAAAATGATTTTACGATGAAATTGATCATCTTGGTGCATCTTTTCGTACGTCGCTTCAAATAGTCCATCGGCTTCAATTCTTGAGTCAGCTTGATCTTGTATGGGTGTAAACCAAGATCCTTACGCAAAATTCGCCATAAAGTGGTCTGGGCGATGCCCAACTCTTGAGAACGCCGTGGAATTGACTGATTTGGATCAGTTGCTACGGACGTTTCAACGGCAGCGATATTTTCGACACTTCGACCAACCCGTTGTCTCACTGGCACGGCAACATCACACAACGAATATGTACACTCAAATTTTTGCACTAAACTTGTTACTGCCTGCCTACTAGGGCGAGAATTACGACCGAAAATCGGAGTTAATGCTCTTAAAGTAGCGGTCACCGACTCCGAATTTCTGTAGTAAATTTTTGTAATTTGCAGACGTTGTTCGTTCGTGTACTTTACCATGATGAAAATGTTAAGTTTACTGAATAAATTGACAGTGACAGTTCGATGATTAGTGAAAGGGTGCGTTCACAAATTGAATTAAAAGTTGTCAAGTCCCTATTGGAAAACCCTTTATTATTGGTATCAGTATCAAGGAAAACTGAAAAATGATTAAATTTATTTTTATTTTTCAATATTATCGACCATAATCTCAATGCATTTATTACATCTCTAAGTTAACTTTTAAATATCCTGTAAAAAGTAACTTTCCTGCTGTCTAAAAAATTTGCATTTACTGGCGCCTTGAGCTCTTCATCGTCGGAAAATCGTTTCCCATGTAGGTCTTTCTTCAAATTGGGGAATAGATAGTAAACACTAGAGGCTAGATTAGGGCTTTAAGTTGGATGGTTGATTACTTCGAAACCACCATCTTAAACAGCAACCTTGGAAACACGCGCCGTGTGAATAGAAGCGTTGTCGTGAAGAAGCAACATACCGGAGGTCAATTTGGTACGTAGACTTCCGCGGTCGTGGTCCATGCTATCTGGTTCTGGGTTTCCGGGCTGGAACCGCGTCACTAATATATCTGCCGACGTTTCGTACCCATGAAACAGTTTCAGTGCAGTAGTTCAGCCCTGAAGATGTCCCATACAAATGGGTACGAAACGTCGGCAGATATATTAGTGATGCAGTTCCAGCCCGGAAACCCAGAACCAGATAGCATGAATACCGGAGGTCAGTTTATCTCACCTTTCTTCTTTAATTGCTACTTTTCAATTACGCAAAATGGTTGCTTAAGATGCTGCTTTCATGGTTTCACCTTATTCTAAGTATTAGCAAACTTCCTTTTGAGTACCGAAACATTGTGGCTATGGCTTTTCCGGCAAGTAGAAAGACTTTAAATTTCTTTGGGGGATGGGTAGGAGGACGTACTCTTCGCATGCCACTGTATGGAATCCTATTTGCTTTAAGGTTAAAGGCATGAATCGATGTTTCATTTCCAGTAACTATTCGGTCTAAAATAAGCCTTCACCACAGACCTCTAAAAGTTTCCAATAGCACTTCACACGCACTTGTTTCTGAGGCGCCGTGAGGATTCGTGGAATCAATCTTGCACTAGTCTTTGAAAGGTTAAGAATGCCATGAAGAATAGTATATATGGTACCAACAGATATGTTAGTCCCCTATATTAACATTCCTTTATTCGGACATCCTCCAATACAAGTTTCTTAACATTTTTTACATTTTCTTCAATAGCGGCAGTAACCGAGTCACCCGAGCGTTGTCTTCAATGCTTTCTCTGCATCTTTTAAATTCACTTGACGACTTTTGAACTGTAGATAACGAAGATGTGTAAAATCTTTGTAAACAACCACCAGTTCTTCATGAATGTTTTTTTGATCGTTCTTTGTTGTGTAAAGAATTTAATCACAGCGCGATACTCGATTTTCTTCAATATTTTCACGTCAGCCATTCTAATCTTCGTTGGCTAGCACTAGGGCGATAATGATCACGACTATATCAATTTTTTTTATTTATACTCTTAGATAATGTCATTTTCTTAAGAATTAATGAAATTATCCACATTATTAGTAAATCACTCGAATACCGAGCACACATTGAATGCTCCTCGTATAAGTTTAATACCCCACAAAGAATAACTAAGTCAAAATGCCATTAGTCTGATGCATTATCTAATGGTTCTAAAATTATCTTCTAATAATTAAATTCTAAGTTATGGGTCCCAATTTAGTATATGCTTTGGGATATTGTAACTTTCATTATTTAAATTGCCTTCCATTAATAGACATTAATTTACCGTGTCGTGATTCTGGGCAATGCCATTGTAAAATGGCGAAAATTATTCCTTGATAGATGAAATATTAAACTACGTGTTTACATAATTAATTACGCAAACTCTGACGGCAACAAAATATCGTGAAATCAAACGGTTGGACGGGGGTCTCTTCTAAATAATTTATAAAAAATGAAAACGGTTTCGATGTCAAGATTAATCTCTCTTTGGCTTAGTCCTTAGAGAATAAAAAAAATTGAAGAATCACATCAAAATACGAACTTTTGAATATTCAAATGGATTATCTCTGTAGACTGAATGATTTTTTTGTAAAAATTAATGAGTTTGTATTGTTCTTGTTCAGAACTACTGTCTTACTACAAAATCTAAATTTAAAACTTTTTGTACTATCTTCTTCTGAGCTTCCGGGCTGGAACCGCGCCACTGGTATAACTGCCGAAGTTTCGTACTCACTCGTATGAGACATCTTCAGGGCTCAACTACTGTTATTGTCTGTCGCACTGAAAGTGACTAAGATGTCCCATACGAATGGGCACGAAACGTCGGCAGTTATACCAGTGACGTGGTTTCAGTCCGGAAGCCCAGAGGAAGATAGTATGGACCACGACCGTGGAGTCTACGTACCAGAGAGAACTTTTTATTTTTCCAAAAAAAATTTTGCAAAAATCATTTTTGGAAAGGTATTGTAAATAAACAAATATACTTGTGCTGGAATTTTCGAAGATTCTTAAACTGATTTTGATGTTAAAATCGATCTAGCTCTTTCGATTTAATTCTGTGAAAATAGAAAACATGAAAAACCAAGTTAACATATGAACTTTCCATTGTTGAAATGGATTATCTCTAAATATAGAACGATTTTGCTATAAAAAGTAATGAATTTGTATTCTGCTAATTCAAGCCGTTTTGAAACTACCAAGATTAGATTTAAAAGCTTTTATTTTGACGAAACTCAATTTTCTCAAAAATTGGTATTTTCAAAGAGTTGTTGTAAATTAATATAAGAATTAACGTTTTTTTAGAGATTTACTATACAGATCATCCGTTTTGGTCAATTTCTTGCTGAAGAAGCGTTGGCAAAAGAAAAAATGGTATCAATGACGTACATTCATCTTAGAAACCAAGAAGTAATTACATATCTGGCAGAGTTATTTTATAAGTTTTTTGATGATTTCTCGGCAGGTTTTTTTTCTCGATGAGGTGAGCTCCTATAAGATCTAAGGTTGATGGTATTAAATGCCTTGTTTAGATTTTCGTCATAAGTAATTTCAATAGGAGACGCTAACGTTCCTTGACCAAAAACGAATCAAATGTCTCTTGACTAACAAACACCAATTACAGGGCGTTTTGCCAAACTAAGAGGTGCGCGTTCTTGGTGTGATTTAGGATCTTTGTCTGTCAGTAGTCGCTCAAACGGGATAGGAAAAACACGAGAAACCTTCCCGAACAGTAGGCCATCGGACTTGAACTCGAAATCCTCAGTGTAATGAGCTTGTGATTTACCACTAAGCTGAAAATATCAGACCTGCAATTACAATAATAGGCACACAATAAAAAATTATTCAAATAAAACCTGCTTCGCGCCACTAGAACTGCGCATGTACAAAAATAGTACTGTGCAAACACCCGTAACATGAATTATAGATTTTTAAGGAAGTAATTTTTGTCCTTCTGATAATGATGAAGTTTGTTGGATATACAAATTTCGAATATCGAAACTGGATACAAACCTCGCGCATGTTATTTGTAAAAGCAATAAAAATTAGGAACGCCACATAAGGCCAGAATAATTATATAATTACAATAATGAGTTTTACAAGAAAGTCTCTGTCAGGACTACCTCGAAGACGGCAGTAGATTAAATACCGAGCCGTCGGAATACCATAATTCTAAGAACGGTAGAAATAGCCCAAGAAACAATTCGAATTATAACCCATCAACACATCACAGACATATGTTTGTATCTTCGCAACCAAAAAAGTACCATAAATGTCTGCAATGCAAACTGCAAAATTAGAAAGTATTTGAAGATATTATACAACTGTGTTGGAAAAATAAATAGTTATTGTAATTTCGAACAAACCACATTAAGAACAGTAATGAACAGTATATTAGTATACGAAGGCGGTCCCAGAAGTACCCGACCCAACAAAGAAAGCACAAAAATTTTGGAAAGAAATATATTTATTTTTCGACATTATCCCCTTTCAGTTCTATACACTTTTCCCAGCGATGTTCAATATGTTCGATACCCTTTTTATAATAAAAACTATCTTGCTTCTCAAAGTAGTCATTAACTGCCGACATCACTTCTTCATCGTTGAAAAATCTTTGACCACGAGTCATTTTTTCAAGTTTGGGAAAATAAAATAATCCGACCGGGCTAAATCTGGCGAATAGGGTGCATGATGTAGCAGTTCAAACTTTAATACATGAATTTTGGGCATTGCAATACCGGATTTGTGAGCTGGTGCATTGTCTTGATGAAACAACACTTTCTTCTTAGCCAAATGCGCCCATTTTCGCTTGATTTCTTCGCTAAACGTTACAATAAGTTGGCATAATACTCGCCGTTGATAGTTTCCATTTTTCAAGATAGTCAATGAAAATTATTCCACGCGTATCCCAAGAAACCGATGCCATGACCTTGCCTGCAGACGAAACAGTCTTCGCCTTCTTTAGAACCGATTCTTCCTTTTGAGTAAATTGTTTTGATTGTTCTTTCGTCTTGGGCTGAGTCGTCACCGCATTCGGTCAACCACTGTGATGCTCGTTTTGGCAGCTCGTACGGCCTCGTTTAAACTCTACTACTCAATATTTCACTGTTGCAAACGAAGGAGCAGACTCACCCAGAGTAGAATCCAGTTCAGCTTTTATATCGGTTGGACTGAGGCCTTTCAAATAGAAGTACTGTATCACGTAACGATGACCAATTTTCTCCATTTTTGCAAATTCACTGAAAGCGTTCACTATTGATGGCTGCCAAACAAATACTAAACAACGTGGCGCCTTGAAACTTGAAGCATATACTTTATAGATTGTGTACTTTCTAATACAGTGATATTTCCCAAACAACAACCGCCATCTCTAGGTCAGGCCGGATACTTATGGGACCACTGTCGTATTATATTAACATCTCAACTTATAGTTAATAAAAATGTATAAAAGCGGATGCATTTTTCAGTGTAACCTTACAATTTAATATCTTGTGTTTTCTGTAGACACGTCACAGCTTAAAACAAAAGCTAAATAAAAAATTTCTCCCGTTCTTTATTTCAACTTTTCTTTTATGAGAAAAAGGATAGTCACCAGCCATGTATTGTCTTCGTATGACGCAATCCTAAACCCATACGTATACGCTTCGTGACAAACATTATATATATCACGAGAGGCAAACAAATTAATATTTACAAGGTCCCGAAAGCGACTTTCTGCATATGACGTTAGATGTTAACCCGGCCAGAATCCTAAAGATACGCTTATGTAAAATAAACAACTTGGTATGCCTCGAGCTAGATCCCAATGGCGAATGTCATGTCTAGCTACTGTCTGTAAACACGTAAAATAGACGTTTTAATATTACAGAAAACCGACATGAATTTAATGCAGCACACAATACGCGATAGCCCGACGTAAATTTGATCAATGTGTTCATTCTAGTGATTTAATACTACGGTGATCTTCTTTGTCTCAAAATTATTACTCTTTTATTGTTCTGTTTTTAAAAATTAATATTAATTTTGTTTTGTTAGTCAAACAATCTGTCGAGCTATTTATATTTTTGAAATTAATTCGTTAGTTCTCGTCAATAGTTACCATAATATTGATTTAACTTATTATTATGCTAATCAAACAGGTAATAAAAACCGTTTGTAATACTAGTATTTATATCCCAGACAAGTATTTTAATAACTAAGTTGTCATCTTCAGTAGGAACGAAACACATTAATGATTCCTCTAAATTTTTCCTTTCTCTTTCTGAGAGTACTATGTCGTTTACGTATATAATTATTTGAACTATTTTTGAATGAATTTGAATGAATTATTCTTTCCAGTGTTATATTAAACAGTTTTGTCAATAAACCATCTTCCTGGCTTACTTTCGGTTAATTATTATTCTTCTTGAGATGATTAAAGTATTAAGTGAAATCGATATCAGATAATAATATCAGTAAATAAATACGCAGTGCTGCAATTTTCACTAATTTTATACTAATTTTAATTACTGTACATGACCATGACTTCCCCACACATCAGATGATTAAAGTAAACTGGACGGATAAGTAGTACTTTAAATTTTAATGTACAATTTGAGGCTTTAAAGCAATGATATTTTATACAATATTAAAGAAATTTAAATGACAACAACTAAGAATAATAGTTGGAAATTGTAGGCTATTAAACTTTTATTGTCCAAAACATTTAATAACGATGAATCGTTTACCTCAATTTATTCGTTTATAATATTACCAGGTGTGCGGGAAAGTCATTACCGGTTTTTCTAATAAAACAGTTAGGCTTAAGTATACAATGTTATAATTTGACACGCATGTCATTTTATTCTACTGATATCAAGATTCTAAGCCATGCATGTTATATTTGCGAAAGTAACACTGTCATAGGTCTATAGCTCTTTGAAAATGTTGAGTTTCGTATTTGAAAAAGTGTATTTGCGGCACGCACTGCTTTTCTTATTTAATCCAAAGAAAAAAAAGCCACCGAAAGTTATCGTTTGCTGGTAGAAACTTATGGTGAGCATGCTCCAAGCATAAAAATATGTGAGGCGTTGTTTCGACAATTCAAAAGTGGTGATTTCGATGTGCAAAACGAAGAACATCCTGGTGGACCGACAAATTTGAAGATGCGAAACTGCAGGAGTTATTAGATGAAGACCCAAGATACAATCGGAAGTCATTTCTCCATCGAATAGTGACGGGTGATGAAAACTAAATCTATTTCGAAAACCCTACGCGCAAAAGTATCATGGCTATCACCTGGCGAAGCCCGCCCACCGACACCAAGGCCAAATCGTTTTGGTCGCAATAGAATGTTTTGTTTTTGGTGGGACCAGAGTGGCGTGGTGTATTACAAACTGTTGAAATCTGGTGAAACAGTTAATACTGATCACTACCGACAGAAAATTATTAATTTGAACCATGCGTTGAGAGAAAAACGTCCAGAATGAGCCCGAAGACACGGTAAAGTTTTTTTTACAGCACGATAACGTGCCGTCTCATACATCAAAACCGATCAAGGAAGAGTTGAAAGCACTTGGATGGGGTACAATATCGCACCCGCCGTACTCTTTAGACCCTATGTGGGTAACAACCGGCCCGCTGTAAGATTTGATCCGGCCCGCGAGATATTGTCGTATTATTTCATGTCTGATATCTATCGCTAAAAATTATGAACACTTCAAAACGCACTACTTTATTTGCACATTAAAGTTTGGCCCACAACATATCAAAGGTTGCCCATACCTGCTTTGGACCTTGCCTCGTCCGACTATCACCTTTTCGCATCAATGTGACACGCGCTTATAGAGCAGCACTTTGCCAATTTTAAAGAAGTTACAAAATATCTTGATGAAATGTTTTGTCCAAGGACAGACAGTTTTTTTGGGATGGCATCCTTAAATTATCCGAAAGATGGGCAAGACGTATAGAGTCAAATAGCCAATACTTTGAATAAATAAATTTTGCCATTTTCTTGAAAACTATGTAGTTTTTATAGGAAAAAATAAAGTGATGAGTTTCCGATACACCTGGTATTTGATTTTTTGAGCTTATTAATATCTAATTTATACAAGTTCATTCTTAGTACTTTCACAACTACTACAACTGAATGAGAATATGCGGATATATATTTTCTGGTCTTAACTTTCGTGTTATAACCTCTAAGTAATATTATATTAATCCGAAATCGGTTTTCCGCTTTATACAAGATGAAAGTATTATTTCGGTGGTTGGAGAAGTAAATTATAATACAATAACTTGTACGTTTAATACTTCATTGTTGTAGTTTCCAGTTCAAAGACTTTCGTAGGCTTTGTGGAACAATGTTAGTAAAATCGTATCCCTTCTTTAGACCGCATTCGCAAAACTCAGTGATGTTTCGTTGCTTTGAATTATTAATGATTCGGTTTTGTATAAAGAGAAATGACCCTTCCTTAATGTAACGATTGTAACAGTGCCATAAATAGTCTCGATAAGTATTCGAATATCTAAAAGTAATTTTGATTAACTTAGATTTATATAATTGCTAAAACATCAATTATAATTTCTTCTCTCTTTGCTGAGCTCTTCTAGCAAGTTATACATATTTTGCTATAACATTTGATATTTTAACTTACAAGTTTAGCGTTCGTGGTAGTTGGAAAGTAAACTGTTTACTTGGTGTTTAGTATACTCTTTACTTTCTTAAACTCCGTGACTTATAATTTTGCATGCTTTATATACTAATTATAGAATTAATTTTTCTCATATATCTCATTATTATTAAAATATATATTTGTATACATATACATACACAGGGCTTTCGCACGTTTTCGCGGGAGTAATATACATGTATTCACGCGGTTTCGGGTTTCTTTCCCCGTAGGAGTGCTTCTGTCCTGTAAAGAATCGGTGCGGTAGTTTAGTAAAATCTCATTTACTATCTTCAGGCGATGCTCTCTGTCACCTTACTGAATAAAACGAACAGCATTCGACATTATTTTGGTAAAATCTTATTTACATCTTCAAGCGATGCTCTTTATCATCTTACTGAGTAAGAAGAACATATTTTGACAGAGAGCTGCGCCTGAAGATTAAGCAAAATTGCAAAAACTAGTGCGCACTCATTGGCGGCGATGATATATTTGTATTTCGAAAACAGTAGGATATACCCGAAGTTGAGATTCATATGCGTATGATATGTGTATGAATGCAGGATTAGATTGATGATGACGAATCGACGGCATTCTTTGTTACGTTCGATGAGTGTCAATAGATTTTTTAACCGACTTTCGATATTAATATACACTGGCACTATTATTAAATGTATTGTTTGCAATATCATTTTACCACTTTACGATTTTTTTTGTAATTTAATTTTTCTATTAACTTCATCTATTCATCTCAATCTGTTAAATTACATCCTCTAAGGTGCTTTTTGAAATTTCTAAATAAAATGAAGTCGGACGGACCCAACACCAAACTACGTGTATATGGTGGATCATCCAGATCGAGGAATTTAGACTTGCGGAGGATAGGTTAGACATCGACTGTTTTGTGAACATTTTCACGAAGAACTTTTTCGTAACACAAACCGGTTCTGGCCAACAGCTGCAAGTAATTTTATTAAGATACTATCGTAGACAACTACTATTATTGTAGTTTCTTTTGCCGTCTATTTTACAAAAATAATTTCCTTTAGGTCTCGAAAGATGGTGTTTACGAGTTTTGCAGCTGAAGATTGTGTGCAGCCATTTTTTGACAGAAAAGGTTTATGAACTGATTTTATTTCTATATTTCCGTGACATACCCAAATTAATCCCCCTTATTACTCCGTTTATCACTATATCAGAGAAAAAGCCAGTATCTACATCAAAAAGTGTCAAATTATTTTAAGAAATTTGTTTCCTATGCAGTTTTTCTGCGGAAGTTTCTTGGAATTTGCCTTGTTGAAACTTTATGCATGCCTAGTTTATAGTGAAGAGTTGTTAAAACGTTTGATTGATGTATTTAATTCTTCAGAAATGGTAGAAACTTTCAAGCAACGATCTATTGTTTCAATTTTCACGTAAATATTAGAATTGTTTGCATCCGAAGGCCTTCCACTTGCATTCCACTTGCAAACGATTCGCGACTACATCGAAACTGTTTTGATCAATATTTCACTTTAAAATATGACGCAAACTCTCCATGCACTGCAATCGTGAATTGTTTTAGAATAAATCTATTCTTTTGCCAAAAATTTGCTGAACCTGCGTAATTCTAATTTCACAAAACTCATTTTTTGTAAGACTCTTTATGAAGCACAAAATAATGAAGGAATTGAAGCCAAAGTTGACGCATAAGCCAAAAAATGTCAGCACGATTAAACCTTAATAGGCATCGTACAATTATTTAGCTAAGTAGATATTCTTCTAGTTTCTTCGTACAAAAAATGTACATAAATTAACACTACCCAGAGAAAATAACAAAAAGTTACAAAAGGTATGTTAAATCGAAGATAAAGGGTTTTCCAGTAGGGACTTGACAACTTTTAATTCAATTTGTGAACGCACCCTTTCACTAATCATCGAACTGTCACTGTCAATTTATTCAGTAAACTTAACATTTTCATCATGGTAAAGTACACGAACGAACAACGTCTGCAAATTATAAAAATTTACTACAGAAATTCGGAGTCAGTGACCGCTACTTTAAGAGCGTTAACTCCGACTTTCGGTCGTAATTCTCGCCCTAGTAGACAGGCAGTAACAAGTTTAGTGCAAAAATTTGAGTCTACATATTCGTTGTGTGATGTTGCCGTGCCAGTGAGACAACGGGTTGGTCGAAGTGTCGAAAATATCGCTGCCGTTGAAACGTCCGTAGCAAATGATCCAAATCAGTCAATTCCACGGCGTTCTCAAGAGTTGGGCATCGCCCAGACCACTTTATGGCGAATTTTGCGTAAGGATCTTGGTTTATACCCATACAAGATCAAGCTGACTCAAGAATTGAAGCAAAATCATTTTTAGTGACGAAGCTCATTTTTGGCTCAATGGTTTCGTCAATAAGCAAAATATGCGTTATTGTGAATGGTAATCGTTATCGCGCCATGATTACCGATTATTTTTGGCCCGAATTGGAAGATATGGACTTGGACAACATGTGGTTTCAGCAGGACGGTGCCACAAGCCACACAGCACACGTTACAATCGATTTATTGAAGAGTAAGTTTGATGAGCTTGTTATCTCAAGAAAGAGACCAGTCGATTGGCCGCCTCGTTCGTGCGATTTAACACCTCTAGACTTTTTTCTTTGGGGCTACGTCAAGTCATTGGTCTATGCCAACAAGCCGATAACGTTGGAAGAGCTCAGAGCCAACATTGAACGCGAAATAGCAGCCGTTTCGGCCGAATTGTGTGGCCGAGTGCATCGAAAATTGGGTCCAACGAATTGACCGCTGCAAACGTGCCCGCGGTGGCCATATAAACGAAGTCGAGTTCCATTCATAAATGTTTTGATTGTACTTCAACCCGATAATAAAGTTTTTGAAATATCTCAAATGGTCTGCATTTTATTTTGAAAAAAAGTTGTCAAGTCCTTATTGGAAAACCCTTTATTTAGAGCCATATCCATCTTTTAACAACGAATATCTGTACATTTTCACCAGTATTTAGTAATAACAAACAAAATTCAAATTTTATAGACGAATATTAATAATTCCATCGCTTTAATGTGAACAAAGGAAGGGAAAAGAAAAAACGGAAAGGAATGTTAATATTGAGCAAGAGCGTAATAATAATTAACGAACAGCAGCAACGGGACGTACAGATGAAAATTATATATAAAGATGAAAGCCTACAAAAGCTAGTAATTTATGAATGTCTCGGAAACAAAATTATAAATGATAGGAGAACTGAAGCAAAAATATTAATCAGAATAAATAAAGCAACTGGATTACATTATCCTGTGAGCAAGATAATACTTGAGTTAAAATAAGTACGGAAAGGTGTACAAGGAATTGTATATAGTCCCCTCGTAATCTAATAACCTTACAGCAAACTGTGATGTTATTGTTCAAGAACATAATGGAAGCCATTCCGTTTTAAAATCCTCTTTACAGCGTTCTGAACTGCCGTTCCTTAATGTCTTTTTTGATAAATAATATAGCATGTGCAGTATTAAATACAAGAATCATCCTATGAGGTCAAAACTAATGAAGAGTTCTAAAGAAAGTAAACCACTAAAATGACTTGAACCAAATTAACTACCTACTAAATTCTCGAACTAAAAATATATACACGGCTCAAAACAATTAGAGAATATTTGAAATAATAATAATAAATAAATAAATAAATTATATAGGACACGCAAATATTTTTATATTGCAATTATAACGTTTTTAAACAAGAAACAGAGTGAATTAATAGGTTTCAACTTGTACAGCGTTTCGGTGCAGCCGCCAATGCTTGAGGATATAAAAGCACGTACGCGAACGATCTCTACTACAGTTAGATTTTACCATTTTCTGTATCATAGATAAGTTTTTAATTGTAATTACGGGTAATAATGGAAAAGCAACGTGATTTAACTCATGCACAGGTTTGGAGAGCCACAGGTCAACTGGAAGGTGGACGAAGACAGCAAAGTGTTGCTTAAGTTTTCGCAGTTAGCCAAAATGTGATTTCGCGTTTGTGTAATCGGTTTTAAGAAACTGGAGATGGTCAGAGGAGACGAAAACAAGGACGTTCAGCATGGAAATCCAGGAACATCAACATTTCATTGTTCTGAACAACTGAGCATTAGCAAAATTAGTTTGCAAGGAATTTTCACAAAAACCTTCACGACCACCCGTACAAAATTCAAGTAACTCAGATATTTTCTCCAGCTCCAGCTGCGAGACCATTTGCAGCGAAGAAAATTCGCGAATTGGGTGACGGAGAGCCAAACAGTGGATGATATTTTGTTTAGCAATATCATCTTTAGAGATGAGGTTCATTTCCATTTGGATTGTTTTGGGGTGAAGTTGTAATGCATGAGTCTGGCCAAGCTTCAACTGTAAATTGAGTACGATAGCGTGACATGCTATGGAACTCTTTGTGGATTAATTGGACGATATGATCTACGAAGATATATGATTTTAACAGGATAGTATCGTACACTAGACAGCAACAGAAACCATCTATTTCTTAAGACAACGTAGTTTGTAATTGTACATAGAAAGGGGAATATGGTCTAAATATGATAGGAAAATAAAACTGTATGAAGTTATACTTCTTTTAATATGATATTAATAATAATCTATACCTTCACATCTCCCCCAATAGTTAAACGCCAATTTCAGTGCTTTGCCAGGTTATGAGTTATTATTATATTCGCGCTTATGGGGTGATTTAAGATCTTTGCATATCAGCATTCTCCCAAATAGGAAAGGGGTTTCCCTTTCCCATTTAGGCGTATGCGACTACATGAAAAACTTTCTCATCGAAGGTCACCGAAGTCCAACTCGACACCCCCAGCGTGATATAAGATCTTACCACTGAGTTAATAGTTTGGCTTGATATGCAACTGTAGATGTGAAAACGTCTTTGTGGTATTGTATATATTTCTAATTCAGAGGAATTAGGATCAATTAGTAAGAAGAACTTCTTCTTACTAATTGATTCTCATTCAAATGGGAAAGGGGTTTCCCCTTTCCCATTTAGGCGAATGCTGTTGCATTAAAAAATTTCTCATCGAAAGTTGTCGATGTCCACTACCAGCGTGATATAAGATCTTACCACTGAGTTAATAGTTGGCTTGATATGCAACTGTAGATGTGAAAACGTCTTTGTGGTATTGTATATATTTCTAATTCAGAGGAATTAGGATCAATTAGTAAGAAGAACTTCTTCCTGCTAATTGATTCTGATTCAAATGGAAAAGGGGTTTCCCCTTTCCCATTTAGGCGAATGCTGTTGCATGAAAAACTTTCTCATCGAAAGTTGTCGAAGTCCACTACCAGCGTGATACAAGATATCTTACCACCGAGTTGATAGCTGGCTTGGAATGTAGCTGTACATGTGAAATGATGATATTGTATATATTTCTAATTCAGAGGAATCAGGAACAATTAGTAAGAAGAACTTCTTCTTAACAAGGAAGATGGCAATACGAACAGCGAAACATCGATGGAAACTCTGACAACATAGACAGAAGTATCATCGTCCGTGAAAATCAACGAAAAATTGATTGTTAGTAACTTAAATTTTTCTAACTAGAAATGTTGCACTAAAGCTGCCGATGTAAATATTGATTTAAAAAGCAACTCGAAAAAACCCGGAAAATATATATCTCAAATATAACGTTGATTATAATATTTTGGCATTGCCTCTGGCGATATTTTTGTTTTTGTTTTGTACGTGCATATCCACATCGTCTTCTTGTTTTATAAATAAATGGTTTTATGAAATATTGAGAGTACATTAAAAATTTATTCCAGCAAACATGTAAATCCGTTTCTCTCTTAACATTTTGTTCATATTAAATTGAAATGTGTATTAAAACTTAAAATTTAATTACTCGTACGTGAAACACCGACTAAAATTCTGGATGGTTCTTCCGAAAATAACCAGGCACCAAAATAATGAGGCAAAAATCCGGTACGCTGGCATGAAAAATATTACGGGAAAAATATTGGTGAGTTTATTTAGCTTGGGTTTAATGTGCAATTTTATAGGTTTTCATTTTTTTTTACTTACATTCCTTAGGTTTGATTAAGTGACCGTATTGATCTATTTTTTGCTATCACGAGGCTGTAATATAAATCTAAAATTCCATTTCGTGTTTTCTAATTTATTAGTTACATAAGCCCACTATGCAAGGCATTAAATAATGGAGAATGATGATTAAATTAATCAGTTAAGGTTAATGGAACCTCTTTCCATAATAATTGTCATATTCAGTATACGTATTTCGACAACTAAGTTGTCGTCAGCAGTTTCTCTCCTAACATTTTGTTCATATTAAATAGAAATGTGTATTAAAAGTTAAAATTTAATTACTCGTACGTGAAACACTGACTAAAATTCGGGATGGTTCTTCCCAAAATAACCAGGCACCAAAATAATGAAGCAAAAATCCGGTACGCTGGAATGAAAAATGTTGGTGAGTTTATTTAGCTTGGGTTTAATGTACAATTTTATAGGTTTTCATTTTTTTTACTTACATTCCGTAGGTTTGATTAAGTGACAGTATTGATCTATTTTTTGGTATCACGAGGCTGTAATATAAATCTAACATTCCATTTCGTGTTTTCTAATTTATTAGTTACATAATCCCACTACGCAATGCATTATATAATGGAGAATGATGATTAAATTAATCATTTAAGGTTAATATAACCCCTTTCCATAATAAGTTTCGTATTCTGTATACGTATTTCGACAACTAAGTTGTCGTCAGCAGTTTCTCTCCTAATATTTTGTTCATATTAAATAGAAATGTATATTAAAAGTTAAAGTTTAATTACTCGTACGTGAAACACCGACTAAAATTCGGGATGGTTCATCCGAAAATAACCAGGCACCAAAATAATGAAGCAAAAATCCGGTACGCTGGAATGAAAAATGTTGGTGAGTTTATTTAGCTTGGGTTTAATGTACAATTTTATAGGTTTTCATTTTTTTTACTTACATTCCGTAGGTTTGATTAAGTGACAGTATTGATCTATTTTTTGGTATCACGAGGCTGTAATATAAATCTAACATTCCATTTCGTGTTTTCTAATTTATTAGTTACATAATCCCACTATGCAAGGCATTTAATAAAGGAGAATGATGATTAAATTAATCAGTTAAGGTTAATGGAACCTCTTTCCATAATAATTGTCGTATTCTGTATACGTATTTCGACAATTAAGTTCTCGTCAGCAGTTTCTCACCTTACACTTTTGTTCATATTAAATAGAAATGTATATTAAAAGTTAAAATTTAATTACTCGTACGTGAAACACCGACTAAAATTCGGGATGGTTCATCCGAAAATAACCAGGCACCAAAATAATGAAGCAAAAATCCGGTACGCTGGAATGAAAAATGTTGGTGAGTTTATTTAGCTTGGGTTTAATGTGCAATTTTATAGGTTTTATTTTTTCTACTTACATCCCGTAGGTTTGATTATGTGACAGTATTGGTCTATTCTTTGGTATCACGGGGTTGTAATATAAATCTAACATTCCATTTTGTGTTTTCTAATTTATTAATTACATAATCCCACTATGCAAGGCATGAAATAATGGAGAATGATAATTAAATTAATCAGTTAAGGTTGATAGAACCTCTTTCCATAATAATTGTCGTATCCTGTATACGTATTTCGACAACTAAGTTGTCGTCAGTAGATAATTAATCACGGTGTCGCACATGGAAACTACGGCAAAAATACCCGTACGAAAACAAGTTCCGCACACGATTTGTACCGTTGAAAGCCAAAACGCACACTTAATAGCTCAGTTTTAAAAATCATATGTTGCAAGAGCCTACAAGTGGTCTACATATAAATATCTTCCTCTCCAATCTAAATAATGATTAAGGGAAGATGATGGGGTAAATATTGAAACAAGCAATATAGACTATCAACGTTCAAAAAGTAACAATTTAAAGATAATAAATAATAGCTAAGAATACAAACTTATAATAACGTTTAAAGAGAAGTGTACCGGTCTTGATATTTTTAAAAAAATTGTAGCGCACTTAAGGAAATGAATATTGATCTGCGGAAAATTGTTTTTGTAACAACAAAGGGTGCACCCAATATGATAAGGAAAATATTGAACAATACTTTTATATGTGTACGAGTATGTCCTCTGAAATATCAATCTATTGTATTGGGTTGGCAACTAAGTACTTTCGGTTTTGTAGTATAAAATAAAACACTTTTTTTTTAAACAAAGAATAGTTTTTAATCAATTATATATTTTCCATTTTGCTCAATGACCTTTTGCCATCTTTCTTTCAGCTGCATGATTCCGTGCTCATAAAATTTCTGGTCCTTATCAGCAAAAAACTGAACCAGGTGCGAGTGAAGGTCATCGTCATTTGTGAAAGTTTTACCATTCAAAGAATTCTGCAAACTTCGAAATAAATGGTAATCAGATGGTGCTAGATCAGGGCTGTATGGGGGATGTGGCATCACTTCCCAGCCAAGCTCCAATAGTCTCCCACGAGTTGTCAAAGATGTGTGAGGCCTTGCATTATCTTGGTGGAAAACTACACCTATCCGATTTGACAATTCTGGCCGTCTTTCTTTGATTGCTTCATCCAGTTTTATTAATTGTTGACAATAAACATCAGAATTTATCGTTTGGTTCCTTGGAAGCAGCTCAAAAAACATAACACCTTAGTAATCCCACCAAACTGACAGCATGATCTTTTTTGGATGCAATTCAGCTTTCGATGTGGTTTGAGCTGGTTTATCGTGTTTGCTCCATGATCGTTTTCGAACTATGTTACTGTACAGGACCCATTTTTCATCACCAGTGATGATTCTTTTTAAGAAAGGGTCGGTTTCATTTCGTATAAGGTGCATATCGCAAAAGTTGATTCTTTGTGTTAAATGAATTTCTTTCAATTCGTGAGGTACCCAAATATCAAGCTTCTTAACTAGCCCAAGATATTTTAAATGTTTTTCAATTGTTGTGTGCGATACATATGACGATCCTCTTCAATTATGACTTTGATTTGGTCATCATCAACTTCAGTAGACCGACCAGAACGTTGCTCATCTTTGAGGGAAAAAATCTCCAGAACGGAATTTTTTATACCAATTCTGACACGTGCGCTCTATTAAGCAATTAGCACCATAAACTTCAGATATCTTTTTGTGAGCCGCAGCAGCTTTCTTTCCTTTACGGAAATAAAATAGTAAAATATGTCGAAAATGTTCGTTTCTGCACTCTATTTAAAATTAACCCACAACTAATAGCTTTAATAAAAATCACGCACTACTTGCTTCTGAAGTTACGTCAATGTGACTAGTATCACGCGACAAACGGTAAAGTACAGCACTAACATATGTTATACAAAAAATAAAGCAACACTCTCTATCAGTAAAAACCAAAAGTACTTAGTTGACAACCCAATACTTACTAGCATATAACCAATGATTTAAATGAGTACTACTGGTATACACACCTTTAGTGATATTAATCCAATGGTTGTTGGGTAATCATTAACATTATTCGAATTATAGCTAGTAATCAATGAGCAAGATTAGTATTGTGTAGATTCTTAGTAATGTTGACCAAATGAATGCAGAAATCCCTCATAAGTTTGGACCGAATATATATGTTGTTTATATCAATTTTGCAATGGCAACGTCGCTTTTGGATGAAGGCTTATTTACTAAATATGATCGATACAAGATATTCTACTTCCAGTATCAACGATCTCCAGTAATCGACAGCATAATATACCAATTAAAGTTTGATTACTTTAGCTATTCTTTAGCTACTTAATAAATAATTTAAAAAATAGTTTGCTAATGAAAATAACAAATAATTATTCTTCTACGTTACACGAGCTCTTATCGATGTGGTCGAGTCTCTGTCTGGGTGTCAGTGAGGCGATTAAGAAATTATCATGTATGTCTCGATGGATTGAGGAGGATGTTCAATTACTTCGTGGTCCAGACACACAAAGGCAGCTACTGAAAATCACCTGCTGCTTAGTGTGGTACGAAGAAGGAAAAAGAACCTCAATAACTTTGGAGGGTCGCTAAAGGAAATTTTCTGTGCAACTGATGTGGCAAAATAAAATGGTGGTGATATCTCCACGTGCTTCGCAATTTTCATGCAGTAAATCTTAACGAATTCCCAGAATAATATTCTACCATAAAAATCTCAAGTGGACTATGATCTAACAAAAGTAGAAGAAAGACAAAGTACAGAGAAATACCGCACAGAAATAAAGTCCGTACTAAACTTACACCGTCAAAAGCCAAATGCATACTGTAGATTCGTTACACATAAATTAAATTGTATTCCAGTCTTAAAACAGACACTTATCTACTAGCATATGCTTCTTCGTCGGTCGTATATTACTTTTGTATGAACTGAAACAGACATGAGTAAAAAATCGGACCCTTATCGGAGTTCAACACATGGTTTGTGTTTGTTGAAATATGTTATATATGCTTTCATAGACATCTAATGCACGGTAACTATACACATTCATAACTAAATGTAAACAATCTGCAGTTACGTTATGATTATTTTCCAATACATGCTTTGCTAAATTAGATTTCTCAGGTCGATTGAATTTGATGTGCGTCATATGCTCTTTA
This sequence comes from Dermolepida albohirtum, assembly GCA_031893035.1. Lineage (NCBI taxonomy): Eukaryota > Metazoa > Arthropoda > Insecta > Coleoptera > Scarabaeidae > Dermolepida > Dermolepida albohirtum. The sequence goes on along the minus strand of JAVIWB010006120.1, from coordinate 325,388 downwards.
TACAGAATTTCTATCGAACGTTTTGTCTGAACTATGTATTGTTTATTGCAATCTAGACATTTAATTTCGAAAGCCCGCGATTTCTTACTAATCTCGACTTTATCTTTCGCATTTCTTAAGAGGGATGCTTAATAGACCATGTAACTCGAAAACCGCGCTCTTTAAAAACAATATTTAAATTTTTCGTTAAAGGGTAAAATACTAAATATATAAATTGCTTGTCTCGATTGCTTTGAGGTGACAGATATCTGGTATCCAGGATTGTCTTTTCTTTATATTAGTTAGCTTTCCTAATTAATCCATTGATTATTTCCGAATTGAAACAATTGTATCTCGCAATGTTCTCAATAAAATTCAAATCTCTTTCGTATCTCAATTTTGTTAGTGGGAAATTAAGCAAACGATTGGTAAAAAAACTCAAAGAAGTCATCTTTTGTTGCATGCTGTGATTTATTAACCGGCTGTTGCAAATACATATATTAACACTAGTTTCTTTCGGAAAATATCAATTTCTACTTTATAATAATTTCTAATTACTAAGGTATTTAAGAAAGCTAAGGTGTCATTGTTTTCTTTTTCTACCGTAAATTTATTTGTCGAGAATTTTGAATTTAATTGCTTGACGAAATCGTCTAAATTATATTCATGTGTTTCAAAAGTCGCAAAAATGTCATCTACATACCTGATCCAAACTCTTGAAAAGTATTTAGCGTTATGTTTAAATTCAACATCAAAATTACTCATAAATAAATCCGCTATAATTGGAGAAAAGAAATTGTCCATTGCTGTTTCTTGTTTCTCTTCGCAGAACTTGCCTTCAAATTGGAAACAATTTTGGGACATACGTACATACGGTTGTCAATCGCGCATATTCATTTACTTTTTTCGGTTCAATCTTATTGCTATAAAGAAGAATTTCTTTATAAAAATAAGACTGAATCGGAAAAACTAAATGAATTTATGTGATTGGCTTTTATACAAGATGATTGATTGAAACTATTCTTTAGATATATTGGGGATAATGTTTCGTTTTCCTTTTCTGAAGATTTTAGGGCAGGCATAATTTATTCATTATTATATTCCTGTTGCAGTATCAGTACAAACAAATTTATTGGGTCGCTGTGTAAATAATAATTAATAATAAATATGTAAGAACTATTTATATATTAATTTCATTCAATATACTAATCGGAATATTTAATTTTTAATGAACAAATTAACAATTTAACATTTTTCAAAAATATATATTCTATTTAAACATTAAAAGTTATTTTTTTAAAATTTTGACTAAAAATTGTTTATTTACTAGTAATAAACAAAAATGATTTAAATATTTTTTTAATTTCGTACCCTATTTGAATATTAAAATTAATATTTTTACCCTTAATTTTTACCAAAAAAAATCCTGTTTCTTTTTGAAAAATATAAATATAAATATAAATTTCAATATTTAATTTCGAGCATATAGCCGAAACTTTATTTCATGTGTTCATCAATCAAACCGAATAAATAATCAAAAAAAATTTCGATTCCGACATCCTAAATTTTGTCTGTCATGTGAATATACTTGTCTTTCAAACTTTCTGATGGAAACACGAAACTTTCCGACAAAAATAAAATAATTTCAACACGTCAATGATCATCAGTGATTATTTGATTCCTACAAATATTAGTACGCATGCAAACAGCATTAGAATTAGTACCATTTTGTTAGACCGCGAAGTATATATTTGGGTCGTGGTAGTAAGACAAATAAATTTATTGGGACACTGTGTAAAAGGTTTTGGGAAATATTGCCTTAAAGTAAATTATGTTTACGAATTACAAATGGTATTAAAAATAAATATTAGCTTCATTAAATTTATTAGATGGATTATTTAAATTTAAACAAAGACGATTTAATTATTTTTTAAATTTCGTACCCTATTCAAATATTAAAAATATTTTCCTTTATTTTTTACTAAAAACCATTTATGTATTAATAATAAACAAAAATAATTTAATTATTTTTTGTAATTTCGTACCCTATTTAAATATTAAAATTAATATTTTTTCCATTAATTTTTACTAAAAAAAATATTTTATAATCTTTTTGAAAAATACGCTTTTCGATTTCGAGAATGTAGCTGAAACTTTTATTGTTCTTCCAAGATAAAAGGTGTTTCAAATTGCGCGTTTTTTTTTTAAGAATAAATAAAATATAGATGGCGCACTGAATTTGTCTAGGTATGTGGACAATTAAAAAGTGTGGTGTATGATATTTATAAGAATAGCTCTGTACAGGGTGCAACAACGCGCTCAAATTGTTGAATTATTTTCTGAAAATAAGCGTTCTGTGAAAAGAGATTTTAGAAAATTACGCGATTTTTATGGTTTACATAATCGTCCATCTGAAAGCACTATTGGTCAAATTATTAAAAAATTTCAAGAAACCGGTTACGAGGAAGATCAAAAAAGTGAAAAATACAGTCGTAGTGGTCGTTCACATGAAAATATTGGTTTGGTTCGTGAAAGTGTTGCTGAAGATCCTGAAATGTTTATTAGACGACGTTCACAACAATTTGGACTAACTGGATCAACAACATGGCATATTTTACACAAGGATTTAGCTCTGAAGGCATATAAGATTCAAGTAACACAGAAACTGAAGCGATTAGATCATTTAAAACGTCGTTCATTTGTCAATTTCATCAATGAACAACCAGCTGATTTTTCTCAAAAAATATTGTTTTCCGATAAGACACATTTTGAACTTGGTGGCTATGTTAATAAATAAAATTACCGTATCTGGGCTGAGAAAATCCACAAATTATTCATGAGAAACCTATGCATCATAAACCAGTTACTGTTTGGTGTGTATTATGGTCAGGTGGTGGACCTTACGTCTTTGAAAAAGCTGCTGGTGAAGCTGCAACTGTCAATGGTGATCGATATCGTCGGATGATAACTGAATTTTTCTGGTCTGAATTAATGAATATTGATCTAGAGGATATGTGGTTTCAACAGGATGGCGCTACATCTCACTTTGCACACGAATTAATTGATTTAGTGAGAGAAAAATTTCCTGGACGCGTAGTTTCAAGAAACGGTGATGTTAATTGGCCAAGATCATGTGATTTGACACCGTTAAATTGTGTTCATTGGGGTTATGTGAAAAATCAGGTTTATAAAAACAATCCACAATCAATTCCTGCTTCGAAAGATGAAATTATTCGTGTCATTAGTGAGATAGAGCCTCAATTATGTCAAAATGTTATTGAAAATTTTAACAAAAGAGTGGACGTCTGTAGAGCTGCAAGAAGAGGCCGTTTGGCAGATATTATTTTTCGCATATAAATGTCAGAGCTCATACTTCAATTACCAATAAAAAGTTTTTGAAAGCGAATGCAAATTATGTGTTTTATTTGTTCTTTAAAAAAACTGCGAAATTTGAAACATCCTTTACTTGGGTCGCGGTATTAAAACAAATAAAATTATTTGGACGCTGTGTAAAAGGTTTTGCGAAATATCGCGTTAAAGTAAATTATTTTTACGAATTACAATTAGTATTAAAATTAAATATTAGCTTCATTAAATTTATTATATGAATTATTTAAATTTAAACAAACAAGGACGATTTATTTATTTATTTTTTAAATTTCGTACCCTATTTAAATATTAAAAATATTTTCCTTTATTTTTTACTAAAAACTATTTATTAATAATAAACAAAAATAATTTAAATATTTTTTGTAATTTCGTATCCCATTTAAATATGAAAACTAATATTTATTCCATTAATTTTTACTAATAAAAATATTTTTTTTTAGAAAAATACGCTTTTTAATTTTGAGAATGTAGCTGAAACTTTTATTGTTCTTCCAAAATATATTTATTGCGTTCTTCCATCAAATTGAATAAATAATCGAGAAAAAAATTTCGCTTCCAATTTTCTAAATCTCGTCCGTCATCTCAATACATCTTTCAAACTTTCAGATGAAAACACGAAACTCCAACAAAAATACAATAATTTCAATGCTTCGGTAAATGGCCGCAATTATTTGATTCGTACAAATACAAGTACGAATGCAAAAGGGCATCTTTTGTTGGCATTAGTACGATTTCGATAGATCGCGAAGTATATATTTGGGTCGCGGAATTAAAACAAATAAATTTATTGGGACGCCGTGTAAAATGTTTGCGAAACGCTGCATTAAAATAAATTATTTTTACGAATTATAAGTTCTGTAAATTTAAATTTTTTAGACGATTTATTTAAATTTAAATAAACAAAAATGATTTAATAATTGTTTTGAGCACCGTACCCTATTTAAATATTAAAAATATCTTTTATTTTTTACTAAAAATTATTTATTTATTAATAAGCAAAAATTTTATTATTTTATTTATTTTTGTATTATAATTTCGTACCTTCTTTAAATATTAAAATTAATTCCTTTCCTTCAACTTTTAACAAAAAGAAATTTATTTCCTTTTTGAAAAATACGCGTTTAATAAATAAGCTAAAGTTCAATATTTGATTTCGATTGATTCGAAACGTTTATTGTTTCTCCCAAATATATTTATTGTGTTCTTCCATCAAACAGAATAAATACTCGAAAAAAAATCGTTTCTAAATTTCGTCCGTCATCTCAATACACTTGCCTTTCAAACTTTCCGATGAACACACGAAACTCTCCGGTAAAAATAAAATATTTTCATCGCGTCGGTGAATGTTCACATAGAAAAATCGATGTTTAAATACAAAACGTAAGCGCACGTTTTCAAAAATAGAATCTGAGTATCTGACATAATATACAAACATAGCAAAACACGAATAATCGAAGATATTTCGATTTGTCCTCGTATAAATTAAATTATAGGAAACGTAAAACAACGACAACAATTATCATGCAAATTTACTGTTACAAACATCGATTGGACGACAATTCTTGCTTACCAAGAGAAACGACTTTCTGCTTATATATTATTGTATTTCGAATTAACAGTAAAAATTCGATAAAATTCTGGCCGCGTCCGAAACTTTCTAAGATCCTGTGACAGTGAAAGCAATGTAGTAGTAGTTACGGACGTGTATCACTCTGTGCGAATAGCGCGGATGCCTGCGAGATACTACCCAGGATCAGGGTCCTCCCTATAGCAGCTGCAGGACCGGCGCTCCCTAACATGCAACAATGTTACGTGCTATAAAGTCCGTATTAACAAGTTATTTTTTTCCTTTTTGTATTGTTGCTTGTGTGTATCCTTGCGATTGATAAGATACAGGTGGTAGTGTACTTTATGGCTGAGATTAATAATATACAGGTGGTTGCGAACGTTAGGATGGATAAAAAATTTTATTCGAACCTTTTCGTGGGAAGCTTACGGATTGTATCTGATCAAATGACAAAGAAAAACAAAATATAGAGAATTTACTCCCTTTTATTTCGTATATAAATATTTAAGGAGGGTACGGAATTACAAAAATAAATAAATCATTTTTGTTCATTGTTAATAAATAAATAATATTTAACAAAAAGAAAGAAAAATATTCTTAATATTTAAATGGGGTACGGAATTAAAGAAAACAATTAAATCGTTTTGGTTTATTTAAATTTAAATAAATCGTCTAATAAATTTAATGAAATCTATATTTATTTAATTTAAATACAATTTATAAATCGTAAAATAATTATTTCGTAAATTTTGTATATAAATTCTTTTCTCTCATTTAGACCACAAAAACATTCAATAATTCTGTTCGTTAGAAATCTGGTTCTTTCTCATAAAATTATTTTTAAATTTTTTCAAATCGATTATTTTTAATTCGTAAATAATTTGCGTTCGATTATTTATTAAATAGTTAGATACGATGGTAGTTTGACAAGTAGTGAGAATGGAAAAGAAAAACGAATTTTTTAAATACAAAATAATTTTTATTTTTCAATATATTCTCCTAAAAGAGCAATACATTTATTCCAAGGGTGCTCCAATGCCCTTATGCCATCAATAAAATGCGATTCCGGAAGGCTTGCAAAATACTCATTTACGAAAATTTCTTTCCACCTAGTGCCGTTTTCAATTTTGGAAAAAGGTGAATGTCGGAAGGGGCTAGATCTGGTGAATAAGGTGCATGCGGTACTAATTGGAAATACAACTCGTGGATTTTATGTATGCGAGGGAGCGTTGTCTTGCTGAAACATAATCTTTTTCTTTGCCATTCCTGGCCGTTTAGCACGAATCTCAACATTTAATTTTTGTAGAAGTCCTGCATAATATTATCCGTTTATTGTGGCACCTTTCTGAAGGTAATCAATGAGCAAAATGCCCTTTGAATCCCAAAAAATTGATGCCATTAATTTGTTTGCCGATAAAGTGGTTTTCGCTTTCTTCGGAGGTGCAGAACCACGTTCTAACCATTGTTTAGTTTCGGGTGTACTGTAGTGTATCCAAGTTTCATCGCAAGTAACAAATCGCCTACGAAAATCAACCGGATTCCGCTTATAAAGGTCCAAACACTCATTGGAAATGCGCAAACGAGTAAACTTTTGATCAGTCGTCAGCAATCGCGGCACCCATCTTGCCGAAGACTTGGAAAGGCCCAATTCTTTCGTTAAAATGTGGTGTACGCGTTCTGTTGAAATGTTTGCCATGTCAGCTATCTCTCTCATTTTAAGTCGTCGATCTTGCGTTGTAATATTATGAATTTTTATAATCATTTCCTTAGAAGTCACGATTTTGGGTGCTCCAGAGCGCGCTTCATCAACACAGCTTGTTCTACCACGTTTAAATTCATTTACCCATCTACTTATTGTGGCGGATGATGGAGCAGATTCACCTAATGTTTCCCGTAACTCATCTTTTATTTCGGTAGCTTTCATACCCTTAATTACGAAGTATTTAATCACCGCACGATACTCTGCTTTTTCCATTTTAACAAAACGATGTGATGCTTCTTTTTCAATCAGCTGTTAAAAATAAACTAATCAACCGATTTACCTAAATATCCGAATTGAAACATATAAATAGGCAACCTAAATTACAGTGCATTTGTTTTACCAATTAGAGCGCCACCTATGTTTCATTCTCACTAACTTGTCAAACTATCTTCGTAGATGTGTTCGACAGAACTAACAATGCCCGGAATGTAATAGTGTGTATATTGGCCAAACAAAGAGGACATTCAAAATCAAAACAGAAGAATATCTACGAAGCCTAAAATACTAAAGAAATTATTCTAACTTCAGCAAACATCTAATAGAAGCGACCTATAATATACATAAATTTTTTAAGCCGGAAATCCTTCAAATGTATAACAAAAGTCTAAAACTAAATTTCTCGGAATGCGTGGAGATTAATAAGTGTAATCAAATTACTGTGTTACCCTTCTTAATTATCAATTAAATATAAATAATTCACCTCTTTTAAATTTACATATTATAATTCTTAACATTCACTATTTATATTTTAATATCTTCCTCTATCTATACCTAATAATTTCATTAGTTTTTAATAATTTAATAATTCGTTTACTTCAAATTATCTGATAACACACGCCAGCAATAACAAGCTGAAACGTGTTAATGCAAAAAGTGAATTGTGGGCCGCACGGGCCTTGTTTTTGTAAATGAAGAATGATGGAAAAAAATATTTCCTTATTTAAAAAAGTAAATTTAAATTATTTGATCTGAGAAACAATTCGATGAATATCTGTTTACACTATACCAGAACACAGGATTAATGAACGAATATTTAAAACAAATTATAAATAAACGAACCCTTACACCTACTAAGGTAGAAAGGGATGATTATATATATGTTATATATAAATAAAATATCACTCAGGGTCTGACAGGCTTGGTTTATACATCTTAGGGCAAATAAAATGCTGCGTTAAAAATATGTTGTAGGCTTGACGAGGGACTTATATATTATCTTTTGTGTATTGGTAGATATATATATATATATATATATATATATATATATATATATATATACGAGGTGTGGCAATTAAATAACGAGAGTGGTATGGGAAATGTTATTTATTGCAAATAAACTTGTATCTAACTTTTTCCCCCTTCAGTATACTCTCCTCCTGTATCTATACATCGCTGTAATAATTAAAGCAATGCTGTTCATCAGTTGTCAGCCTCTTCAATAACTATGCCGTTTTTGCTTTTACATGTTCAACAGACTGAGAATGTGTGCCCTTTAATGCACTTTTCATTTTTGGAAACATGTAGAAGTCACATGGTGCGAGAACAGGCGAATATGGAGGATGATCAACCACAGCAATGCGCTTGTTCGCTAAAAACTGCTTCACGGATAGGGTATTGTGACCTGGTGCGTTGCCCTGGTGTAGTATCCACGAGTCGTTCTTCCACAAATCCGATTTTTTCTTCGCTACTCTTTCCCTGTTTTATTAGGACTTCTTTGTAGCATTTCTGATTAACGATTTGATTCATAGGCACGCAGTTAGCCATGATAACATCCTTGATATAAAAAAAAACCCAGCATTGCTTTCAATTTCGATTTGCTCGTTCGCGCTTATTTCTGTCTTGGCGTGCCATACCATTATCACCAAAAATCTTCTTTAATATTTGTAAACATTCTATTGGCGATTAATTTTACAAGGAATTTCGAGTTAATTCGCTATTAGACTTTTATGTCAACCATTATCATGGCGCTACTAAGTAACAGCGTTCTCTACAATTAAAGCTTGAAAGTAAACTAAAGCAGACGGACACAACTACGGGTTGTTTCTTGGGAAGTATCAAGGCCAGTGACATTCCAATTACAGACCCGTCCGATGCGTCTGCACGATGGAAGGCGCACAGCCTCGTTATTTAATTGCCGTACATCGTATACAAGCCCGGGAAATGTGCTTTACTTATATTTTAAATATTTGAATTGATTTAATTTCATATTATCTTCCAGTACGTTTGTAAAAGTCCCGAAAATTTAATTTAATAGTTTTTCTTTTAATTTTTAAATTGACTGGATATAGCATCTGTTTTGAAATATTTATTAATCCTAGATTAGAAAATTGAAAGTTTAAATTTCAATATAATCGTCTCTTTGTTATATCGACGTCGTCCTACTAAATAAATTCATCATAATGTAGTTGCATCCAAACAGTTCACGAACAGAACCGATGATTTATTAACTAAAATATTATTCAAGCAATTAGTCAACGGCTTAATTTCTTTAAAATAAACAGCATTGATTTCGTTTAAAGTGGAAACCTTTGGCGTTGATTGATTACAAAGTAATCCAGCCTTTAGTTATTTCGTTTGAGTAGTGCTTGTAATAAAAGACAATATTGAAAATTAGAGGAAATTTTATATTCTTCATTTACAATTGTAATGGAGGAGCTTCAAAGCGTATTTTGAGTGTTCGTGACGCCCGATAAAGACATAGAAGTTGAGAGCACTTTAGTCCTCTACAAGAGTACATCGAACAGTTACAACAGTGTCGTTGTAATAGCAATATCCTTTGGAACAGTATACACAATTTCTTTTTCTTTTGTTAGAAAGTATTAAATTATTAAACTCTTGAATTTCATCAGTATTAAATGTTGAAATCTAAGATCTAAGTGAATATCATATAATATAAAATATCAAGAGAGATTTGTGCGAAATTTTTACACAACAAATTATTTATTAAGTTCGAAATGTACATAACATTCATTTAAAGAGAGATTTATTTAAATTAAGATTACAGATTAAAATATGTTCAATCTGACATGTAGATTTCTGTGGTCGTTGTCCCTAGTTACAACATTTTGGCTTCCAGATTAGAACTGTGTCTTCAGCAATTTGCTCTGTTCATTTAAGTAAATGCAAGGTAGCGTGAAGATAAGTAATACATTTCAAATAATCATGGCATATGAAATGGAGACAGGTAAAGTGATGCAATCTATCAATACATTGACTCCGGCTGTTTATTACACAGGGGAACAATTTTTTACACAACTTTTGTTGAGTTCGATTTTTGAGCTGATTTCTAAACTGGAGTTAGTTTTCTTCTATCGCGTCAAGTTTTTTCTCTACAGTTTACATTAATGGACCACTCTTTGCTGGATCGAGCGTGGGTCATATGAAGTACTAATACTCTTCTATTGACTGAAGTAAACCTTTTCTGATTGGGCAGGGATGGATGACGCAGTAGGAGACCAGTGACCAATTCATACTTGTATAGGCTATTACAGTTACACTTGAGATAGTGTTTTTGGCTTCCAGATTAAAACTAGGTCTTCAGCAATTTGTTCTGTTCAGTTAAGTAAATGCAAGGTAGCGTGAAGATAAGTAATACATTTGAAATAATCATGACATATGAAATGGAAACTGGTAAAGTGATGCAATCTATCAATACATTGACTCCTGCTATTTATTACACAGAGGAACAATTTTTAACACAATTTTTGTTGATTTCTAAACTGGAGTTAGTTTTCTTCTATCGCGTCAAGTTTTTTCTCTACAGTTTACATTAATGGACCACTCTTTGCTGAATTGACTGATATGAAGTAAATACTCCTCTTTGACTGAAGTAAACCTTTTCTGATTGGGCAGGGATGGATGACGCAGTAGGAGACCAGTGACCAATTCATACTTGTATAGGCTATTACAGTTACACTTGAGATAGTGTTTTTGGCTTCCAGATTAAAACTAGGTCTTCAGCAATTTGTTCTGTCCAGTTAAGTAAATGCAAGGTAGCGTGAAGATAAGTAATACATTTGAAATAATCATGGCATATGAAATGGAAACTGGTAAAGTGATGCAATCTATCAATACATTGACTCCTGCTATTTATTACACAGAGGAACAATTTTTAACACAATTTTTGTTGATTTCTAAACTGGAGTTAGTTTTCTTCTATCGCGTCAAGTTTTTTCTCTACAGTTTACATTAATGGACCACTCTTTGCTGAATTGAGCGTGGGTCATATGAAGTACTAATACTCTTCTATTGACTGAAGTAAACGTTTTCTGATTGGGCAGGGATGGATGACGCAGTAGGAGACCAGTGACCAATTCATACTTGTATAGGCTATTACAGTTACACCTGAGATAGTGTTTTTGGCTTCCAGATTAGAACTGTGTCTTCAGCAATTTGTTCTGTTCATTTAAGTAAATGCAAGGTAGCGTGAAGATAAGTAATACATTTGAAATAATCATGGCATATGAAATGGAAACTGGTAAAGTGATGCAATCTATCAATACATCGACTCCTGCTATTTATTACACAGAGGAACAATTTTTAACACAATTTTTGTTGAGTTCGATTTTTGAGCTATTTTAAAGTTAAATAGGCATGCTGATTTCTAAACTGGAGTTAGTTTTCTTCTATCGCGTCAAGTTTTTTCTCTACAGTTTACATTAATGGACCACTCTTTGCTGGATCCAGCGTGGGTCATATGAAGTACTAATACTCTTCTATTGACTGAAGTAAACGTTTTCTGATTGGGCAGGGATGGATGACGCAGTAGGAGACCAGTGACCAATTCATACTTGTATAGGCTATTACAGTTACACCTGAGATAGTGTTTTTGGCTTCCAGATTAAAACTAGGTCTTCAGCAATTTGTTCTGTTCAGTTAAGTAAATGCAAGGTAGCGTGAAGATAAGTAATACATTTGAAATAATCATGGCATATGAAATGGAAACTGGTAAAGTGATGCAATCTATCAATACATTGACTCCTGCTATTTATTACACAGAGGAACAATTTTTAACACAATTTTTGTTGAGTTCGATTTTTGAGCTGTTTTAAAGTTAAATAGGCATGCTGATTTCTAAACTGGAGTTAGTTTTCTTCTATCGCGTCAAGTTTTTTCTCTACAGTTTACATTAATGGACCACTCTTTGCTGGATCGAGCGTGGGTCATATGAAGTACTAATACTCTTCTATTGACTGAAGTAAACCTTTTCTGATTGAGCAGGGGTGGATGACGCAGTAGGAGACCAGTGACCGATTCATACTTGTATAGGCTATTACAGTTACATCTGAGATAGTGTATTGAGACATTGTGTGTCGCCCTTCATGGTGAAACACATTCCGAAGTGTAGTCCGAATTCTTGTTTTTATGCAAGGAGTTATCGATGATTAGTTTCATTATTTACATATGTACTTAGATTCTATTCTTTAGATTATGTTTACCTCTGCAATTTCGCGTTGTAAGTACTTAAACAGCCCCGACTCGTTTTGTTATTATGTGGTAGCTACACTATTCCTACTCAAAAGACAAATATCAGTGCATTTGTCCATCAAGCCTATTTTGCATATTTTAAAGTGAAAATTGGCGATCAAGATAAGCTTCGGGCCCTCGCAATATGTGAAAGCAGCGTGTCGAGAGTTTATGGTTGTGGATGAAAGGAACACGCGATAAATTGCCATTTGGTATATCTATGATTTGGCGAGAACCCAGAGATCGTTTAAGTGACTATTACTTTTGTATTGGCAAAATGTCAGGATATAACAAGAAAAACTAATGCGACATAGGATATTCTAGTTTACCATCAGCTATACGCTCAGTGCCTCATTTATCTGAAATCTCAGAGCCGGTTTTCAAAGAAATAGCCCCTTTAGAAATAGTGGAATACGAGTATGGTGAAGATCGAAGTGACCTCAATAATGATAATTTCAAAAATGAAGATAACTAAGCTCGTAAGGCGTTTGATCAACATGAGTTAAATGAATTGGCAGGAGATTTGTCACAATCCAAAAGAGCTTGAGAAACCTTACTATCAAGACTGCACTAGAAAAACTACCTTAAAGAAGGAGCTAAGGTATCCTACTTTCGTTCAAGAGAAAGTCGATTTCCGCAACAGTTTCAAAGTGACGGTGGGTTTGTGTATCGCCATAACGTACATGTTTTAATGAAAGAGTTGGGAATTTCATCCTATTTATAACGCAACTGAATAGCGAAAACTCAAAGGGGAGCTTGAAGTGTATCATTTTGGTGTAGTCTCAATAGGCCACTTTATTTGCGTGAAGAATATGAAGCAAGAAGAGTCATTGGTACCATCTGTGTTAACCTTAAAATGGTCTACTTCCTTCTTGGTCGGTAACGCGGTGTGTTTTGTGTATGTGGGACAGCAGAGTTCGTGAGAAGCATTGGATGCAGTTGAATTGGCCGCTAAGGTATGAAATCAAACCAGGTAAGCCAAACATTCTACATCGGTTACTTATCGACAGAAAGAATATTATATTTTCACCGCCCCTTATAAAACTGGATCTCATGGAGTAATTTCTTAAAGCTTTGTCAATTGAAGGAATCTGTTTCAAGTAACTGACTTCGGTATTTCCTAACCTATCTTTTGAAAAGATAAAGGCTAGGCTGATGAAACTTGTGTTTCCTAGCGTTATCCAAATCTTACATACCTATTTCTTGAAAATTGTATCAACAAGATGGCCTCCATTTAAATTTATGGGCTTTTGGAAGTTATCGTGCCTCCGCAGTTCGCCGCGAATAGTTCCAACTCCCTCGGCAATAGCTTATTTGAGCTCCCGAATATCCAAATACGTCTTGGAAATATACGGTCTTCAAGAATTCCCATAGGAAAAAATCTGAGGCAATGACATCAGGTGACCGGGCAAGCTAAGGGATGTCTTCAAAACTAGTGATAACAATTCTGAATAGTCCATTAACAATTGGCCATACTTTTTCTTGAACCTATGTGCACAAAGTAATTCGTATTATCATATCTCAGGGGTTGAGTTTTTAAACAATGTCCAATTTTTAAGGATGAACTTCGATCTCTTTAGGCATTCGGAATAAACTTTTTCTCCTTCTTAGATCTCCATGATTCACATCAAACATACTACCATTATCATCAAACTTCTTCACCCAAGCGAATATGATATTAAGAAACAGTACCTAACCATGTCAAGTGTTGTCTAAAAAAGCGCTGTACATCTGTTACAGACTCAGTTTTGTAATAACTCCAAATTAAGATAATACAATGTTCATATCATATGAAATCATTCTCTCCTTTAAATTCTTAGTGTCTATTGACAGTCCCGTGCCACCCTTCGTTCTTATTATTCTTTATATCTTTTCGTGTATGAAGAATAATCGCTATTTATGAAATATCTATTAGTATCCTTAGGATTGAAGTTAGCTTAACTTAAAAATAAGAGATATTTGATAAATCATCGCAATAAAATATTCGTTTATGAAAAATTCTTTAAAAATAGAGTATCCGTTTAGATTAGATTACTTACCTTTCAAGGTCTAGCGTAGTCCCCATGTCCTATTACAGCCACACACTTTTAATTACGTAGCGCCGATTCGAATACGATTTTCTTACAAAAAGTTTCTTGTCAGGATATTGATCTCTCATTTGTAAAAATCGAGTTCTTACCAAGTCTTCGCATTTGCATAGTACTGTATATAAATCATAGAATTACATATATAGCTGACAAAGCGGAGGTTTTCTGTTATGTTTAAGAGATTGGAGGCATAGTTTTCCCATTCCATCGTTTATAGATGTAATACCGACTAGGTGACTTATATGCAATCCTCATCTTTGTTAATTACATATATGTAAACTATTGATTTACAAATATAATCGAAGAAGCGGAGGTTTCCTTTTACGTTCAAGAGATGGAAGTATAGTTTCCCCATTCTTTCGTTCATAGATGAAATACTGACGGGATGATTTACATACAATCCTCCTCTTTATCAACTATATGTAAATCATTGATTTACATTTATAGTGAAAAAAACGGAGATTATCTTTTCCGTTCAAGAGATGGAAGTATGTTTTTTCACTTCATCATTTATCGCCGATTAAGTGATCTAAATACAGTAGACAAAACAAATACTTCCTGACGAGTTTTTAATTAACGAAAGTTGCAGTGCTTTTTTAATTGTGACTTTTATAAATTTTAAATTATTGAAAATGTTTTTCTTTCTCTTTGCCCTCATTTTTTGAGAAATCATTGAATCTAATGCGAAAACTGAACAACACTAACACGAGAACTTTTCCCTTTTTATCTATATTTTTTATTAATTCCCTCAATTGCACTCAACTCCATACTATCATTATCTATAACTTTGGCATATTATAATTCCCTTCAACCTATGATAAGCTCTTGCAATTTTCATTATGTTTATGTCAGTAAAAATGAATATCATGTTATTCAATTATTTGAACAATTAAACAGCAATTCTAAAGTACATTTTTATGTATATACTCAGAGATAAAACTAATATATGATAATCCTGGCCATACGTGATGCATATATTGCATTATAGTGAAATAACAGTATGTAAGAGTAAAGTAAAAAATATTGAAAAATATTAGATTATGCTTTTAAATTGTGGATATAAAGATGACTTGAACTAGTAATAATTAATGATAATTAATTGGTAAACAATATTGAAAAATATTAGATTACGCCTTTAAATATTGGATTTAAACAAGTTTTGAATTATTTAATTAATTAATAACTTTTATGAAAGTTATTTTGTTGAAGATTGTGGTTAATTGAATTAATGAAAAAAAGTAAAACCCCTTATCACATCAATGTTCGTATTCTGTATACGATTTCGACAACTAAGTTATCATCATCAGCAGAAACTAATCGCAGTGTCATGGTAGTTCACACCAAAAATTGGCGAACTACTTTACGCGAAGAGCCCACACACACTGTCTTACACAAGAAATATGTAGGTCAAGATTTTCTAGACTTGAAACTAACATTAATACGAGGATAGTTTGACAAGTCGTGAGAATGACACATTGGTGGCGCTCTACTAGGTAAAACAAATGCACTGTAATTTAGGTTGTCTGTTTATATGTTTACATTCCGATATTTAGATACATCGGTTGATTAGTTTATTTTTGACAGCTGATTGAAAAAGAAGCAACATGTCGTTTTGTTAAAATGAAAAAAGCAGAGTATCGTGCGGTGATTAAATACTTCGTAATTAAGAGTATGAAAGCTACCGAAATAAAAGATGAGTTACGGGAAACATTAGGTGAATCTGCTCCATCATCCGCCACAATAAGTAGATGGGTAAATGAATGTAAACGTGCTAGAACGAGCTGTGTTGATGAAGTGCGCTCTGGAGCACCCAAAATCGTGACTTCTAAGGAAATGATTATAAAAATCCATAATATTATTAAGCAAGATCGACGACTCAAAATGAGAGAGATAGCAGACATGGTAAACATTTCAACAGAATGCATACACCACATTTTAACGAAAGAATTGGGCCTTTCCAAACTATCGGCAAGATGGGTGCCGCGATTGCTTACGACTGATCAAAAGTGCACTCGTTTGCGCATTTCCAATGAGTGTTTGGGCCTTTATAAGCGGAATCCGGTTGATTTTTGTAGGCGATTTGTTACTTGCGATGAAACTTGGATACACTACAGTACACCCGAAACTAAACAGCAGTCGAAACAATGGTTAGAACGTGGTTCTGCACCTCCAAAGAAAGCGAAAACCATTTTATCGGCAAACAAGGTGACGGCATCAATTTTTTGGGATTCAAAGGGCATTTTACTCATTAATTACCTTCAGAAAGGTGCCACAATAAACGGACAATATTATGCAGAACTTCTACAAAAATTAAATGTTGAGAGTCGTGCTAAACGGCCAGGAATGGCAAAGAAAAAGATTCTGTTTCACCAAGACAACACTCCTTCGCATACCAGCCCAGTTGCGATGTCCAAAATCCACGAGTTGCATTTCCAATTAGTACCGCATGCGCCTTATTCGCCGGATCTAGCCCCTTTCGACTTCCTCCTTTTTTCAAAACTGAAAACGGCACTAGGTGGAAGGAAATTTTAGTCTAACGACGAGCTTATCTTCTTAAATGAGTATTTTGCAAGCCTTCCGGAATCGCATTTTAGAGATGGCATAAGAGCATTGGAGCACCGTTGGAATAAATGTATTGCTCTTCTAGGAGAATATATTGAAAAATAAAAATTATTTTGCATTTCAAAAATTCGTTTTTCTTTTCCATTCTTACTACTTGTCAAACTACCCTCGTACATGCTGCTGCACAGCTTTACTTAAATATCTTTTTTTAACGGCCGTATCTTCCACGAATCCATAGAGACTAGATTATGGTGTAGGACCTCTGTCGGTTTTTATATTTTACCTATGAGAGAGTTTTCAATGCGGGTGTAAAGTGTAAAGATGTCTGTGTAAAAGAAAAATCCAGATTAGCCGCTACTTCCGTAAGAACAAATGGAGGAAATCCGTGCTACGTTTGAACACAATCAGTGTAAAGATGTCTGGCTAAAGGAAAAATCCAAATTAGCCACTACTTCAGAACAAATGGAGGAAATCCGTGCTACGTTTGAACAAAGTCTAAGACAGCCAACAAATCGATAACACCTCATTAGCATCTGTTATTTGGAGCTTTTTTTTGAATGAAGAAGTGCTTCAGTGATAGATTGGTTCTCAAAGTGATCAAGATGTTGCTCCTGGTGCTTGCACTGCGAGATCCCCAGACTTCACTGTATGCAATTTCTTATACGGATATGTAAAGTACAAATTTATATTCCCCCATTACCCAATAACTAGATGACTAAATATTGAAGATTAACATCAGTCCACTTAGTGGTTCTTAACGAATAAATACACGTGACTTTTTTGGAATTTTGTAGTACATTACCTAAATAAAATATTGTTATGAAATCGGTAAATTATTTTAGAATAACTCTGTATATTAATACGTCCCTTTAAAATATAAGTATCCATCAAAGGGTGCTTCTTTTTCTTGATCTCACACGATTGCCGCCAAATAAAATTAATAACATTTCCATTTTTACACAGAATAAAGTTCAAAACATTGAAACACGAAAATCTGGATTCACCGTGTTCTCAGTATGACACCACTTTACCTAAATCCACGAAGAGAAATGTTTTATATTGAGTGTATATTTTCTTGAGTACATTTTCTAGCTTACCTAACAGTTCTTCTTTAGATATTTGTATGTACCGTATGTCCTAATAAAAGGTGGAAATTCCTTTTACGTACTGTATTTACATAGTGATTTTATTGAAACTTCAGAAGTAAATTCTAAATTTTTCATTCGAATTCCATCTCTCAACTCAAAGTTATGAAAGACTCTTATAAAGAATGTTATTCTCAGAATGAATAATATTGTAGTAAAAATTCTAATTTCAACTACTTTTTTACATTGTGTATATAATGCAGAAATTTTTGAAAAATAACAGTTATTATATGAAAACCCAGTTAATAAAACTCCTTTCCATAATTATTTTCGTATTGTGTATACGTACGTCGACAACTAAGTTGTCATCATCCCCAGATAATTAATCACATTATCGCACCCGGATCCACGGCAAAACCCGTACAGAAACAAGTCCTGAGAAATCTAGTTTAGTAAAATATGTGCTAGAGAACAATCATAACGTAATCGAGAATTGTCTACATTTAGTTAAGGATGTGTATAGTTACTGTGTATTGGATATACATGAAAGCAAAAAGCGGAAACCATGTGTTAAACGCCGATTGTGGTTCCATATTCTTGTCTCTTTTAGTTCGTTGAAAAATAATATATGACCGTTAAAAAGGTTCGCATATGTTAATAATAATAACAATAATAATAATAGGTTTTATTTCTAAAGCAAAGTGTATACAATACATATCAGCACATATAAAAATATCAATCAATACGTACTACATACCCATGCCAGAAACACGTCGCAAAAAGAAGAAAGATGTTATAAATTTGAACATAGAAAGTCATCTATACAATAACAATTTATTGTAAGCAGGTATCGTTTAAGGTTACTTTTAAAAATGCAGGAGTTTGTGATATTTCTAATAGAAAGTGGTAAGTTGTTGTGTAATTTACATCCCATAAAATATGTTCCTTTTTGGAACATAGATTTTGCATGTGAAGCATGCAATAAATAATTGTCAGTTCGTGTATCATATTTGTTCCTAAAAACGAAGCATAGGAGATCCAATATATAAATGTCATAGATAGTTAGTATCGAGTTATTTCGAAAGTGTTCCATGCAGGAATCCCTATAGCCAAACCCAAAGATAATTCTCAGGGCTCGTTTCTGCATAAGGAACACCTTGCCCACCTCCGGCGACACTCCCCAGTGTATCACACCACATCTCATACAAGAAACAAAATTACCGCGATAGAAAGTAAGTAGTTTCTACGGAGCTGCTTAAGGCTAAAACACACCTTAGTCAGTGTTCTGCATATTCCATTTGTATGTGTAGACAATTCAAGGTTTTCATTAATTACCAAACCATTTTTTTGAAGAAGAATCGCAGTCGAAGATCTCGTCGTTTATTTGTAAATGGGAAATATGGTTAATCCTGAAAGTATACCAATTTGGCTTTTTGTTTATTTAAAATTAACTTGTTGCACACCATTCAATCGTTAATTTTATTGAATGTTTCATTGGTCAAATCACAAATATCATTCGAAGACCTGACAGGGAGAGTATTTTAAGATACTAAGGAATATGTATACATAAGTATGTAAGTAGAGAATGTACTTTAAGATAAGTAAAGGATGTTTCACATTGTGCGTTTTTTTTAAAGAATAAATAAAATATAGATGCCGCATTGAATTTGTCTGGGTATGTGGGCATTTAAAAAGTGCGATGTATGACATTTATAAAAACGGCTTCGTACACGAACGCGTTCAAATTGTTGAATTATTTTATGAAAATCAGCATTCTGTGAAAAGAGTTTTTAGAAAATTACGTGAATTTTTTGGTTTACATAATCGTCCATCTGAAAGCACTATTGGTCGAATTATTACAAAATTTCAAGAGACCGGTTCCGTTTAAGATAAAAAAAGTGAAAAATGTAGTCGTAGTGGTCGTCCGCAAGAAAATATTGGTTTGGTTCGTAAAAGTGTTGCTGAAGATCCTGAAATGTCCATTATACGACGTTTACAACAACTTGGACTTAGTGGATCAACAACATGGCGTATTTTACACAAGGATTTAGCTATGAAGGCATATAAGGTTCAAATAATACAGGAACTGAACCCATTAGATCATTTAAAACGTCGTTTATTTGTCAATTTCATCAATGAACAATCAGCTGATTTTTCCCAAAAAATTATGTTTTCCGATGAGGCACTTTTGAACCTCTGGGGTGAGGAAAATTCACGAATTGTTCATGAGAAACCTATGCATCCTAAATGAGTTACTGTTTGGTGTGCATTATGGCCAAGTGGTGTGATTGAACCTTGCTTCTTTGAAAATGCTGCTGGTGAAGCTGTAACTGTCAATGGTGATCGATATCGTCGGATGATAACCGAATTTTTGTGGCCTGAATTAATAAATATTAATCTAGAGGATATGTGGTTTCAACAGAACTGCGCTACACCTCACTTTGCAAACGAATCAATTGATTTATTGAGAGAAAAATTTCCTGGACGTGTAATCTCAAGAAACGGTGATGTTAATTGATCACCAAGATCATGTGATTTGACACCGTTAGACTATTTTCTTTGGGGTTATGTGAAAAGTCGGGTTTATAAAAACAATCCACAATCAATTCCTGCTTTGAAAGATGAAATTATTCGTGTCATTGGTGAGATAGAGCCTCAATTACGTCAAAATATCATTGGAAATTTTAACAAAAGCGTGGACGTCTGTGGAGCGGCAAGAGGAGGCCATTTGGCAGATATTATTTTTCGCATGCAAATGTCATAACTGATACTTCAATTACCAGTAAAAAATTTTTGAAAGTGAATGCAAATTATGTGTTTTATTTATTCTTTAAAAAAACTGCGAAATTTGGAACACCCTTTAGTTAGTTTTAAGGCTAGAATACAATTTCAATGTCAAGTCTTATACGGACTTGTTTCTGTGCGGGCTTTGCCGTGGATTCAGATGCGATGATTAAGTATTTGATAGATAATTCGAAAATTATTGCAGAAAGAGGTTCCATTAATCTTTTGTGAATAATTTAATCAACTGCAATTCAAAATTTATATCCAGGATAGGTTATTAATTGTATATAAAGCAAATAATAACTTTATCAAAAGTTTCTGTATTACATATACGACGTAAAAAGGGGTTAAATTTAGAATTTTTCAGTTTAGCATTGTAAAAGCTCATAATTATATGCAATTGATGACCTACCGTAGGTTTTTCTTTAATAACTGTTTCCATAATGCAAATTATGGCACATTAGAAGGATTCGAATTCACTGCCTCTGTGGTCTAATATTGACGGCATATTTCTGGTGAGAATGAGATTCGAGCACTGCGCGGAAAACAAAATATTTTTCTGTCTCACATATACTATGTAGAAATTGTTAAAATTAGAATTTTGCCGTTTAGGATGGTAAAAACGCATAATTACATGCAATTGATACCCTACCGCAACTTACATTTAATAATTGTTTCCATAATGCAAATTATGGCACATCAGGACTCGAATTCACTATCACTGTGTATTGACGGTATATTTCCGGAGAGAATGAGATTGGAGTACTGTACGGAGAACAAAATATTTTTCTACATCACATATACTATGTAAAAATGGTTAAAATTAGAATTTTTCCGTTTAATATCGTAAAAACGTGAATAAAGAATAGTAATAGAATGAATAACAGAATTTTTTTAGTGTTTGTGTTAGCAGTTCTCAAAGTTCCAATGTTTTGTTGTCTCGTGAATGGAGCTCCTTTTATGTTGCTTCAAATAAGAATATATGGTCAGGCCACTAAAAGTATTCAAAACAATAGTAAATAAATGTGTAAGAAGTAAAATGTGGAACATAGAATAAGGAGTTAGTTAATATCTATGTACATAATCTTTACTCTTATTCATTGGGAGTTTCGACCGTTGGTTTGTTTGTCCTATATACGTATTTTCACAAGATTGGCATTTTATTTTGTATATAGTCTGTGTTTGTATTTTTTTTAGGTGTTTCGTATTTAATTTTGGTAATTATGTATTTGTTTTTTCGGTTCGTGGGGTATTTTAATATTGCATTTTCCAAAGGGTTTGTTTAGGTTTTCTGATAGGTGCGGTTCATATAGCCATGAATTTTGGTTTGTGGTTATTCATGGTGTTTTCTGTATTTACAATTTCAGGGTTTTTTGCTCTAATTTTGAATGTGAATAGCCTTTTGTTGATATTTTCTCTATAAAGTTCGGGGGGCATTTATTTTTTGAGGGTATTGTTTTATTTTATTTATGTTCTTCGTAATGTTGTTCTTGTCTGAAAATTCATGACACCTGTCTACTAAGTTATGGATTGTATTTCTTTTGTATTTATTGGGAACATTTGATAAAAGATTTAGATATCTATCTGAATTAAAGGGTCTTGTGTATCAATCTGAAAAACTGTTACCATCTTTGTGTTTTACTGTTATATTCAAGAAATCCAAAAAGTTATTTTCGCTTTGAAGTATTCTATGAAAGGAATTAAAGTGGCTGGTATTGCTAAAATACATAGTCTCACTGTATATACAAGCACCCAACAACGGGAATTTACAAATACACATACAGATACACCTAAGATAACACAAAAAGAGGAAGAAAATAAAAATGTTGATTTTAGAAAGCTTCAACAAAAAATATGTGGAATGAATATGTCTTTTGGCAAGTACACAATTAAAAAACAAATTCTTAATTTAAAAATTCTTGTGTATTTGTACATTTTACAATATTAAACAAAAAACATATATTTTGAACAAACGTAAGTAATCACAAATATTTGTATATACATATGTACACGAGGGTGGTCCCAGAAGTACCCGACCCAACAAAGAAAACACAATAGTTTGGAATGAAATAAATAATAAAAAATATATTTATTTTTCAACATAATCTCCTTTCGGCTCTATACACCTTTCGCAACGATGTTCAATATGTTCGATATCCTTTTTATACTAAGAACTGTCTTGCACCTTAAAATAGCCATTAACTGCAGACATCACTTCTTCATCGTTGGAAAATCTTTGATCACTGAGCCATTTTTTCAAGTTTGGGAACACAAAATAGTCTGAGGCGGTTAAATCTGGCGGAGAAGGTGCATGAAGTAGCAATGCAAACTTTAATTCATTAATTTTGGTAATTGCAATAACGGATTTGTGAGCTGGTGCATTGTATTGATGAAACGACACCTTCTTCTTAATCAATAAGGTTGATATATAACGTATACAGAATTTTACAAATAGTTAATTGTGGAAAAGGGGTTATATATCAACCTTATTGATCAAGTCAATCAACCACAGGCTCCATCAAATTCAACTACCTTCTTCTTAGCCAAATGCGGCCGTTTTTGCTTGATTCCTTCGTTCAAACGTTGCAATAAGTTCGCATAATACTCATCGTTGATAGTTTTTCCTTTTTCTAGATGGTCATCTTCGCGACACTGTTTTTGCTCGAGTTTGAGCAAACGCGGTACCCATCTTGCACACAGCTTTCTCATGTCAAAATTTTCAGATAATATGCGATGTATCGCACTTTTTGAAATGCCTACTATATCTACTAGCTCGCGCACTTTCAGTCGACGATCATCCAAGACCCCTTTGTGGATTTTCTTCACCATTTCTGGAGTCCTCACCTCATTTGGTCGACCACTGCAATGCTCGTCTCGGTAGCTCGTATCGCCTCGTTTAAACTTTGCTAGCCAATATTCCACTGTTGTAAAGGGAGGGAGACTCACTCAGAGTAGAATCCAGTTCAGCTTTCATATCGGTTCGACTGAGAACTTTCAAATAAAAGTATTGTATCACGTAACGATGACCAATTTTTTCCATTTTTACAAATTCACTGAAAACGGTCACTATTGACGGCTGCCAAACAAATACTAAACAACGTGGCGTTTTCAAACTTGAAACATGTGCTTTATAGGTTGTGTATTTTCTAACAGTCGAACTGAAAAGTCACCGGTCTACCACAGTAAAACACAGTTTTTTGGCTAAATTCGATTTTATTATTCAACATAGTTGCCTTCGAGGGCGATACACCGATTATAGCGTTCTTCCAACTTTTCGATACCATTTTTGTAGTACGAATTGTCTTTAGCCTCGAAATAGGCCTCAGTTTCGGCGATCACCTCCTCATCCCTGCTAAATTTCTTCCCGGCGAGCATTCTCTTGAGGTCTGCAAACAGGAAATAGTCGCTGGGGGCCACATCTGGAGAGTACGGTGGATGGGGAAGTAATTCGAAACCCAATTCACTTAATTTGGCCATTGTTTTCATTGATTTGTGTCACGGTGCATTGTCTTGGTGAAACAGCACTTTCTTCTTCTTCATATGGGGCCGTTTTTTTGCGATTTCCTTCTTCAAACGATCCAATAACGCTGTATAATAGTCGCTGTTGATGGACTGGCCCTTTTTAAGATAATCTATGAAAATTATTCCATGCGCATCCCAAAAAACTGACGCCATAACTTTTCCAGCTGACTGTTGCGTCTTTCCACGCTTTGGAGCCGGTTCGTCGCGTGCAGTCCACTCGACTGACTGTCGATTGGACTCTGGAATGTAGTGATGAATCCATGTTTCATCCATTGTCACATATCGACGCAAGAACTCGGTTTTATTACGATTTAACAGCTTCAAGCACAGCTCAGAATCATCAACTCGTTGTTTTTGATCGAATGTGAGCTCGCGCGGCACCCATTTTGCACAGAGCTTCCGCATGCCCAAATATTCATGCACGATGTGTCCAACACGTTCCTTTGATATCTTTAGGATGTCAGCTATCTCGATCAACTTTACTTTACGATCATTTAAAATGATTTTGCGAACTTTTTTGATGTTTTCGTCGGTGACAGCCTCTTTTGGTCGTCCAGTGCGTTCGCCGTATTCGGTGCTCATTTCACCACGTTTAAACTTAGCATACCAATTAGTTATGGTTGATTTTCCTGGCGCAGAGTCCGGAAACTCCTCATCAAGCCATGCTTTTGCTTCAACGGTAGTTTTTCCCTTCAAAAAGCAGTACTTTATCAGCATACGAAATTCTTTTTTTTCCATTTTTTTAAATAACAAAAGTAGCTTCACTCTTAACGCAATATCTCAGTAACTAATGGTCGGATTGCTGTCAAATTTTGACACGTTTCGTTTGAAAGTTAGTACTATCTAAAAAACATATGGATTTAATAACAGTAACGCCATCTATGTGTCAGACCGGGGACTTTTCAGCCGACCTGGTAATACAGTGATATTTTTCGAACAACTACCGCCATCTCTAGGTCAGGCTGGTTACTTATAGGATCACCCTCGTATATATATATACATATATATATATATATATATATATATATATATATATATATATATATATATATATATATATATATATAACTATTGTTTATAAAACTAACAAGTTGAAGAAAATAAATATCTAGAAAAAAGAGATCCCCCTCTCGAAAAATCGTTAGTATAAATTAAATATTTTATTAACTCAACGGTCGAAACCCCCAATAAAAATGAGTAAATATTATAATTAGTACAAAACTACCAACATATTTGAAAAAAAGAATCTCTAGATATATTAATGAAAGAAATGCTGGTTAAACATTATAAAGGTAAGAAGTTCTATTTTCTATCTAATTATGTAAGTAACAAAATATTAAAATTCGTTATTATAAAAGACCTGTTATTAAATATAATGTGATATACTGCTATTGTTGAAATTGTCTTTCAAGTCCCTACTTTCCAACCAGCACAAAAGCTTCATTTTTTTACACCCATGTTAACACGAAAACTTTATAAACCGTTGTAACTTTCAGACAACTAAATTAATTAAAAGTTGCGTAATTTTTTTATCGATTTTTTTGACATTTCAATGAAAACAAGCAGGCTTTGAAATTCGCGATTTTAGATAAGAATTTATTAGTTGAATACAGTGTGAAAGTATAAATACTTATTTTATTGAAGCTACAAATTGTTCATTAATCTAGAAAATTGCAGGTTTTCATGAGATACAAAAACCAGACGAAATTTTTAAATGTTTTGATTACCTCTATTACCTGTAAAATCAACTAAAAACTCAATTATATTGCAGCCCATTTTGTTTTATTCTTTGCATAATTTTTTTATTGGAAAATCATCATTCATCATATTGTTCAGCACTTGTGGATTATGATTAATATTAGAGCATTACAAAATCCATCTTCATGAATTAGTCTTCATATTGTTAGTATTTTCTTAAAGTCTATTAGAATTCCTCAATGTTTCTGTTATGTTCTTCAACACTTGCCTCTCTTTGCATCTGGACATCCAATCCATCACCACACTCTTTTTCTCGATCTTACTCTGTTCCTGGACATACTGGGATCCACTTTGTTATCTTTCTAATCTTTTCAGTTGATTTTCTCCTCTTTATATGCTCATTATAATCTATGTAGTTTGAGGTATCTTATTATATTTACTTCTTAGTTCAGCTTCTATATTTTCCTTTCTTTTCAGTCGTATTTTCCTATCAATATTGTTCGCATTATTCTTCTTTCCGTTTATTCCAGATCTGCTTCTTTCTTCAGTTTATTGTCACTATTTCTATTGAAAAATACTTTGAGGAAATGATGCATTGCAAGTTTCCTGTGATTTTTAAATTAGATATGTACCTAGGTGCGCACATAAGGGTTAATCAAGAATATAACAATTGCTGTGAATTAAATAGTTCCGAGAGCATCTTTATTGTAAAATAAAAATTTTATTTAATGCTGACACCGATACCATTTATACATCAGGACCGCACAAGAATCACTCACCATAACTGAGACTATCGGAAAGGATTCTCAAACAGAGCATTGGCATTCCTAGTCCTATGGGCCAGAGGAGCTTTTTACAACACATTCGTCCTAGCTCTAGGGACCGAAAAAGTGTCATTGGATCTACTCGGTCCACGAGACACACGAAAATTTACCAGCGACAAAATGCATGAGGCGTCGATAGTGTTAGTAGCAAGTCTCATTAAAAACTTGGCACTTAGAACCTCACGCCTCTCTGCAAGTAACTGAAACTGTAAATCACGAAGCAAGCTGACGTAGTCAATACCACGAGGAGGATACATGCCATTCACTTTGAATGCCAGATATTTTAAAAACCTCTTATGGACTCTCTCAAGCTGCAGATGTAAATATACATAGTGTGGGTACCAAACAATGGCAGCATATTCAAGTTTGGAGTGAACAAACATGTAAAATAATAGTGGGAGGGTAGAGGGGTCAACGAATCGTCGGCCCGAATAAATGATGAAACTCAAGGAACGAGAAGCAAAATTGCTTATGAAGTGGATATATTTCGCAAAGCTTAAGTATGAGTCGAAAATATCACCTAAATCTTTTACCTCTACTTGTCTAGTCAAAAAAGTTTCGTCAACTGAATAATCAAACATAATACGGTTATTGCACTTAGAGTAAGTTACTACCCTGCTTTTACTAACATTGAGCATTATTTTCTTGGAATCACACCAACTATTAATAAAATGAAGATGCTGCTGCAAGAACAAGCAATCAGAAACAGATACAACCGAAGAAAATATTTTTAAGTCATCGGCATAAGTCAAAACTGCAATCAATTGCGGTAAGATCATTGATGTAAATGCAGAACAGTAGTGGTCCAAGATTTTCTTATGAACGTCAATGTGAATTTGATTTCGGCGAAATGAGTGTGCGGAATTTTCTCCATGCAAGCATTACCGCAGATTTAGATGCGACAAAATGATTAATAATCTGCTGACGATGACAACTTATTTGTCGAAATACGTATACAGCCGCATTTGACACCCTGTGACTTCTTCCTGTGGGGTTTCGTTAAAGACAACGTTTATGTACCACCACTCCCACAGAACCTGGAAGAGTTGATGAACTGGATCCGTACTGCCATAACATCAGTGATGGGAGGAATTTGAGTATCGATGTAATAGTATTCGTATCGCTGATTATCGCATATTGAACATCTGTAATCTGAACTTGAGAGGTTCGTAAATATATGTGTAAAATTTCATATTCGTAGTCCTAAAGTTTAATAAATATGTGCATTCGAAATACGTATATTCTTTTTGAAACAGCTTGTAGTTTGTTTTATCTTAAGTCAAAACACTCTGTATGTAAAATAAAATATAATAACTTCAGATGTAAGATTCGTTTGAATTCTAAATCATTTTTTTTAATTTTAGTTATTCCACATGTACGATTTTATGAAATTCTAACAGACTCATAACTATTAATTACGATAGACGTCGATTGTTTATACAGTCATAGGCTTGTCTGCAACAGATAACCTATTCATTTTATAAGACGTATGACGTATTACCCAGAAAATATATTTAGAATTTTATTTATTAATCTTTCTCTAAATAGAACTCGTCGAATATTACTTAACATTTTTTCCCGGTTTTGTTTTGAATACTTTGTAACATTACGTTTGCATGCAGATGTGATTTATATTAAGAATTCAAATTACATAAAATCTTCGAAATGTTATTCGCATGTTATTACATGTTCATATTTGAACTAAACTTCACTAAGATATTTTATAAGAGAAAGTACCCAAAAAAGATTTTTAATCCGTATCCCGTGAATGCACATATTTTATGTGCATTTAAAATATTAAATTTTAATAATGGGGTACTCATTGCAACAGGTCCTTATTGTATGAGAACCGTGTTATCCAGAATAGCAAAACAGCAATGCCAACAAGCAACGAGTAATATAACAAAACGTGTGAATTGGAATATACAAAGGCGGCTTTTATCAAATGTAAGGAGCTTTGTCGTGTTAATGTTCGTCCTGCTTCCGTAACTTAAAATACAATGGTGTTGTACATGGAAACGCGCAGCCAGTATCACGTCTCTGTTGTCCTTGCCAGAAATTTTGCCCCTGTTAACGTTGAATATACATATTTACCACACGCCTGTCTGTGCTAAATGTAGTGAATCTAATGGTCTTTGCCGGTTGAAAATGAACGAAATAATATCAAATCAGACACATGCACGTATACTTTTAGTGCAAAGAGAATATCGGTCTTTTAAATTAAGAGTATAAATTCCGTTTATTTTTCATGTGAATCAAAACTATAAATATTCCAGAATATTTAGAGACTTACGAGTCGATCTAAGCAGACAATAATATTTAATAATAAAATATAAATTATATAATTTACAGACATGTAAAAATAATAGATTCAATTTTACCATTTTAATGAATTTATTGTTATTATTAGAGTTGGAAATTATATTTACTCAAAATCATAGATATATGCACATATGTACATGTATGTGTAGGAATTTTTACAGTTACACGCATTTAATATTACTAATACAGGGGTAGCCGTTTATATTTCGGGAACTGGCAACATTAGTGTTGCCTCCGATCTGATGATTGCATCATGAGGTTTGTCATTTATGCTAATATATTTACCTTGACAGTTTTATTATCCTGTCGCTATTTCTATTGTTGACAGTAACTTGAAAATTTTATGTCGGCGAAAAAATGGAATTAACTCGCAAACATTTTCGTGCAATTATTTAACTTTCGACGTGGATTATCTCAACAAGAATTCTTTATATGGTGATGAAGTACCATCGAAAACTACAGCATATCGTTGGTATAGTGAATTCAAACTTGGACGGCGCTCTTTGGACGATAAATTTCGTGAAGGTCGTCCCACAAATGTTGTGTCGGAAAACATTAATGCAGTGTCTGAATTGATGATGCAAGACCGTCATGTGACATATCGTGAGGTCGAGGCATCTCTAGGATTAGTAACACCAGCATGCATAAGATCCTGCATGAACATTTACCCGTCAAGAAGCTATGTTCACGTTGGGTACCACATAATTTGACAACCGCTCAAAAAAGGACTTGCATCGATTGGTGCCAAGAAATGTACAAAAAAATGCAATGGCGGTGCTTCAAAGAACATTTGTAAAGTCGTCACAGGTGATGAATCTTGAATCTATACGTATGAGCCCGATAGTAAACGGCAGTCGACTGTGTGGGTATTCCAAGATGAGCCAAAATCAACAGAAGTTGTTCGCGCTCGAAGCACATCGAAACAAATGGCCTGCTTTTTCGGAAAAACCGGTCACGTTGCAACCGTGCCTTTAGAAAGTTGTAGAACGAAGGAAGAAATAAGGAAAACAAACCGAAAATGACAGATCATTCTCCACCATGACAATGCGAGCTCTCACAAGTCGGTTCAAACAATTGAATATTTAACCGGGCAAAATATTGAACAAACAGAAGATACATACATATATTAATACATATTAAAACAAACAAAGTAATACTATGAGAAGCATAACTAAAGCAATTACTTTTAATTCGTTACAGAATTGTAAATGATAGTAAATCGTTGTTTTTTCTTTTTCTTCTTTTGGGAATAGCCTGGTCGTTTCGTTGACAGTCTTTTAGGGTTGTCGCGGGGGTGATTCTGTTGAGGTGGCCTTCGGAGTTCTGCCCGGCTGTTGCTTTTTTGGTGGTTTTGTATCTCTGGCAACTTTTAGTAGTCTGTCGCTGTCCATCCTGTCCACATTCCATTCATTCCTTCTTACTTTGATAAGATATCCTGTATTTCGTATTACTCCCGTATTTGTTGATTTGGGATTCTGTCTCTTAATGTTTTCCTGGTAGTACATCTTAGAGTTCTCATCTCAATTGTTGTTATGGGTTGCCTTGTTTTGCTGGTATTTGGTCTCGTTTCTGCTCCGTAGGTCTGCTGCAGAACATGTATATTCGAATTTTATTTTCTGTTGACATATATCAGATTTTCCAATAGAGTCATAACAATCCTGTCTTTTAATACGAACGCACACTTGAACATTTTTTATGATATGTCAACATCAAAACGTCAGTCAAGGTCAACATTTTTATCATGGTGAGGATCACGAGCGAGCAGCATTTCTAAATTACTAAAAATTACTAACGCAATTCTGGGTCTGCGGTCGCAACTTTTAAGAGCACTTACTCCAATTTTGGGTCGCAATAGTTGTCCCTCCAGACAGGCTGTACGTGCTGTAGTGGATAAATTTGAGTCAAAATATTCACTATTGAACGTTCCTGTGTCAGTGAGACAACGCACCGGTCGAAATACTGAAAATATCGCAACCGTAAGTGCTTCAGTTTAAAATGAGCCAAATCAGTCGATTGGGAATCTTTCAAACCACATTGTGGTGAATTTTGCGTAAAAATCTTGGCTTCCACCCTTACAAGATTAAACTAACTCAAGAATTAAAAGCTTCAGCGATGAAGCGTATTTTTGGTTTAATAGCTTTGCCAATAAGCAAAATATGCATTATTGGACAGCATCAAATTCACATATGCTTCAAGAGGCTCCATTACAACCACGAAAAGTGATCGTGTGGTGTGGGTTTCATGCCGAAGCTGTGATTGAATCATACTTTTTCATCGATGAAAATGATTACCAGGTTTCGGTCAATGGAGTTTGCTATCGTGCCATGTTGGAAGACTATTTTTGGCCAGAATTGCAATGACTTGATATCACATCAGTGATATGCAGTTATAACAAGATGATGCCACATGCCACACAGCTGGTCAAACAATTGATCTATTGAAGGGGAAGTTCGGAAACCGTGTAATCTCGAGAAATGGCTCAATCAAGTGGCAACCTCGCTCATGCGATTTAACGCCGTTGGATTTGTTTTTATAGGGTTACGTTAAGTCGTTGGCTTATGTCAACAAGCCAATATTATTATTATAACGTTCACATAAAGGGAAAAAAGCGTACGACCAAAGAAATGAGAACAGGAGATAGAATTCACATACACGGTGCGAACGTAAATACCTCCGAACGAATACGTCTTCTACAGATTCAAAAGTGACTAAAACAAACGGAAAATTAATTAGGAGACTATTAAAAGTAGTAATAACAAAAGAAAAGCTTAAACCAAAATCAATGTTACTAAAACGAACGACTTTATAAAGAAATATTATCAGATAACACCGAATTTAATGAAGGTATTATGGGCACGTAACAAGAGTTTTATTGCAATATTTACAACGCACTGGCATTGTTAAAAATTAATTTGAGATGATTTTTTTATCCACAGTAATTCTAGAGAATTTGCCTTCAGCATATTAGCGTCAATTAGCATGATCGAAATATAAAATAACGCTCTTCGTCTTTGCAGCATCATTATTTGGTTTAACAGGGGCGTCCCCGGCTTGTTTATCGATTTTCTCGGTTTATTTAGATATGTGCACTACACTCTGGGTAAAATGGTTCACAATAGTTCATACAAATGATCGGAATATTCTGTTTATTTCATGTGTTAGGCAGAATGCGTTCGAAATATTTCGGAATATCTTGGAAGACAACAAGTCAGATTCACAGACTTTTACTGCTCATATAAATGTTACATACTTAATGTTTGCATGGATAACAAGCGCCTCGCTCTGTCGTCCACTATACTGAATGACAAAGCGAGAAATGTGTCTATCTCGCTTGTCGATAACTACGTTATTAGAGCGTATAAGATAGACGCGTTGCGTAACAGTTATTTGACAATTCAAAAATGTTAAAAGGAATCATTCTATTATTAATAACACCCCATCTACTACATTTGTTTCACCGATATCACAGATCGTCAGGCAGATTTGTGTTATTAATGAACGATTCCTTGATAGCGTCTATCATATCATTTCGATATAGAAAAATAATGGATAACAAGCGCCTCCCTGTCGTCCTCTAACGGTTATTTGTCGATAACTACGTTATTAGAGCGTACAAAATGTTAAAAGGAATCATTCTATTATTAATAACACCCCATCTACTACATATGTTTCACCGATATCACAGATCGTCAGGTAGATTTGTGTTATTAATGAACGATTCCTTGATAGCGTCTATCATATCATTTCGATATACAAGCCTCTGTTGTCCAAATAATGTCGATAACTACGTTATTAGAGCGTATAAGATAGACGCGTTGCGTAACGGTTATTTGACAATTCAAAGAATGTTAAAAGGAATCATTCTATTATTAATAACACCCCATCTACTACATATGTTTCACCGATATGACAGATCGTCAGGTAGATTTGTGTTATTAATGAAACCTTGATAGCGTCTATTATATCATTTCGATATACGCAAATAATGGATAACAAGCGTAACTATACTGAACGACAAAGCGAGAAACGCGTCTATTATCGGTAGCGTATAAGATAGACGCGTTGCGTAACGGTTATTTGACAATTCAAAGAATGTTAAAAGGAATCATTCTATTATTAATAACACCCCATCTACCACATATGTTTCACCGATATCACAGATCGTCAGGTAGATTTGTGTTATTAATGAACGATTCCTTGATAGCGTCTATCATATCATTTTGATATAGAAAAATAATGGATAACAAGCGCCTCCCTCTGTCGTCCACTATACTGAACGACATAGCGAGAAACGCGTCTATCTCACTTGTCGATAACTACGTTATTAGAGTGTATAAGATAGACGCGTTTCGTAACGGTTATTTGACAATTCAAAGAATGTTAAAAGGAATCATTCTATTATTAATAACACCCCATCTACTACATATGTTTCACCGATATGACAGATCGTCAGGTAGATTTGTGTTATTAATGAACGATTCCTTGATAGCGTCTATTATATCATTTCGATATACGCAAATAATGGATAACAAGCGCCTCCCTCTGCCGTCCACTATACTGAACGACAAAGCGAGAAACGCGTCTATCTCGCTTATCGGTAACTACGTTATTAGAGCGTATAAGATAGACGCGTTGCGTAACGGTTATTTGACAATTCAAAGAATGTTAAAAGGAATCATTCTATTATTAATAACACCCCATCTACTACATATGTTTCACCGATATCACAGATCGTCAGGTAGATTTGTGTTATTAATGAACGATTCCTTGATAGCGTCTATCATATCATTTCGATATAGAAAAATAATGGATAACAAGCGCCTCCCTCTGTCGTCCACTATACTGAACGAGAAAGCGAGAAACGCGTCTATCTCACTTGTCGATAACTACGTTATTAGAGCGTATAAGATAGACGCGTTGCGTAACGGTTATTTGACAATTCAAAGAATGTTAAAAGGAACCATTCTATTATTAATAACACCTTATCTACTACATATGTGTCACCGATATCACAGATCGTCAGGCAGATTTTGTGTTATTAACGAACGATTCCTTGATAGCGTCTATCATATCATTTCGATATAGGAAAATAATGGATTACAAGCGCCTCCCTCTGTCGTCCACTATACTGAAGGACAAAGCGAGAAACGCGTCTATCTCGCTTTTATCGATAACTACGTTATTAGAGCGTATAAGACAGACGCATTGCCTAACGTCTTATACGCTCTAATAACGTAGTTATCGACAAGCGAGATAGACGCGTTTTTCGATAGAATGATTCCTTTTAACATTCTTTAATGTTTGCACGTTGGTAACTCCGGTTTCAGGGCATTTATGATAGATAAATATAATAAAACATTGAAATCTGCAAAATATTCTGTGAAATAATACTTCCACTAATACTAATACTAATTCCTATAAAATAAGTTATGCATACTTAAAATTTCAGTAAGTTTTCCCGTTACACAATTATAATGCAAAAGCGATCCTAGAACGAGCATATTCGCTGTCATCTTTGTAATGCAATAACTTTAGGATTTTCTGTCTCGACATGTAAATCTCCGGGAACGTTCGAAAATTCCGTTATTCCGGAGTTTTTGGACGTGCATTTGAATACAACAGCCAAGGGGTTAAAAACGGAAATGTGTGCAGAACGAGAAAGAAGGGACGAGGTCGGAACAGAATTAATCAATCTGCAATTACCATTAGCAAGGTCGAAAGGTTCATCGTTTGCATTTTAATACAACGGCGAAAACCTCGAATAATAAAAGAGAAGTAAAAAGCCGTCCAACGCCGTGGGAAATTTAATTTTTCGATTTCATGTTAAAAAAAATTAGAAATTTATGTTTCGACATTTTAGAAAAGTTCGGCGCAAATTGAGGTAATTAAAGAAGAATGAAAGTATGAATATTGAGCATTAATACCGTACGTTCTTTTTTTATTTATTGCAAGCACATAATGTGTAAGTACATTTTGTTGGAGAATGGTTAATTGAATTAATCAAAAAAATGTAAATGTTCGTATTCTGTAGATTTCGAAAACTAAATCGTCATCGTCAATAGAAACTAATCACATTATCTCATCTAGGCTCTTAGTAAAGTTCACACAGAAGAATCTGCAAACTACTTTAGGCAAAAACCAAACACATACCGTCTTTTACAAGAAACAAACAGGTCAACATTTCTTAAACTTAAAACTAAGACTTCACATAAAGACGTCTTTTAACGACCGTATCTTCCAAGAACTTACGGGGCCAGAATATGGTAGGCGACCTTTGTCAGCGTTAAAACATGTTTTTTTTCTATTTTACCTACGTATCTTCATCGTGAGTGTCTGTATAAAGGGAAAAATCCAGATTAACCATGACTTTCGTAGGAACAAGTGGAGAGATACGTGCTACGTTCGAGCGAAATTCAAGACAGTCCATAAATCGACAACACCGCCTCATTGGCATCTGACGTTTTGAGTTTTTTAAAAGAAATGTGTCAGGGATAGGAAAGGGGACCAAGATCTTACTCTATGTGCTTGGACTTTCTAATACATATTTTTCTACACCGGATTTGTGTGACCAATTAAATCTAATGTGCAAGATATTTTCTTTATAACGTCTTCTTTCAACTTTCTTATCAATCGCGTGTTTTTCCATTGATAAAAGTGAGATACGAAAGAGAATAAAATATTGTTAAGATATTGTGAAATATTTTTTTTATATTTTGATTCGGAAATAATCGTTAAGTTAATTAGGAAAGCTGACTTAAAAAAGACAATCCTCTATAGCACTTGCTTGTCATTTTAAAGCAATCTTAAAAAACAGTCAAAAACAAAGCTTAAAGAAGGTTTTTCAAAGAACACGGATTTCAAGTTACTTTTCGGTTTAGAAACTATAAAATCTCTTTTACAAAACGCGAAAGTTAAAGTCGAAGTACATCAGAAATCTGGGATTTATGAAATTCGTGACTGTAACAAAAAATACATTGACCAAATGAAACGTTCAATAAAAACCCATTATATAACACAGATATTAGGTTTAATCGGCCTTAGAAGTTCAGTTTATCGAAACATGTATTAGAAAATAATCACAGTGTAATCGCGGACTATCTACATTTAATCAAAAGTATAAACAATTACCAAGAATTAGATAGCCACGAAAGTATCTTCATCGTGAACAGTGAAATCTATGCGTTTAATTCTGACAGAGGTCTGATATCATATTCTAGTCTCTACGAGATTATAGCTGTTAAAAGGTCACGTGTGACTGTAATATCCTTTTCTTTAATCGAAATATTGTTAAAAACATGAAAACGAATTTCTGAACATTTCTTTTATTCGATAAGTGATGTACGGTGCTCCATAGTTTTACTTAGGGTACATTAATAATTTTAAAAATGTCTAACATTTATTGCCTTGTATCTTCGAAGCGTCTTTCTGGATATCATTCCAGAACAAAAAAAATCTTAGAATAGTCAAAGGAATAACCCTCTAAATTTATGCCGAACGCTTGGCAAACGGATTTTATATTAAACGAAAAGAGAAAGTGAGATGTTTTGGTATTACTTCAAACGTACAAAAACTTGTCTGAATGCAAATTGTTTAGAGTTATCTAGAAACCTTTTATTTATACGAACGAAAAAATAATATATAATCGTGAACATTCTTTTATGAATTTGGAGTTATTTCTGAGTAGTATTGGACGAAGAACAACAACCAACGCATATCAGCAAATATCGTTATGGTGTCTAAAATCCGAAAAGAGACGAGACGACATGAGAATAAAATCAAATTTCCACATATCTGGCCTCCCACTATCTGATATCGATTTCTGTATATATTTTCTCGTTTTCTGACGAAGGAATTCTAGAGAAAGACTTTCCGTGAAAATAAATGATGATATTGACTGCAGTTCTTGCTATATAAGTTCAATTTTAATGAATGTTGTTCTAAAGTGTCATTCAATATTATAGGAGTAATTCTATTTGTTCAAGGCAAATAGAATCGATTAAGAAAGTTATTTAGGAAGTAATTTCTGAATAGCTTTATTGCGTATTGAAAAAACGAATGTTATAATCTACCAGTTTTACGAGGATAAGTCGAAAAATCTTTAGAATAACGAAACCGAAACAAAAACAACTTTTTTGGAAAAATCGTATTTATTTTTCTATATAAACTCCTTTCACCTTTACATATAAAGGCTGTTTCAAATTGCGCGTTTTTTTTAAGAATAAATAAAATATAGATGGCATACTGAATTTGTCTGGATATGTGGACATTTAAAAAGTGTGATGTATGACATCTGCAAAAATGGCTTCGTACATGGTACAACAACGCGTTCAAATTGTTGAATTATTTTATGAAAATCAGCGTTCTGTGAAAAGAGTTTTCGGAAAATTACCTGAATTTTATGGTTTACATAATCGTCCATCTGAAAGCACTATTGGTCGAATTATAAACAATTTCAAGAGACCGGTTCCGTGGAAGATCAAAAAAGTGGAAAATGCAGTCATAGTGGTCGTTCACAAGAAAATATTGGTTTGGTTCGTGAAAGTGTTGTTGAAGATCCTGTCCATTAGATGACGTTCACAATAACGTGGATCAACAACATGGTGTATTTTACACAAGGATTTAGCTCTGAAGGCATATAAGGTTCAAATAATACAGGAACTGAATCCATTAGATCATTTAAAACGTCGTTCATTTGTCAATTACATCAATGAACAACCAGCTGATTTTTCTCAAAAAATAATGTTTTCCGATGAGGCACATTTTGAACTTGGTGGCTATATTAATAAACAAAAATATCCTATCGGGGGGTGAGAAAAATTCACGAATTATTCATAAGAAACTATTGCATCCTAAACGAGTTACTGTTTGGTGTGCATTATGGTCAAGTGATGTAATTGGACTTTACTTCTTTGAAAATGCTGCGGGTGAAGCTGTAACTTTCAATGGTGATCGATATCGTCGGATGATAACCGAAATTTTGCTCCTGAGTTAATGAATATTGATCAAAAGGACAGATAGATAGGTTTCAACAGGATGGCGCTACATCTCACTTTGTACCCGAATCAATTGATTTATTGAGAGAAAAATTTCCTGGACGTGTATCTCAAGAAACAGTGATGTTAATTGGCCACCAAGATCATGTGATTTGACACCGTTAGACTATTTTCTATGGAGTTATGTGAAAAGTCGGGTTTATAAAAACAATCCATAATCAATTCCTGTTTCGAAAGATGACATTATTCGTGTCATTGGTGAGATAGAGCCTCAATAATGTCAAAATGTCATTGACAATTTTATCAAAAGGGTGGGACATCTGTGGAGCTGCAAGAGGAAGCCATTTGACAGATATTATTTATTGTATATAAATATCGTAACTGACACTTCAATTACCAATAAAAAGTTATTGAAAGCGAATGGAAATTATATGTTTTATTTATTATTTAAGAAAAACGTGAAATTTGAAAAATTTCAAAAAAATAACTGTCTAATCTGGCTGGTAAACTTCCGCGGTCGTTGTCCATATTTTCTTCATTTTGGTTTCGGAAATGGAACTGCCTCTTCGATAATACTGGTGCCGATCATTTCGGCACTACTTATATGGGTCACCTTCAGGACATAATTGTGGTTACTGCGCTTGTATCGCACTGAGACTGGTATAAGTCTATGGTGGATGAGTTTATATAGGGATATTGGGCACGGCTCACTGGAGCGTTATAGTTACGTCTGAGTAACCAAATACAGGATTGCTAGGCGTTATGTAAAAGGTATCCGTAATAAAGATATAGGTTATTGGGATTTTTTCTCTATAAATTCACGGACCTTTTAACCATAATGCCGAACAGAATTTTCATTGAAGCAAACTGAATATGTTGCTCGGTTTCAAACCTATGCTCAGCAAGTGCAGAATCAGTTACGCGCAGCAGTCTGGTACAACGCTTATACTCTGAAACAAGAGTGCCAAAAGACCGCTTCGTTTCGTCAATATATACAATACCTCACGGGCGAGGAATCTTGTATACACCAGGTGATTCTAGACTATCTAAATTTCTTAAATATCCTTTTACAGATTCGATAATTTCAGTATTTCATGAGAATTTCTTTACAATCAGCGTTTGAAATAATTTGACTGGAATTGTAGTTCGGGTAGTTTTTCTATATTAACTGTCTACTTGTGGGACGAGGCATTGTCCTGGTAGTACAGAAAGTTTTGTATTCTTCGCCAAATTTATCTAATAACGATGCATGATACTCATCTGTTACTGTCTTTCCGTATTGCAAGCAATTGATAGAAATTATTGTTAGAAAACCTAAAGAGATGATAGCATCACTTTTCCAGTAGACGGAATTGTTTTGGGCTCCTTCGGAATTGGCTCCTTATCATGTTTTATCCAATGTTTCTTGGTCTTGAGAGTATAGTGATGTGTTCATGTTTCATCGACAGTTACAAACTATCGCAAAAATTGTTTTGATTTCGTTTAAGCATGTTTGGACATTGCTGCGAAAACATCATTCTTACTCGCTTGCGCTGGATTTTCAATAGACATCAAATCCACATTCAAAGGAATGATGACAATCGACATCAAGGGTATTAATCACGCCGATTAGATAATCAGATGGACAGAACATTAGCCAATTTAGCTACGAACAGGCTTTGGAGACGTAAATGGCTTGTAAGAAAAAGAAATGTAAAGAAACGACCCGTGATTACTTCATCAAGACAACACGCTATCCGTTAGAATGTTTATGGGGAAGCACAGCGTCACCATAATTGACCACCTATCGCACTCTCGACTTATCCCTTGTGACATCTTCCTATTATATTACCAAAGGTCAAGTCTGCGCTTTGTCGAAGCACAACGTCACAATGATGGACCACTCACCGTACGCATCCGAGTTACCTTTTGTGATTTCTTTCAATTACCAAAGGTCGAGTCTGTACTTGGGGAAGCACAACTTCACAGTGGTTATCCAAATATTGATTAGGTTTTCAACAGACGCTGCATTGAAAAAGGTCCAGTTTACTAGGACACAAAAAGGCACATCAAATCCAAATTCAAAGCAATGATGACAATCGACGGGGGTATTGTTCACTTCGATTGGGTAATCAGATGGACAGGATATTAGCCAATTTCATTACGAAGAGGCTTTGGTGACGTAAATGGGTTGTAAGAAAAAGAAATGTGAAGAAGCGACTCGTGAATACTTCATCAAGACAACACGCCGTCCTTTAGAATGTTTATGACGAAGTACAGCGTCACAATTATGGACCACCCATCGCATTCACCCGACTTACCTCTTGTGACTTCCTCCAATTACAGGAGGTCGAGTCTGCCCTTTGGCGAAGCACAACTTCACAGTGATGGACCACCCACGTCACAAGAAGTAAGTCGGGTGACCTCTTGTGACTCTTCCAATTACTACTTTGGCGAAGCACAATTTCGCAGTGATGGATCACCCACGTCGCAAGAGGTAAGTCGGTTGACCTCTTGTGACTTCTTTCAATTACCAAAGATTTAGTCTGAGGTAAAAGAAAGAGGTTTGTGTCAGTAGATGCCGTTGAGACAAAAACGGCGGAGATTATGGAAAAATTAAAGTACATAAATTTGCAGGACTGTTTCAAGCGGTGGAAAATTCGAATTGAGCGTTGTTTGATCCGAGAAGAATATACCGAAGATGACAACAAGATCGATGTGTAATTATTTGAATAAAAAATGTTATTTTTAGCCACTGGAGGTCTTGCTTTTCGTAGGAGGTCGAGTCTGCGCTTTGGCGAAGCACAACTTCACAGTGATGGACCACCCACGTCACAAGAAGTAAGTCGGGTGACCTCTTGTGACTCTTCCAATTACTACTTTGGCGAAGCACAATTTCGCAGTGATGGATCACCCACGTCGCAAGAGGTAAGTCGGTTGACCTCTTGTGACTTCTTTCAATTACCAAAGATTTAGTCTGAGGTAAAAGAAAGAGGTTTGTGTCAGTAGATGCCGTTGAGACAAAAACGGCGGAGATTATGGAAAAATTAAAGTACATAAATTTGCAGGACTGTTTCACGCGGTGGAAAATTCGAACTGAGCGTTGTTTGATCCGAGAAGAATATACCGAAGATGACAACAAGATCGATGTGTAATTATTTGAATAAAAAATGTTATTTTTAGCCACTGGAGGTCTTGCTTTTCGTAAACAGTTTCGAAACTTATCGAATGAAGAAAACAAAACGTTCCATAATATTCACCAAATTTATCATTGATTTATTAAGTTTTTAAGCATTTATGCGCCTTCCTATAGGCAAAAGGATTACTTAATGAAGAAATTAAAAGCACCGACGAAGACTTATTTCGTTCCTGAGATTTAATTTTCCTTTAAAATATTTATTCCTGCTCTTGTTAAAATTTGGCAGAAGTATAGTTAAGTGAAACGCTTATTTTAATTAATAAAAATAAAATTTGTCACCTAAAAGTTGAAAGACTTAAATTTTAGTCATTATGTACGACATTTCACAATTAAATTTACAAATTAAAACCTTCAAAATATAACTTCATACATTTTTCATTAAATTTTTCTTAGCTTTTAAAATTCCTTCACATTAAATAGACTAAATTAGTTTCTAGACAAATTTAGCTTTGCCTGGCATATCCACATGTTGATTGTAGAGAGCTCAGACCGCTTGTCTTTTAGGTTTGCTTATTTCTTTATTCTAGAGATTAAAGCAGCCGCAATCCAGCGTTTGTTCGCGTTCCCATTATAACTTCCAGTGAACTTATTCCTTCTGAAAGGATATTTGCATTCGCATTAAATCTAATGGTATCCAAACAAAGTTTGTGCTACCAAATCAAATTATGTGTTAAGTGTTTTCGTAATGGTAAAAAAATTATAGACTTTTTTTTTATTGAAAATCAGTCCTTTGTTCATAGTTGGTTATGAATTTTAATACTGAAACATTCTTATAAATAAGCAGTTCCAAGAAATATGTATTTCCAAAATACAGAAGTTGTGAAATCCTGGACCCACTCGAGTTACTAATTGGAGATCCTGGACCGTTTTCGAACAATAGCTTCGTCGGTTAGGGTATCATCAAACTGTTTATATTCTCTATAGTTCAGTATTAATTTCAACATCTTAACGTGTTGGGCAAAAATTATGGTATGTTTTCTATAAGTGCAAATAAATACGAGGTGTGGCTATTAAATAACGAGACTGACGCTGTAAAACATTTTATTTTGATTTCATATATATTTACTTATTATCACGTTCAATATACACCCCTCCTCTATCCCTACAACGCTCCATGCGAATCTTCTATTGTTCGAAACAGTGCTGGAAGTCTTCTTCTGTCAGCTAATTCAGGATGCGTGTCGTTTTCGCTTTCACACCTTCAACGGACTCAAGTTTTGTTCCCTTTAATTCAGATTTCACCTTAGGAAACAAATAGAAGTCGCACGGCACAAGATCAGGTGAATAAGCCGGGTGGTCTAACACTGGGATGCTGTACTTGGTTAGAAACCTCTTGACTGACAATGCGGAATGAGTCGGTGCATTGTCTTGGTGGAAAATCCATGAATTGTCCTTCCACAATTGGGGTCGTTTTTTCCTTATTCTTTCACGGAGTTGAGCAAAAACGTTAAGGCAGTAATGTTGATTAATAGTTTGACCTTCAGGAACCCAGTGAAGGTACACAATCCCATGAATATCGAAAAAAACAATCATCATTACTTTGAATTTGAATTTGCTCATTCGAGCTTTTCTGCAACTCCGTGAAGATGGACTCTTCCAGTGCATGGATTGGTGGATTAGTCACATGTTATTATCCTTTCCAATAAGTTTGGGTCATTTTCAAGGGCATTCAAAGTGTCAGTACAAACATTTTTGCGAATTTTTTGTTGTTCAAACGTGAGAATTTTAGGCACCATTTTGGCACACACTTTTTGCATGTTAAAATTGTTATGTAAAATTTACCGTACGAATTCTTTATCAATTCCTACAATTTTAGTAGCCACACGAATACTTAACCCACGGTCAGATCGAATCAGATTACCGATTTTTTCGATATTGTCATCCGTCTTTGACGTGGAAAGGCGACCCGGGCGTGAATCATCTTCAACGTCTTCTCGGCCATCTTGAAAACGCTTAAACCACTCAAAAAAAAACGTGCACGCGATAAACATAAGTTTCAGCAGCGATTTTGCCAAGTTTCATGTGAAGTTTCACAACAATTCATTGCTCTATTGTTACACTTAACATTTTCCGGCGAAACAAAAGAACAATTCTAATGCGAACGAAGGCTACGGCTATACTGATTTGCTTACAGAAGCGAGAGGTACTGCATTCGAAAGAGAAGGCGTTTGGCGCATGCGCACTTCTGTACCAGCGTC
Organism: Dermolepida albohirtum; assembly: GCA_031893035.1. Lineage (NCBI taxonomy): Eukaryota > Metazoa > Arthropoda > Insecta > Coleoptera > Scarabaeidae > Dermolepida > Dermolepida albohirtum. The sequence goes on along the minus strand of JAVIWB010006120.1, from coordinate 281,971 downwards.
AGTCTCGTTATTTAATAGCCACACCTCGTACATTATTATTATTATTATTATTATTATTATTATTATTATTATTATTATTATTATTATGTACATAAAAGAATTACGTAACAAATTTTTTAATATACTCTAGAATATTTCTACTCGTAATTCGCATATGTCGTTGACATAAAACAGGAGTACAAAATGTTTGTGTTGTTATGTTGTTCCATAAAAGGTATGTACACACCCGTACCTAGTTTTCGCCCGGAATAAACAGATTAAGTATTAAACGAGGTTATAGCCAGGATACTCTAAACACCGTAGATAAAATTTGTGCAAACAAAAACGGCGGAAACTTAAAATTCAGCAAACCGTTTACATATTTACATATGTAATCAGAAGCTGCAAACAAACACTTTTTAAATTGTTGAAAAATTTTACATTCTGCCAATATTGTTCTCGGATGTGTAAATATTTAATTCTATGTCTATTTGAACATGCACACAGTTTTTGGTTAAATTATTAATTTCGAACCGGAAAGTTTAAATTTTCGAAAACATTATTTCCATTTATATTTTAATGCTGAAACTTATGTCACCCAATACACATTTATACCTTCTTTTTCTATAAGAATGTAGCCTTGGAAAATAAATAAAGGAACTCTCCAATATTTATGTTGGATAAATATAAAATTTTGCTAGAAGCAGATATTGTAGACTTTGTAAACGAAGTTAGTTTTTCATATTTACGATATTTGAGGTTATAAAAGAAATTGAAACAATAAATATTCAATTCATTTCACTTTGATACTACGAGAATAGTTTGACAAATAGTGAGAATGACACATAGGTGGCGCTCTAATTGGTAAAACAAATTCACTGTAATTTAAGTTGCCTATTTATATGTTTACATTCCGATATTTAGATAAATCGGTTGATTAGTTTATTTTTAACAGCTGATTGAAAAAGGAGCAACACGTCGTTTGGTTAAAATGGAAAAAGCAGAGCACCGTGCGGTGATAAAATACTTCGTAATTAAGGGTATGAAAGCTACCGAAATAAAAGAAGAGTTACGGGAAACATTAAGTGAATCTGCTCCATCATCCGCCACAATAAGTAGATGGGTAAATGAATTTAAACGTGGTAGAACAAGCTGTGTTGATGAAGCGCGCTCTGGAGCACCCAAAATCGTGACTTCTAAGGAAATGATTATAAAAATCCATAATATTATTACGCAAGATCGACGACAAAATGTGAGAGATAGCAGACATGGTAAACATTTCAATAGAACGCGTACACCACATTTTAACGAAAGAATTGGGCCTTTCCGAGCTTTCAGCAAGGTGGGTGCCGCGATTGCTTACGACTGATCAAAAGTTCACTCGTTAGCGCATTTCCAATGAGTGTCTGGACCTTTATAAGCGGAATCCGGTTGATTTTTGTAGGCGATTTGTTACTTGCGATGAAACTTGGATACACTATAGTACACCCGAAACTAAACAACAGTTGAAACAATGGTTAGAACGTGGTTTTGCATCTCCAAAGAAAGCGAAAACCACTTTATCGGCAAACAAGGTGATGGCATCAATTTTTTGCGATTCAAAGGGCATTGTGCTCATTGATTACTTTCAGAAAGGTGCCACAGTAAACGGACAATATTATGCAGAACTTCTACAAAAATTAAATGTTGAAATTCGTGCTAAACGGCCAGGAATGGCAAAGAAAAAGATTCTGTTTCACCAAGACAACGTTCCCTCGCATACCAGCCCAGTTGCGATGTCCAAAATCCACGAGTTGCATTTCCAATTAGTACCACATGCGCCTTATTCAACGAGCTTATCGTCTTCGTAAATGAATATCTTGCAAGCCTTCCGGAATCGCATTTTAGAGATGGCATAAAGGCATTGGAGCACCGTTGGAGTAAATGTATTGCTCTTTTAGGAGAATGTATTGAAAAATAAAAATTATTTGGTATTTAAAAAATTCTTTTTTCTTTTCCATTTTCTCTTCTTGTCAAACTACCCTCGTAGATGACGCCACGAAGGTAATACAAAACTATTCGTGACACTTTGAATATACAATAATTTGCGAGAATTAGTCAGTCGGTCGACTGTAAAACATATTAGTTTAATAAATTAGTGAAATATTTACTAAATTTCTGTCCGATAACATTGATAGCAATACTCAAGTAGACGCAATTTTTACTGACGTCTCTAAAGCGGATTGGATAGATCACTCAATACTTCTACACATGCTTGCTAAAATTTGGTTCTCGTCGTCAATTGTTTTGTCTACTACAAAGGTTGTAAATCTCCGCTTTTTCACTCAACATCTGGAATTCCGCCGGGCTCATACATATGACCTCTTTTGTTTTCTATTTTTATAAACGACCTTGTTGAAGTTCTCAATTGTCAGAAATTATTATTCGCAGACGATCTGAAAATATTTCACGCAATACACAATATCAATGACTGCACTCATCTCCAAAAACAGCTGGATGTTATTTGGACATGGTCTACCGGTAATTGGCTTCACATGAACTTTTCTAAATTTTAATATGTCACATTCACTCGAAGAAGTTCCTCAATTTAGATTATACTTTCAACAATTCTTATCTTGAAAAATGTCATATTAAGGATTTGAGTGTTGTATTTGATTCCAAACTATTATTCAACAACCATATCAACGAGATATCTAATGTCGCATTAAAAGCTTCGTGTTTTATAATTAGAATTATCAGATCCTTCTCATCAATTGAGAGTATATTACCACTATATTTTTGCTTCGTTAGGTCCAAACTAGATTAAGCTTCGTTGAAGTGGCCACCGCTTTATAAGATATATTTATGCGATGCAGTTAGTGGAAGAACACTTTCTAAAGTACCTTTTCTTTCGGTCTGGAAACTATCCTACCCGGACCTACAGTCATATTAATCTATTAACTATCTTTAACATTGAACCATTAGAGCTCCGTAGACACCACAATGACCTAAAATTTCTTTATCACCTTCACAAGAGACTTGACGCACTTGAAGTTCTCTCTAAGTTAAACTTTTTGGTTACCTAATGTACTAAGATCGCCTATTTATAGAATATGTATTTGCATTTTTTATATGCTTGTCGGCACATATGATGATGTGTAATTACTAAAAATAATTACTGAAAATCTGGTATAATTTTAAATTTATATTTAGTTCTATGTACGAGAGTGGTCCCAGAAGTACCCGACCCAACAAAGAAAAGGTAATTTTGATAGAGCCTGTGGTTGATTCACTTGATCACTGAACGTTGATATATAACTCCTTGCCATATTAATTTTCGTATTCTGTATACGTATTTCGACAACTAAGTTGTCATCATCAGCAGATAATTAAAAAGTGTCGTACCTGTAAAACTACCTGTGTACATTCTGGTTCTCAGTTCGTACGGGTATTTTTCGAGCTGCTGAAACCGAACGGAAAACTAAATTCGGAGATGTACGGTCAGCATTTGAATAATTTAAAAACAGCACTCCAAGAAAAGATGTTCAATACACCATCCTGCGTCATGATATTGCCTGGCCACATACTGCTTTGGGGACTCGTCAGAAACTCTTAGAGGTAGAGTGGGATGTTCTGTCACATCCACCATACTCCTCGGCCCTAGCGTCCTCCGATTATCACTCGTTTCTGTCTTTTAAAATCTTTTGCCGAGCAAAAAATGCAAAAAGGAAGAAGATATCAGACAAGCACTGATTCAATTTTTTAAGAATAAGACATTTTTTAAAAATGGGATAAACAAATTGCCATCACGCTGGCAAGAAGTCATAAATAATGATTGAAATTATATTATTTAATAAAGTCTATGCAAGGTATGAAAAATTTATTATTTTGTTTTATTCTAAAAGTGGACAAGACTTTTCAGTAGACCCATTAAATATCAGGTTGTTACATATGAAATGTCCGATTTTGTAAGGAATAATAAAAAGTCTAAATTTAAAAAAATATAAATATTTATTCTGCAAAATAGTTTCCATTTACATCAATAGTTTGTTGCCAACGGCCTGGAAGCTGAAAAATTCCCTTTGAAAAGAAATCTAGGTTTTGACGGCTCACATGTTTCTCAAACACTGCTATTACAGACTCCCGATCAGGGAAGTCCCTATTTTTTAAGTGACTGTCTGAACTTCAGAAAAAATGAAAATCAGTTGACGAAAGGTCAGGTGAATAAGGTGGGTGAGGGAGAATTTCGTAACCAAATTCCGAAAGTTTTTGGATTGTCTGTCGTGCAACATGAGGTCTTGCATTATCATGAAGAAGCATGGGTCCATGTCTATTAACTAGTGAGGGTTGCAAGCGGCTCAATTTTCCATGCATAGTTTCCAGTTCGGCGCAATAGGACGCTGTCGTGATGGTTTCACCAGGTTGCAAAAATGAATAGTGAATAATACCCTTACTGGTCCGCCATACAGTCACCATAATCTTTCGCGGGTGAAGTGATGCTCGTGCATGCTGTCTTGGTGCTTCACCTCGATCTAACCATTGTCCTGACCATCTCCGATTATCATAAAGTATCCACTTTTCGTCACACGTTACCACTCGATGAAGAAACGGTTCAACTTTCTGTCGATTAGCCAAAGAGGTAGCCACCTCTAATCGACGGAGCTTATTGGCTTCCGTTAATTAGTGCGGCACCCATCGATCGAGTTTCTTCACTTTGCCAATCGAAGAAAGGTGACGACTAATGGTAGCAATGGACACTTGAAATGTTTATGCATGGCTACGCACTGTTGTCGACGGATTACTTTCAACTTCTACACGCAGCTCGTCGTCATTAACGGTGCTAAGCGCATATCCGCGAGGCTCATTTTCCAAATCAAAATTTCCCTCGCTGAATTTTTTAAACCATCGCCGTAATGTGCGTTCATTACACGTGGTTTCACCAAACGTCCGATTAATTTCTCGCGTTGCTGCAGCTGCATTTAATCCCTTTTTAAATTGAAAGAGGTAAATTGCCGGAATATCTCTTGCCGACAGCATTTCCATAGGCGAGACAAGGACGGGTGTATTAATATTTCCAAGAAATGGAACAGGTACACACTTCAAAATAAGTACCCTTTTCTGCAAATACAATAATAATTTTCACCAAAAACATACACATCTTCACACAGGTGCGATTCAGTTCAGACAGAAGGAAAAAACGCGCATTACATTTGTAACAACCTGATATATAGCTATATTACACCACTAAATCAGTAGATTGATACCTCTACTTTGGCATTTTGACTAGTGTAGTTGCTTTCTTTTATTTTTTTCCTTATCATCGGATGGTGGTTGTATGACTTGTACGTATTTCTTTGATCCTCTTAGCTTTAGTATTAGTGGAAGACTTCTAGGGAATTCAATACTGAATCATATAGTATAGTATAATCATATATATAGTATAAAGAATCCACTCTTACTCTTCGATATACTGGCCAGGTTGCGCCCTAGAAATAGGTCATAGGATAATTTACAGGTAAAGGATTGGGGTTTGAGACATAGCTATCAACCATTGTTGATAGAGGCGTGATAACTCTTTGAAAACATCTAAGTAATCTTACAATCACTGCTATTTGTCTTTAATAACAACTGGAGGAATTCACATCTTTTTATTAACTTTTCAACGTTTACTTTTAACCACCACCGCATGTAATTAGTTAATTACATACTTACTCATTACCGAAGTTACATTCTTTTCAATGAAAAAACGAAACTGCGTAAACAAATTCTTTTGTTCCGAGACCACTCTTCTAAATGCGTGCCCCTGCCACTAAGTAATTCAATAAACCAGGAATATTTCATCCTGTAACGTTAGAGACGAGTGAACACAGGATATATACGCTTTGTTCGTAATAAAGTCGACCGCTGGCCGACCACTGTTAGATATTAAATCTGGGTTAAAGGCAACAAGCATTTATTAATGTGATATACGCTCGTGTTCACTGAACTATAGTTTCTTATGAGTCTAATTTGTGAAGAAACATTTTCGAAAAGTTATTATATAAAATATCGACTCGATTTACTTTAGAAAGTAATTTGAAACAATATGAAACTAAACGGTTTTATAAAATGCTTTAATGAATTTATTAAGTGTACTAATCCCGACTGCAGGTCATTTTTTGTGTTTATTTTGTTCAAATATTGCTGAATATGTTCGAAAAAATTAAGGCTTTGTGATCAGTATGGCCAGAACTTACTTGTTTCATTCAAATATTTCAACTAGAATGAAGCCTCTAACTTGTAATGCAGAATTGCACTCACTGATTGAAAGGTGTATACATACATACCTAGATTTAGTGTTTAAAAGAATAAGGTTGTACATAAAAAACTAAAGATGAAAATTTTAAAAATAGAAATTGCCTTCAAAATAAATTATGTTTTCACTTGTGTAGTGGATGACCAACATTTGCTAAATTGGTTATATGACTGCGTCTGTTCATTTTGTTATAAATGAAAAAAAAGGAACTCTGTTTTCATAAAAAGTTTATTTGAAAGTGTAAAATTGATGATATTGATTGGAAAAAATGATATAGCTCAAATGGCTACCTCCCGAGTTGAGTCATAATTGCGCTGGTTTTACGGCATTTTGAATTGTTGCTCGCAAAACATCTGGCTCCAAATTGGCGATTTCTTCTTCAATGTTAGCTTTCAAGACTTGCAAGGTTAGTTGTTCAATTCAAATCTCCAAAACGGGAGATCTCTCGAGACCTGGAACTTGGTGTCCCAAAATCTCCATCGTTGCCCGAGCGGTTGCTCCGTCCTGTTGGAACCAACAATGATCGAGACCCAATGCGGCAACTAGCGGCAAAAAGCATCTGCCTGTAACGCTCATCATTTACGATTACGATGGTGCCATTGGCGTCTTCAAAAAAATAAGGGTCACTTTGTAATGGTACATTTATATATTTTAAATTTTTTTCTATTTTATTTTTGTATGTATATATCTTTCTTTTATTGAGTCATGTCATATAATAGAAATTCCAAAGCAGATGTATATTTGGAATTTCTATTAATGCAAATGTATATATTATTAATTAGGGTCTAGTATATATTAAGTTTTATTCTGGGTAATTTCAGAATATTATAAAATTCGTTTGTTATAGTTCCCAGAACCTGTTAGTTATAAGTGGTTATATATTATAGAAAAACATTCTTGCTATTCTTAGGTAAATAGTCGATATAAAGAAATTGTTAATGGGTAGTTCTAATGTGTTCCACGAAATGACCACCGGCGTCTTCAAAAAAATAAAGGCCAATCACTTTTTCACGGCAGATGCCGCACCAGTCACTTTGAGGGGATGCAATGGCTCTTCGTGCATTTCATGTGGATTCTCTGTGCCCCAGAAATGCAAATTTGTTAACATAACCACTTAAGTGGAAATGGGCTTCGTCGATCATTATGATTTTTGATACGAAATCATCCTCTTCTTGCACCAAGTTTAACAGAGTATGGCAGTAAGTTAACCTTGTCAGACGGTCAGCAAGCAGCAATTCGTGAACAGTTTGCACTGTTGACTAATTGTGTGCATCGTCGTCTCGTTGATGTTTGTGGATTCTCTCTGACGGAGTCGGCAACAGCAGCGTTGTTCTCGGTCAAACGAGCAGTATGAGGCTGGACATCTGTAGTGGACCCAGTTTGCACGAGGTGCTCAGCCAAACGCTTAATTGCTCGAGCACATTGAAAATGACGACGAGGAAAACGACGACGAACTTCACGCTGCGCTAAAACAACAGACTGAAGATTTGTTAAATAAGCGGTAACAAGAATTCCATGTTCTTGATGTGTGTATCGCACCATGGCTTATTGACAGCTAATTCTCTATATATCTACATCATAAATGTCAAAGCACAGTGACATTTGGCACCATCTGCAAAAAATGGCAGCCAATTCAAATTATGACATTACTTTTGCGCTACCTATTATAACATTAAAATTGAAAGATAGTATAATAATTAGTTCAACTTTTACTTTCACAATGTAAAAAAAAATTGAGACTGCCTGTCTTATGATTGGATTGTTCTCAGTAGACTCTGCCTGAAACCCAATTTCCTATCTCCCACTTTATAAATGAGAATATGAACTTCCTACTATTTATGGCGAAATCATTCAAAACTTAGAGAAAATCCATCTTTAGATTCAAAAGTGTATATTTTACCACAACTTACCACGACTTTTAATCTCTTAGGATTAGGTCGGAAGGTTAGATTAATTGTGACATAAAACTAATTTTTAATACATTTATTAATTTAAAATAACTATTCAAAAATTTAATTTATTCAATTTTTTGTTGCTCAAAAATCGAGATTTTTGTCAAAATAAGAAGTTTTGAATTTAGTCTATCTATTTGGTAAAAACGTAGTTATGAACTAGCAGAATATAAACCCTTTAGAGTAAAATCAATTAAATTTTAGAGATAATCCACATACACATTTAAAAATTCACATTTTGCTTCCACATTCTACGTGTCTTATTCTCTCGGGATTAAACCAAAAAAGTTGAATGAATTTTGACTTCGAAATCGTTTTTAGAATCTTCTAAAATATTAGTAATCGAGTATTGACTTCCATAGAATAAGTTCTAAAAATTATAGAAATTTTTTTCAACATAAAAGTTTTGATTTTAGATTTCGGAATAAGTAAAACAATAATTGTGAACTAGCAAAATGAAAGTTTGTTGCTATTTATGGCTATACTCGTATTTAGAGATATTCCTTATACACATTGAAAAGTTCACAATTCTCTTTGGTTTTCAAGTCTTTCATTATCACGCAATTCATTCAAATGAGCTGGATTAATTTTGAAAATTTCGAAAATATCAGCTCATTGGCATCTGTCAATTTATTATTACTTTTGAAAAATACAAATTTGTTCGAGTACGCTCCTTTGAAAGAATTGAAATTTTCTTCGTTACACTTACTAAAGTCAAAATAGTTACATAAATTTTAAAGTATAGGTGGAAAGACGGAACAATAACACATCCCTCTTTCATTCAAACATACAGATGTACGAATTAAAAAAGAAGGCCGGGTTATCTAGCTAAAATCGGTAACAAAGTTGCCAGCGCGTAATTAGCTGAACGCTTTCAAATCTTGGCGGATTGTTATTAGATGAACGTTAGCGAGATAACACGCTCTTGTTCTTACGTTCGTACATTCATATATTTGAACGAAACAGGGAGGTATTATTTTTTCATCATTTTCAATATCGAAATGATACGATAAGTTCACAGAGAACCATTCGTTAATAATACAAGTTTACCCGATGATAGGTGAATTCATGAAACGCGTAGTAAAGAGAGTGTTGTTAACATTGGAATGATTCTTTTAACGTTCGTCTACTGGCAATTCGCCAAGATTTTAAAGCGTTCGTCTATGTACGCACTAGTAACCTTGTTACTGATTTTAGGGGGATGAATACGCCATTGTTCTTTCTTACGCACATTCGTATGATTGAACAGAACGGGGAGTTATTGCTTTTTCATCATTTTCCTGCATCGAAAAGGTACACTAAGCCCATAAAGAATCGTTCGTTAATAATACAAATTTACCTGATGAGAGATGAGTTCCTTGAAACGTGCAGTAAACAAAGTGTTATCAACACTTGAATGATTACACAAGTATACACGGTTTTGGATCTAAGCAACCAAAAGCTGTTTCTAAGGTTATTTGGGGCGCTGAATCCGAATCTGCACTCCATTTTTAATATTGGTTCTAGTTTTCGAGATATTAAATAAACACATTTTTTACAATTTTTAACAATTAATCTCCATTTATTCATTAAAAAGTGTTAAAATAGAAATGAAGAGCAGTCGAACTGAGTCGCTTGTAGTGTTTGGGATCTGCTTCACGCATTAAAGTCCAACAGTAGTGGCTCATCACCCAAGTTTTCAGGTAAAAATTCGAGATGGGAATGCAGAAAATGTATTTTGAGAGATATTCGAGCTCCAATCTTGCAATAATTTTGCAACAAACTATCGACTTTCTTCTTGAAATCCGGGGATTTGCGGTTACCGAGAAAGTTGTGAACAACATCTTGAAATGACACCCATGCTGTGGCTTCATTGGGCGTTAAACATTTTGTAAAGTTTCTGTCGGCCATTAATTTTCGAATATCAGGTCCGACAAAAATTCCCTCTTTGATTTTGACGAAACTAAATGTTTTTCCTCCATGTTAAAATCGCTTTCACTGTTCGTCGGTGATGAACTATAAGTTTCCATGGAATTTGCACTCGTACCTAGACAAATTGGCAAAGGATCATTGCTCGCACGGGGAACTGGCTTAGACACTGATGATACTTCAGGATATTTATATTTTGCTAGTTTTTTTGCATTTAGACCGACGACATTCATCAAGCAAAAGTAACAATCATCTACATGATTTTTCGGTTCTCTCCATAACATTGGCAATGAAAATGTGAAACATACTTTTTTACCGCGTGACCACTTGTATAATATTGTGCTACACGCGTTACAAAACAATTTCGGTACCCACGGCTTGTGAGTGTTTGATACAGAGAAACCAAAATAATAAAAATATGCATTTCTGATCACATTAGTAATAACTTTGCCACTTTTTCTGATCATATGACATCCGCGAACATAACAAAAACACTTTGAATCAACTTTACAATTCTGTCTTTGCATTTTCACACCTTTGGGATTCAAAAAAAAACTTAAAAAATACAAATTAAATAATGTTTCTAGCGACGCCAACAGCTGACTGTCATTATGATAGCTCAATGCTGCCAACATGCGCGAACTCACAAACTAGAACCAATTTTGAAAAACAAAACCCGGATTTGAATTCAGCACCTCAAATAACGTCAAGATTTGTTCTCATCTAGTCTGATCCAAAAGTTGACAGGAATTTGTAAACTTGTGTTATTTTAACGTTTATAGGTGGAAAGCTTGAAATTCTAGCAATCCGATTTGTTAATATTATCGCTCTGTATTTCTTATTGTAAAATACACATGCATCTTTTTTTTAATTAAATATTTCGAAAAAGTTAATTTTAGGAATAGGGAAATTTTTACAAAAATCCCCCTAAAATTTTACGCAGAAACTAAAATTATAATATGTAATATACAAGTCGTTCTATTTAAACTGCAAATGACGACGACAACTTCCGGTATAACCGGAACACTTACATGAGTGCTAGTACCTTATTTGAGAAGAACATATCAGATACTCTAACGGGCGATCACCGTGAGACAGCCTCTATATATTTTGTTTTAATTGTAGGTGCCCGATTGGGCCACAAGTCCTTTCAAATAGTCACGACCATGGGAGCGACACTATGTAATTGGTGTACGTAAAGTATTAAATGGCTTTGTTAATAAATCCTCCTCACAATAAGGGGGGAAACAGTGTTGTTTATTCTTTCTAATACTGAATACTGACAGGTATCGGGAAAGGTCCTGATCGCCGCTTAGACGAGAAACGATTTTAAAAATCGCATCCCCCTAAAAGAGGTTCGTCGTTTTTTCTAGATAAATAACCGCTGACAAATAATCCCTCCTCACAATAAGAGGAGAAACAGTGTTGATTATTGCTTCTAATACTGACGGGTATCGAGAAAGGTCCTAACCACCACCTAAACGAGAAACGATTTTAAAAATCCCATTCCCCTGAAAGAGGTTCGTCGCTTTTTCTAGATAAATAACCGCTGACAAATAATCCCTCCTCACAATAAGAGGAGAAACAGTGTTGATTATTGTTTCTAATACTGACGGGTATCGAGAAAGGTCCTAACCACCACCTAAACGAGAAACGATTTTAAAAATCCCATTCCCCTGAAAGAGGTTCGTCGCTTTTTCTAGATAAATAACCGCTGACAAATAATCCCTCCTCACAATAAGAGGAGAAACAGTGTTGATTATTGTTTCTAATACTGACGGGTATCGAGAAAGGTCCTAACCACCACCTAAACGAGAAACGATTTTAAAAATCGCATCCCCCTAGAAGAGGTTCTCCGTTTTTTTCTAGATAAATAGCTGAAGTCCAGCGCTCCTACTACATGCCCTATCTCGGTGTTATTATCTATTTAACATATCGACTTTCTATTAAGTGTTGATGTATTCATAGTATAGTTATGAGGGCGCAATGATTATCCACTCAGTTTATTAAAAATCACTGTTTGTAATTATTGATAATTTTTCTTTTCATATTCTAGCAAATCGTGACGTAAATTCAACCAAATATAATCTTAAATTAAAATAACCAAATAATATAAATGTTATGAAAGGTCCTAAATTACCATTAATAATTTCAAGAGGAAGCGAAATAAGTACAACCCAGTAAATACAACAAACTTCAATAAATACTCTCTGGCAAACTATAATTTAATGAAATCCCTAAACAAACTTCTAAAGAAGCTTACGTGTTCATACGAAACTAACTTTGACAATTTAATATTCATTTGAAATACTGTAACTTTCATGAACTATATTGGTGCTTTAGAAAGTCGCGTAAAGTGAGAAGATCTTCATATGTTTTATGAAAGGCAAAACTTCCACTTATTAATTTTCCTCTACTACAGCGAAATATCAAGAAAGAAATTCTTACATCTCGTAGGCGAGAACGTTTAACGAAGTCCTTGTTTATATTTGTGTCTAAAGTATTTAATATTTAAGGTATTTTGGTCAGTTACGATACACTAATTGTTTTGTAAACAATTTGTTTGGTGAAAGAATGAATTCGTGGATTGATTAAATGCCATTCTACGCTATTTATTTGTTTGTTTTTCTGTCGAAGAGAACTTAGCTATTTTAGTAAATGACAACTACGTTTACTCAGATATTTATTCACACAAATACCTTACTAACTATCAAGTTCACAATTTTGATGCCTTAGTGTATTACAACCACTATTTAAAGTTTTCTTCTTTCAATGTCTTGACAGGACTGCATTAACATTATAGAATATTGACGCAAGTAGACAGAATTGATCACTATCCCAGCCACTAATAAAAATTAATATGTGGAAGCGTAACTATTTCCTGAGTGATCAGATGAAGAAAAGGTGATTTTGAAGACTTCTTTCGAAATAAAAATTGTTTTATCGTAGGTTCTTGCCCTCTGAAATAGTTTTCCGCATCATTCTCGTTTAAGATGAATACCAAGAATTTGGGGTCATAAGTCGTTCATCGCGTACGAACATAATTTTAAATTAATTATCCTGCCATTGCCTCCTGTAATTGATTTTACAATATGAATTCATTGATTATATTAGTAGATATAACCTCTTTGTTTTGCCATGAAAGCAGCATATATTAGTTTCAATAGAGGCATAAAAGCATTTATTTTAATAAAAAGTGGATGGTCACTTTTTATTAAAATAAATGCTTCTACCATATGCTGTTTATAACATACTCTAATGTATATTTAAAATTCTTTTTTAGGAAGAAATATTGCTATTATAAGCAACACCCATAGCCTCCCTTCTTAATATTTGACAATAATCTGCTAATATTACAGAATTCCACTTGCTCTAGTAACGTTTTTCCATTCCCAAAAGTCTTGATGGAAGTGCTAGCTGTATTTATTATTGTGCTCATATTAGAATGTAAATTGTGGACTATAAGGGACATATCACAGCATAGTGAAATACTTGTATCGTGTCCATTAATTTTCCGCTTCTTTGTTTCCCAAAAAGCTAGTAAAAACATACAATGGACACCCGTTCGGTTAATTTGGTGTTAAATTTTCTATTTCTCGTATTCAAGGTTCAATAAAAATATCTTCTTTTAGTTTTTCTTCTGTATTTCCCAAAAATACAGAAGGAAATTTTCCGGACGGTGTTTAAAATCGTCGCCTTCTGGATCTAGCTCCTTAACAAACTTTTTCATGAGCTCTAAGTTTAACGTCCAGAGGTGGTATGATCCTTATTTTATCCATTAAAGATTGATGTCGAAAATTCTCCTCTTCGTATAAAGATGGCTCTATCGTAGTGATCATTTTTCCTTAATGTAATGATTTTCTCTGTTACGCCTGTCCCAAATCTATAGTATTTGGTGTAAGCTGATTGCAAGCCCAAAATAATTGCAATAACTTTAAAATCCACACAAATATTTCTGGAATAGTCTTTCTTAAAAAAATTTCAGATTTCTGTAAATTTCATTCATAGAAACAACTCGACTCACTGGAATGGAAGAGTAAAAATTTAAATTATTGTATATAACGAAACTGTTCAACTTTTATAGAAATGGACAAATTTGCTTAGCATGCAATAGAAATTAATAAAATTTTCATGTCTGTTGCTAAAAATATTAATTCGCATTTATCCATTACCACCACTAAACCAATGCTAGTGTTCTTGGAATAATTTGTACTTTATAACTACATATTGTTTTTATTTTGTCAATTATTGACTTAGGTTAAAAGTTTTGTTGGCCAGTGTTATAATTACCTATAAGTTATAAAGGTAATTATAACGCCTCATACAATTGTAATTTATGTCCTTGCCTTATAAATAATTTAAATTATTCTTAAAATTTCCTGCAGTAACAGTGTTTAGCTACTTCCTGGTTTGACAGCCCTATTGAATTGAAATAAAGCACATAATTGTTTTACACAATATTATTTCGAACATCAACGTATTCTGTATATGGAGATGCGTGCATTCTACCAGTATAAATAAAACAATGCAAATAATAAACAGAAACGTAGTTCAATCGTTCTGTATGCACAAATATACGCTCAAGTACGTATGCAACGAAACAGTTCAAAATACACTATCGCTCATAAGTATTTGGTCACCCTTGTTTCATTACAATTTCTATGGAAAAGCTGTAAATATAAAATTTATTTCTGTAGTAAGAAATAGTTTCACAGTAAACTTTAAAATCTATAAAGCTTATTCAAAAATAATTTTGGGATTACCCTATTATTCACAATGAATGATAATACCCTAATAAAACTCCAGGTAGAATAATTGCACTTAAGGGAATAGATCTCTCAATTCTCGGAAATTTTCGATTATGATTGTATTTTAAGGTAGGGTGTTATTGTAAACTACTAAGTATTTATATTTGGATATTTTGGTAAAATTGCAGGTAGTTTTTGTGAGGTGCTCATAGTGATAACATCGTGTGTTTCGAAGAAGTTCAATCGGTTGGAAATGCCTAAACGGAAAGAATTGATTGAAGAAACACGATCGTTTATAATCGCATACCATAAAACTGGCAAAAGCAACTTCGAAAGTGCCACAGAACTTAAATTAAATTAGTTCATCGTGGATTATATCATCAAAAAACACCGCGGATGTGGAAGTGGGTTGAGCAGAACTCGAAAAGGCAGACCAAGGGCAACAACCTGAGCAGAAAATCTTGCAATGGTGGTAACAAGGAAGAGAAATAGACGGTAAATAGCCCCAGAAATAACAGTAGAAATGAATGCTGTTCGTCGAAAACCCATAAGCGTCTTCACAGTTAAACGGCGATTGAAAGAAGTCGGTCTTCATGGACGAATTGCAATGCGCAAGCCGCTTCTACTCAAGCAAAAACGTTTAAAGTGGGCACGCGATCACCAAAATTGGACCATAGAAGACTGGAATAAAGTATTGTGGACAGATGAATCCAAATTCGAGATTTTCGGTTCATGAAGACGTGTTTACGTGAAGAGGCCTGTGGGTGAGCTTGCCCGGGAAGAATGCATAGCCCCTACTGTTAAGCACGATGGAGGTTCAGTCATGATATGAGGTTGCTTTTTTTGATCAAATGTGGACGATCTCGTAAAAATCGAAGGTATACTAAAAACAACAGTATAAGCGCATATTAGAGGAAAACGCAATCCCCTCTGGAATTAAAATTTTGGGACAGAATTTTATCTTCCAACAAGATAATGACCCGAAACACACTTGCAAACTATGCCGGGAATATTTGCAGAAATTGGAGAACGAGGGGACCGTAATAGTTATGGCGTGGCCTCCCCAGAGTCCCGATTTAAATCCCATCGAGTTGCTGTGGGAAGAACTTGACCGAGAGGTGAGAAAATCGGCCCCCACATCTGCTGTTAATATGTGGAAGAACCTGCAAGAGGCATGAGGTAAAATAAAACCTGTGACATTACGAAAATTAATTGCGTGCTGCAGAAATAAAGGAGGGCATATAGACGAGTCTAAAATTTAGATAAATATATTATACAATCATTTATTTTAAATGTAAAAATATATATTTTTCGTATATGTAAATAATAAAAAGTTTAGTATTTCGATTTTGATTTTTGTTACAATTTGCGGGTTAAATGCGAGTGACTTATGAGTGATAGTGTACCTCGCTTCACGTTCAACTCATCGAGGTACTCATGCACCCCCAATAAAGTAGAAATGTTCGACACTGTCGATCTTGCACCTATTGGGGAAGCGTCTGGTAACTACCCGGCAGCGTCAGTGACACCGCCGGTCAAGTAAACCGACCTCGGTCCCCTGACATACAATGACACGACAAAAGTTGCTGCCGGTCAGTATATGTTCGTTCTTTTGCGTATAAGAAAAACTAAATATAATTGCTATATAAAAGACATTACATAAAACAATAATATTATTAATCACATAATAATATACATAAAACGCATAATATGCATTCCAAATAAAAATAAAACATTTTAATTTTAATATTAAGTCTTTAGCAAGTAGCTTATTACTTTGATTTTAATGGCAATTCAATAATTGATGTTATTTTGTTATAATTTGTCAATACTGTAGCACTACCATGCAAAACTAAATGATACTAATACTTACTAATTTAATTTTAACAAAACTCTGAAACAAAAATATACCTATCATGGAAAGTTAGAAATCAAACTCTATTGTAAATATAAAAAACGAAAACCTTTCAATTATTTATTTATTTTATTTTGCAGTTTTCTTGTATTAACTTGAAGTAAACAGTATAATGGCAAAACTTTTATAAAGAAAATTTTACGTCGAACTTAAAGTAGAAAAGTGGAATTAAAAGGAAAAGAATGAACACAAAAAGAAGACATATGACATTCGGTCTCATACTTTATTGATTTACGTACAGTTTAATGTTACTAGGAGTCCAGAATTTTAAAAAAGCTTCTTGATTCTAGTTAAAACAATTATTTCAGAAAGTTTTGACGAACATATTTTCAATTTTTTCCTATGTAGTATTTTATTGTAGTAATGGCGTATAAAATAGGAGATTATATACAATATATAAGTCTCGACATATTACTATGTAGGATACTCAGAGTTTTCTTCACCTATCTGTAGCTATTGGATAAAATAGTTCTTCTTCATCGTAATAAGACGATAAAGTAACAACTTAATGGAATAATCATCACGTAGAAGATTGAAAATTTTCAGTCGTAATTCTGGAGTAGACAAACAAATGCGAGCATTCATTTGTTTTGCCTTTAATTTTATTTTTTCCTATAATTTATTCCAAACTTGATGTGGTCTAGGTGCATTACGTGTCAATTCTTTTATTTCTGTAAAAATAATGCACAGTATTATACGATATTTGTGACATAAGCAAAACTTTCTTATGTGAAAGAGCGAGATGGAGTATATATATCCCATTTATTCCTATCGTTACAGTTGTCCTGAAGCAGAAAGTAGAAGATTGCTTCTTCTCCTCCTCCTACTCTTTCACGGCCGTTGATAATTATTCCTTTTTCAAGATAGTCAATGAAAGTATTCCACGCGCATCCCAAAAAACCGATGCCATGACCTTGCCCGCAGATGAAACGGTCTTAGTATTCTTTGGAGCCGATTTTCCCTTTTTAGTCCATTGCATTGATTGTTCATTTTTCTCGGATGTGAAGCGATGGGCCTATGTTTCATCTATGGTTATGAAACGGCGCAAAAATTCTGCTGTTTTTGCTCGAGTGTGAACAAACGCGGCACCCATCTCGCACACAGCTTTCTCATGTCCATATTTTCAGATAATATGCGATGTACCGCATTTTTTGAAATGCCTACTATATCTGCTAGCTCGCGCACCTTCAGTCAACGGTCATCCAGTACCGCTCAATGGATTTTCTTCACCATTTCTGGAGTCGTCACCTCACTTGGTCGACCACTGCAATGCTCATCTTGGTAGCTCGTACGGCCTCGTTTAAACTTTGCTACCCAATATTTCACTGTTGTAAACGAACAAGCAGACTCATCCAGAGTAGAATCCAGTTCAGCTTTTATATCGATTGGATTGAGGCCTTTCATATAAAGATATTGTATCAATTAACGATGGCCAATTTTCTCCATTTTTACAATTTCACTGAAAACGTTCACTATTGATGGCTGCTAAACAACGTGGAGTCTTCAAACTTGAAGCATATGCTTTATAGATTGTGTACTTTCTAATACAGTGATATTTTTTACTATCACCATCTCTAGTTCAAGCCGGGTACTTATAGGACCACCCTCGTATATTTCGAACAGTTCCATAAAACTTACTTTTCTAAAGGCATAATGAGACTTGAATATTGATGGATTAGATTTAACGAATTACAAGTAGAATACGTTGAAAAATAAAATAAAGTTTTGTCTAAAAGTTTGATAAAAAATTGAGGGAGTTTTGTCCAAAGCTCTTAATATGAAATATTTCATTTTTAGCAAATTTTCCATGTAGATTTAATGACGTACGTACATATATACAAAAATTAACACTTCAGCGTTTCTAATTAAAGAAATTTCCAGCTAATTCTCGCTCTATTACTTCAGTTTAATCACTAAGGTTAATATATAACCCCTTTCCACATTAACTTTCGTAATTCTGTATACGTATTTCGACAACTAAGTTGTCATCATTAGCAGATAATTAAGCAGTGTTGCACCAGGAGAACTACGGTAATAAATACTCGTACGAAACAATTACACTGTGCGTCTTGGCTTTCAACGGTACGGATCGTGTGCAAGATTAATTGTTTCGTGCGGGTATTTATTGCCGTAGTTCTCCTGGTGCAACACTGCTTAAATATCTGCTGATGATGACAACTTAGTTGTCGAAATACGTATACAGAATTACGAAAGTCAATGTGGAATATAACCCCTATATAGTAACCTTAGTGATTAAGTTAATCAACCACAGGCTCCATCAAATTCAGCTATTACTTCAGAATATTTATTTTCCACTAGGAAATAAATAAAGCGCTCATTTACTCCATAGTGTTTTATTTATTCCTTAGTGTAATGGAATTTTACAACGTAACGACCTCGACAATCAACTATTTGTTTCCCAGATACAATATTTTACACAGCGCATGTCAAATTTTTAGCTTAATGATTATCATTTCATTTTGCACATCTATAATTGTCCTATATATAAAATTTAATACATCCTTCACGTATATATTCACTATCAATATTACTTTTTCTACTTTCCGGGCGAAAATAGATTCTAACAAGGGACGACACGAAAATCATACATCAATAAAAATATTTTATCCTGAAAATGGCATGTTTTATAAACAATAAATAATGCGAAATAGACATTGATGTTCATGAAGCTATATTGAACTTGACCTCAGTCGATATCCGAATAGATTTTGCGCAATTTCAACCTCAAAATGGCGCCCGCAAACAAAACAAACGAATTACTTGTGTCGACTCGAAGCCAAATGAAGAGAAAATGATTGTTCATATAAAACGTGTTAATTGTTTGTTGTTAGTATTAGTGAAAAATGCACCGGTTATATGAAATTATAAATATCGAATTTCTTCTGATATTTTTATTGATAATACGTAAGTTATATATTTTGCCTATTGTTTTCAAAACTAGTTATATTTCGTTGCTATTAAATTATAACTAAATATGTGTTTATTCAAAATAATCATCCGTTTTTGCCTTTCTTTTTGCCCTCTATTTTTCATATTAATTAATATTAAAAACGTCCTAAAAAGACATAATTTCATTTCACCTCTGTATATTTACACCTATAATGTTATTAAATGTTTTTTCCCCATAAATTTCCCAGAACTTGTAATATAATATCGTAAAGATACCTTGTAGCCATAGTAACGTATAATTATTGATTCAAGGGCTATGTGGAACTTCCACCACTTCGGAGCATCGCACGAAAGAAGCTTTGGAGAAGGTAAGCGACATCTATTGCTACCGTTGCGATACTATGATAGACGGAGAGAGATGCCAGGACCTAAAGGATAACTTTACTATTTTTAGAGCTAAATGCTCCAACGAACAAAAGACCTGCAAGGTTAGTAAAATGTACAATAGTTTGTTGGTTTGCAGAATGTTTAGTTTTCAGTCGCCGATTTTGTTGTGTAATTCTATTATGGGAACTTCGATCAATAAAATAATTCCTTTCCTTAATGTGTAATTTGTTTTATAATAATTTTAGATAATATGATGGCAATAAAGAGAAAAGAATTAAATGCTGTGATTAATGAAATTAATTATATTTCAATTAATTAAATTATAAATTAACTATTAAATTAATGGAGTCTTACTCAAAACTAAAGAAATTGAATGTAGCACTACCTAGATTACTTATAAGCTCTTTCGAAGCTCTCTGTTGAATACACTGAGAAAAAGAATTTCTTAATTCAACAAAGTATCGAATATCATTTCTTCATAAGTTGAATTAAAAAATAAAGGGTTTTCCAATAGGGACTTGACAACTTTTAATTCAATTTGTGAACGCACCCTTTCACTAATCATCGAACTGTCACTGTCAATTTATTCAGTAAACTTAACATTTTCATCATGGTAAAGTACACGAACGAACAACGTCTGCAAATTATAAAAATTTACTACAGAAATTCGGAGTCGGTGACCGCTACTTTAAGAGCGTTAACTCCGATTTTCGGTCGTAATTCTCGCCCTAGTAGGCAGGCAGTAACAAGTTTAGTGCAAAAATTTGAGTCTACATATTCGTTGTGTGATGTTGCCGTGCCAGTGGAGACAACGGGTTGGTCGAAGTGTCGAAAATATCGCTGCCGTTGAAACGTCCGTAGCAAATGATCCAAATCAGTCAATTCCACGGCATTCTCAAGAGTTGAGCATCGCCCAGACCACTTTATGGCGAATTTTTGTGTAAGGATCTTGGTTTACACCCATACAAGATCAAGCTGACTCAAGAATTGAAGCCGATGGACCATTTGAAGCGACGTACGTTTTCCGATTGGGCTCTGGAAAAGATGCGCCAAGATGATCAACTTCATCGCAAAATCATTTTCAGTGACGAAGCTCATTTTTGGCTCAATGGGTTCGTCAATAAGCAAAATATGCGTTATTGGTCGGGTGAAAATCCACATGTGCTTCATGAAACACCACTGCATCCACAAAAAATAACTGTTTGGTGCGGTTTGCATGCCGGCGGCGTCATAGGGCCATATTTTTTCGTCGACGATAATGATCGTCACGTTACTGTGAATGGTAATCGTTATTGCGCCATGATTACCGATTATTTTTGGCCCGAATTGGAAGATATGGACTTGGACAACATGTGGTTTCAACAGGACGGTGCCACAAGCCACACAGCACACGTTACAATCGATTTATTGAAGAGTACGTTTGATGAGCGTGTTACCTCAAAAATGGACCAGTCGATTGGCTGCCTCGTTCGTGCGATTTAACGCCTCTAGACTTTTTCCTTTGGAGCTACGTCAAGTCATTGGTCTATGCCAACAAGCCGACAACGTTGGAAGAGCTCAGAGCCAACATTGAACGCGAAATAGCAGCCGTTTCGGCCGAATTGTGTGGCTGAGTTATCGAAAATTGGGTCCAACGAATCGACCACTGCAAACGTGCCCCCGGTAGCCATATGAACGAAGTCGAGTTCCATTCATAAATGTTTTGATTGTAATTCAACCCGATAATAAAGTTTTTGAAATATCTCAAATGGTCTGCATTTTATTTTGAAAAAAAGTTGTCAAGTCCTTATTGGACCCTTCAGCTAGTCAAATAAACATAAAGTGATGCATAGGGTAAGCAATTAAAATATTTTGCTTCAATACATTCAAGATAAAGATAAAATGTTTTCCTTTTAGCAATTGTAAAGATTTCATTTTATATTATTTTCTGGTTAATTTACAGAATTCAGAAAGAAAATTTTATATTTACACTCATCCATGGGCAAAAAATACATAAATAAAAGGTGTCCCAAAATTAACGCAAGATTTGAATTAAGTAGAAAACACAGGTTTTAGTCTTTTGATTGTTATTTTTTTATTGAATCATAAAGTACATAGGATAGGGTTATTTATGGAATAACACATCGGGCGAATGGCCTCCACGGCTTTGCATGCACATATGCATTCGTTTGTGGAAATTTTCCTTGACCATTATGGATAAATGTGGCTGAATGTCGTTGATGCAGTGTTGAATCTCCTCCTTTAATGCATGGGTGGTTGTGGGCTTGTTGACATAGATCTGTGATTTCAAATAACCCCATAAAAAGAAATCTAATAGTGTTAAATCACACAATCTAGTGGGCCAATTCTGATCACCGAAACGAGAGAGTACACGACCTGGAAATGTCTGATGCAGTAATTGAATTGTTTCACAGGCTGTATGGCATGTGTCACCGTCTTGTTGAAACCACATGTTTCGCTGTGCATGGTCATTAGGCTTCAGCTGTTGTGTTAATTGAATTTTGTAAGCATGGAGACACAGATCTTTAGTGAGTAGAGAACTTCTTGAAATTTGCAATTCTTGTCCACGACACCGAATTGAGGTTACTGGATTGTCACCGACACTCTCACGCACTGCTTCGATATTGACATTTGAACGGCTTGTTTTTGGACTACCAGTGTGTTTGGCGCCCCCAACGGATCCAGTCTCCCTGTATTTTTCAATTAATCTCTTCACAGTTGACGAAGTTAAAACACTATTCCGACCATATGTTGTATGAAATTTTCGAACTGCGGCCGCCAAGCTTTCATTATTTTTGAAATATTGTTCAATAATGAAGACACATTGTTCTATGGTGTAACGTCGAATCGTTTTTTTTAGGGCTGCCAACACTTTACTGCACAAATCGCGACAAATTCAAATCTTGAGTTAATTTTGGGACACCCATTATATAGAAATAACAAAGTATTGTGATTACTTGGAATATATAATATATTTATTTGATTTATGTAATTAAGAAAGGAAACAACTACGAAGAGGAAGAGTGGCTTAACAAAATATTAAATCGTATTATTTAAAAATATATATTAATCTTTATATTATAATGTTTATAAATGGTTGTTCACGTCAAATCATTGTTTTGTCTTATTTCTTATAAAAATAAAACCAAAAAGTTGAATTTAATGGTAGCCGTGTTTGTAAGTACACGTCGTTGTTTGTTCGGTCAACAGATATATTGTCGAATGTACGATTATAGTGATATAAGTGTTTTCACTTCTGTCGAAGATATAAACTTTGGAATGTTTTTTTCTTCTTACAATGGCATATCAAATACTATCTACTAAAGAAAAAATGCATCTTATAGAATACTCTAATAATAAGTACATATATAAAGTTTGTAAAACATGGAAAAAATTATAAAAGATGTTCAAACATTTCGGCATTTGGTTCTATACATAATAATACTGGATAGTCTGTAACATAAAATGCTACCAGTGTCTGTAAAAACAGATTCACGATCTTTTCAACATTATCAAGCGTTTCCGCGGAAATCCAATCTTTTACGTAGTATCAACAAAAAAACCCAAGGGTGTTAAATCAGGTGATCTAGCCGGCCATAAAATGTGTCCTCGATTACCCGTTCACGAATTTGGAAACCAATTAATTAAATATTTAAATATTCGCTGATTAAATTTGAATTGTGAGGTGGAGCACCATCTTGTTGGAAGCGGATATTAATATTATGGTCAGGTGGTGTAATTGGACCTTACTTCTTTGAAAATGCTGCTGGTGAAGCTGTAACTGTCAATGGTGATCGATATCGTCGGATAATAACAGAATTTTTGTGGCCTAAATTAATGAATATTGATCTAGACGATATGTGGTTTCAACAGGATGGCGCTACACCTCACTGTGCACACGAATCAATTGATTTACTGAGAGAAAAATTTCCTGTACGTGTAATCTCAAGAAACGGTGATGTTAATTGGTCACCAAGATCATGTGATTTGACACCGTTAGACTATTTTGTTGTGGGTTATGTGAAAAGTCCGGTTTATAGAAGCAATCCACAATCAATTCCTGCTTTGAAAGAAGAAATTATTCACGTCATTGGTGAGATAGAGCCTCAATTATGTCAAAATCTCATTGAAAATTTTAACAGAAGAGTGGACGTCTGTGGAGCTGCAAGAGGGGGTCATTTGGCAGATATTATTTTTCGCATATAAATGTCATAACTGATACTTGAATTACCAATAAAAAGTTTTTGAAAGTGAATGCAAATTATGTGTTTTATTTATTCTGAAAAAAAAACGCGAAATTTGAAACACTCTTTAGTTTAACTAAAACTAAATCTTTGATAATAAGCATTGATGAGATGACATTTCCATGCTGGAAATGTCATCTGGCGCATATTGTGCATAAAATCAACTTATTATTTATTATCCTGCAAAATGATTTAACTGAAACGATGTTACGATAGTAACTCAGGAGTCGTCGATATGTATATTCGTGAATTTCATGCACCACTGGTTTTGGTTTATAAAAAATGCATCACATAAAATAATAAAAATGCCTTTACGAAATTATTTTAATATAACGCGTAGTTTTTATATCTGCGATTCTTTTCAAGCCATTTTCGTAATGTTTTTATTTTTAGTATACTTCTATTACTATTAATATCTTTATTATTTTCAGGTAAAAAGCATATCGATGTCAGCTAGTACCGAGGATGTTACTGGTAAACCGAAACTGTGGTTACTACAGCGAAATTGCACAAAAACATGTGAAGCGGGTTGTATCGTCATAGGCGAGAGGACGAAGTTGCATTCATGTACAACATGCTGTGAGAACAGTCTTTGTAATAGCGGTAGTGGATCTGATAGTCTTTTCAATAAGGGATACATTAAAAAATTTGTAGTATTTATTTGTTTACAAAAATTTATTGAATTTGTAAACTTTCCGCTGTAATATTATTAACTAATAAAATTTATGAACACACGAATATAGTTTTATGTTTATGTTCGAAATCAATAAATATAGAGTGCATTTCTGACCTGGTACAATGAGTATGACATTTGTGAAATACGAAGGTAGTTTGCCAAGTAGTGAGAATGGAAAAGAAAAACGAATTTTTTAAATACAAAATAATTTTTATTTTTCAATATATCCTCCTCAAAGAGCAATACATTTATTCTAACGTTGCTCCAATGCCCTTATGCCATCTCTAAAATGCGATTCCGGAAGGCTTGCACAATACTCATTTACGAAGATGATAAGCTCGTCGTTAGACGAAAATTTCTTTCCACCCAGTGCCGTTTTTAATTTTGGAAAAAGGTGGAAGTCGGAAGGGGCTAGATCCGGCGAATAAGGCGTATGCGATACTAATTGGAAACGCAACTCGTGGATTTTGGACATCGCAACTGTGCTGGTATGCGAGGGAGCGTTGTCTTGGTGAAACAGAATCTTTTTCTTTGTCATTCCTGTCCGTTTAGCACGAATCTCAACATTTAATTTTTGTAGAAGTTCTGCATAATTTTGTCCGTTTATTGTGGCACCTTTCTGAAGGTAATCAATGAGTAAAATGCCCTTTGAATCCCAAAAAATTGATGCCATCACCTTGTTTGCCGATAAAATGGTTTTCGCTTTCTTTGGAGGTGCATAACCACGTTCTAACCATTGTTTCGACTGTTGTTTAGTTTCGGGTGTACTGTAGTGTATCCAAGTTTTATCGCAAGTAACAAATCGCCTACAAAAATCAACCGGATTCCGCTTACAAAGGTCCAAACACTCATCAATATTATATTCGGAGAATAGAAACGCGGGTAGCTGTTTATATTTCGGGAGCTGGCAACACTGTTAATGTTGCCTCGGATCTTATGATTGCATCGTGAAGTTTGTCATTTTTGACGATATATTTACCTTTACAGTTTTATTATCCGGTCGCCATTTCTATTGTTGACAGTAATTTGAAAATTTTATGTCAGCGAAAAAATGGAATTAACTCGCGAATATTCTCGTGCAATTATTTTTCATAACTTTAGGCGTGGATTATCTCAACAAGAATGCATCGACGAGCTGAATTCTTTGTATGGTGATGAAGCACCATCGAAAACTACAGTATATCGTTGGCATAGTGAATTCAAACTTGGACGGTGTTCTTTGGACGATGAATTTCGTGATGGTCGTCCCACAAATTTTGTTGTTTCGGAAAATATTAATGCAGTGCCTGCATTGATAATGCAAGACCGTCATGTGACATACCGTGAGATCGAGGCATCTATATGTAGGTATTAGTAACATCAGCGTGCATAAGATCCTGCATGAACATTTAGTCGTTAAGAAGCTATGTTCACGTAGGATACCACATAATTTGACAACCGCATAAAAAAGGACTCGCGTCGATTGGTGACAAGAAATGCACAAAAAAAAAAACAATGGCGGTGCTTCAAAGAACGTCTATAAAGTCACAGGTGACGAATTTCGGATCTATACGTATGAGCCCGATAGTAAACAGCAGTCGACTGTGTGTATATTCCAAGATGTGCCAAAACCAACAAAAGTTGTTCGCGCTCGAAGCACATCAAAACAAATGGTCGCCTGTTTTTTCGGAAAAACCGGTCACGTTGCAACCGTGCCTTTAGAGAGTTGTAGAACGGTCAATTCCGAATGGTACGCAACTATTTGCTTGACAAAAGTTTTTGAAGAAATAAGGAAAACAAACCGAAAACGACAGATCATTCTCTACCATGACAATGCGAGCTCTCAGAGGTCGGTTCAAACAATCGAATATTTGACCGGGCAAAACATTGAATTGATGAGCCATCCGCCACACAGCCTTGATCTAGCACCATGTGATTTCTTTATGTTCAAACACGTGAAGAATAAACTTCGTGGTCAACGGTTTTCTACGCCGAAAGAGGCAGTTGACGCATTCAAAACTCATATTTTAGAGATACCGCCTTCACAATAGCAGCAATGCTTTTCGGATTGGTTTAAACGAATGCAAAAGTGCATTGATTTTCAAGGAGAATATTTTAAAAAGCATCTATTTTCGATAATAAAAATTTTTTGTTTGTTTGCTATTAAATATATATATATATATATATATATATATATATATATATATATATAAATTATAAAATAAAAAGGATTTGAAAGAAATATATAAATATATACGAAAATAAAGCCAATGGAAAATATGATTAATCGGAAGTCGGAATAAAACTTCATAAATTTCAAATTTAAAACGAACAGTAAAATAAAATATATGCACTGTGAAAATTGAACTGTGACAAACTTGGAGCATAAGTTTAAATGAAGACCTTTGACATTTGCGAAAAAAATTAATCAAATCGAAGTTCGAGCTGTCATAAAGTACCTTGTTTCAAAGTCTTTAATTTGAAGGAACATAAAAAGGAGTTGGATTCCACCGTAAAATATTTGTTCCCGTTGTCCAAAATGTATTACTTTGCAAGGTGACTACGTTGGAATAAAAATTCTCAGAAATCTCCTGACATTCTAAAGCCCCCTCGTCAGAATTGAGATTTTAATCTCTCCTAAGATAATTCTTTTTATATAAATAGTGTATTTCGAGAAAAATATGGTAATATCGAAAATAATTTTCCTTTTTGAATTGATTAATATAATTTTAAAGTAATTGAAACCGTCCCAATAAAAATTTGTCGAATTAAGTTCGTAATATTGTACAATACATTTGAACAAAGCAGTTTTACATTGTTTAATATTCTAGAATTTTAGACTTATTATTTGTACTGTGTCGGTAACTTTAACATTTTAATTTTGACGAATTTAACCGGCATGATTGACGTGGAAATGTTATCTGTCGTAAATTCTGTAGTTAAAGTTGAGCACTTCGGCTTTTATTATGCTATCGTTAGTTATTTTATTTATAACATCCTTAAGCTATAAAAGCATAGTTCCGATGTTATTTAATCTCTTACTTTTATCGTGAAGCGATACAGTGAATTAGTAATAATGCAATTAAAGAATTCATAAATCTACGTACAAATTTGTGTACATCCTTCTCAGCAAGAAGTATACATGCCGAATAGACTGCGTAATAGGCCATGCGGTTTTTCTTTATAAATGACACTTTATTATGGAATCTTTTATACTATATTGACGCATTCCGGTAAATTAGCTGGCATATAAATTTAAGCGAAGATTAGTTTGTGGCGTATGAATAAATAAAATACATAATTTGCATTTACTTTCAAAAATTTTTATTGGTAATTGAAGTATCAGTTATGACATTTATATGCGAAAAATAATATCTGCCAATTGGCCTCCTCTTGCAGCTCCACAGACGTCCACTATTTTGTTAAAATTTTCAATGACATTTTGACATAATTGAGGCTCTATTTCACCAATGACACGAATAATTTCGTCTTTCAAAGCAGGAATTGATTGTGGATTGTTTTTATAAACCTGACTTTCCACATAACCCCAAAGAAAATTGTCTAACGGTGTCAAATCACATGACGTTGGTGGCCAATTAATATCACCGTTTCTTGAGATTACACGTCCAGGAAATTTTTCTCTCAATAAATCAATTGCTTCGTGTGCAAAGTGAGGTGCAGCGCCATCCTGATAAAACCACATATCCTCTAGATCAATTCAGGCCACAAAAATTCGGTTATTATCCGACGATATCGATCACCATTGACAGTTACAGCTTCGCCAGCAGCATTTTCATAGAAGTAAGGTTCAATTACACCACCTGACCATAATGCACACCAAACACTAACTCGTTTAGGATGCATAGGTTTCTCATGAATAATTCGTGGATTTTTCTCACCCCAGATGCGGCAATTTGCATTTAAAATTTACTGTAACTCTAACTTACAAAATAAACTTAGATTCAAAAAATTTCTATTGGAAGTAACTAGGTAATGGATAACTGTAGATTCAAATAAATGCAGCTTTGTACCTGGCACTTCTTCGCGTACTTCTAAAAAGGCTCCGTGCAACGATCCACCTTTCAGGTTGTCAGAACAACTAGGAGACCACGTTTTAGAAACAATAGTCACCGGTGTAAAAATTAATCCAACTAGAACGTGTACAGTATGCTCTTCAAAAGGAAAGCGGAGCGAAACAAGATATATTGGGTCTGGGAAAAAGTTCGTGGCGTTTTTCCCGATAGATGGCATTGGTTGCCGATAACTAAAGAACAACAAGTCACAGTGACACCACCGACGGCTCGTTTTTTAGATGACCTTCCGAACGTTAGTTTGAGCGTAGAAACATTGTAATCGGTGCAGTGGTTGGAAAGTTATTCGCACTTGAAAATGGAGAAGAATAATGAGAAATTTCGCTATATTCTGCAATATTATTATGATAAGGGGAAGAACGCTGCGCAGGCTTGTGATAAAATTTGTGCTGTGTACGGTGAAGGTACTTTATCGAAATCTGTTGGGCGGAAATGGTTCGCTCGCTTTCGTTCTGGAAATTTCAATGTGAAAGATGAGTCACGCTCCGGTCGTCCAATCACTGAAAAATCTGATGAAATTCTTGAAAAAGTCCAACAAGATAAGCATATCAGCAGTGTCGATATTGGCATGGAGCTAGGCATTGACCACAAAACTGTTTTGAACCATTTACACAAAGCTGGTTACAAAAAAAAGCTTGACGTATGGGTTCCTCATGAGTTGAGCGTGAAAAACATGATGGACCGAATTAACATCTGCGATGCGCTGCTGAAACGGAATGAAATCGACCCGTTTCTGAAACGTTTAATAACCGGAGATGAAAAATGGATTACGTACGATAATCGGAAGCGTAAAAGATCGTGGATAAAGGATGGTGAGCCGTCACAAGCGTTCGCTAAGCCAACATTGACGCCAAAAAAAGTGATGCTGTGTGTATGGTGGGACTGGAGGGGAATCGTCCACTACGAGCTACTTCCAACTGGTCAGACGATTGATTCTCAACTCTACTGTGCACAACTAGAGAGATTACGCCAGGCGATTGAAAGAAAACGGCCCGAATTGATTAATAGGAAAGGTGTTGTCTTCCATCATGACAACGCCCGACCACACACTTCTTTGATGACCCGTCAAAAATTGAGAGAGTTTGGTTGGGAAGTTTTGATGCACCCACCTTACAGTCCGGATATAGCACCCTCTGACTATCATCTGTTTCGATCTCTGCAGAACTCTCTCAATGGAATTAAGTTGGTTTCAAAAGAAGCCTGTGAAAACTACTTGATTCAGTTTTTCGACCAGAAACCACAGAAGTTTTTCACCGATGGGATCATGGATCTACCAAAAAAATGGCGAAACATTGTCGATAATAATGGAGCATATTCGGTTTAAATGAATTCGTCCACGCGCCATGCGGGGACCAGTTGAATTTTACTGAAAAAACGCCACGAACTTTTTCCCAGACCCAATATTTGCAAAATCTGCTATGTACCATTACACGTAGGTGATTGCTATACGGCATATCATACTAAAAAAATATAAAAAGTTGTTTAAAAGATTTGTACAAAATTTCATTTCAATTCATTTCAATTCATTTTGTATAAATAAAGTTTATTGAAGGTTATTTATATTGTTTCAGTCCCACATTGAATTACGAAATTATAGCCGGTGACGTGAGATAGCTTCAGCGTAAAATTGCTGGCCAACAATGTGTTAATATTGTGGCATCCATATACTCGTACCATTTCTCACCATTTATCTCACGCCAGGTGGAATTCTTGAATGCGGCCAGAGGTAAGTTCAGGAAGGGTAGCAATCTTCGTTTGGATGTATTTCATTTATTTTGCTTTTAACCTTCTACACATCGCATGCTTTCTATATAATAATAATAATAATAATAATAATAATAATAGCTTTATTGTAATTCGTCGAAAAGAAAGAAATACAAACGTCATGACATAGATATGTTACATATATAATTTAAAAAAGAAAGGAGTAAATAAAATGTATTATATCTTAAATAAATCTATGATTCATATATTCAGATATGCTATATGGTTCCAGCTCAATTAAGAGATCACGAACTCTCGATTTAAATACTGAAAATACCCTAACCTCTCTGAACGATTCGGGCAAGTGATTAAAAAATTTAATGGCAGAGTAGCGGAGTCCACTTTCCACCAAGGCAAGGCGGTGTTTAGGATAGTAGTAATCATTTTTGTGTCTTGTGGAGTAATCGTGAGTAGCGATATGCTCCTCAAACAAATGTTCATGCTTGTAAGCAAAAAGCAGGACCTCAAAAATATATATCCCAAAAACAGTTAGGAGAAAATGTTCTCTGAACACGCCCCTGCACGACTGCTCAAAATTCATGTTGTGCATTATTCTGAGGATTCTTTTCTGAATTATAAATAGGCGATCCAATTCACTGATCGTTCCTTAATTTTGAACCGCACCTTGTATATATGTACTAAGATTATTGCGTACCATATACATATAGTTGAATGGTTAAAAGCAATAAACAGAGAGACTGAGTTTAATTACTGTTGTACTTGAGAAAATGTCAATTAAATCCATTAACAGATCAGCTTGTGGTGGTCGTGTAACGCGCGCGTATTGTCTCATCTCTGTAAATTACAGTTTATAATTTCGCATTCAAACTAGACAAAGATGTTCTTTACGTTTCTTGTCCAATTTATTCTACGTTTCGTTATGATCAATGCGAATACGCAAGGTACTGACAATTTTTTCACAATCGATCTTCCTTCGTTCTACGAAAAACAAATCGTGCATCCCAAAATATACGAGACAACGACACGTCGCAGACGCGCAGTAAACAGAAATTTCCATTACGTAGAAACAGTACCGGCGAAAATCGTAAAATTTAACGAGTGGATATTGGATTTGAACCAAGACGACGGAAACTCTTTGAAATTTCATTCGGATTTTAAGATTATTTACGACAAATTGGACGCCGAAAGAGAGAACGTCATTACGGTCAATGAATGCGATTTCAAATCCGGGACAGTTCGCGGCTTCGAGGATGCTTCTTTCGTTACTGTCACGATATGCGGCCCCGAGATAAGGGGTTTTATAAAAATAGACGAAGATTCTTATTTGATTGAACCGTTTAACTTGACCGCCGGTGCAAGTGACGCGCACGTTTTGTACAAAAGATATGACAGAGGGAAAAGATCTTCGGACGAGTTCGAAGAAAAGAAATGGGAATATTTTAATCTGACTGGGGACACGATCGACTTGGAGGATGGTGATGGTGACTCTAATGACGACGCGATCGAAGATGGGGTTGGAAATTCGATGGAGTTTGGTAGAAGTGAACCTCAAATTGTAACCTACGTGGAATGGGAACTGGAGCGTGATGGCGCAGATGACCTTGGATATTTCGTTGATTCCGCGTGGGAATCAAAAATAATTAGTAAGTAATTACCAATTTTGTTTGCTTCTTAATAAGTGAAATAATAAACAAACAATATAATGAAAAATTATCGGACAGGTCAATTTTTAAATTGAATTTAAAGTCTTTTAAGTAAAAAAAAATGAATTTACAGTGTGGTTCATGTATTTGCACCAATTGATTAATGAGTTTTGTTAAATGGACCACGCTGTATACTTCTATAAAGTAGATAAAGCGAACAATCTTAAAACAAAATATTTTTCTACACAGTTTATTGTTGCTAGTTTTAGCGTATTAATTGTTTAAAATATTCTTTATTGATTTCATAACAAATATCTAATCTACAGTAAAATACATGAAAAACT
This sequence comes from Dermolepida albohirtum, assembly GCA_031893035.1. Lineage (NCBI taxonomy): Eukaryota > Metazoa > Arthropoda > Insecta > Coleoptera > Scarabaeidae > Dermolepida > Dermolepida albohirtum. The sequence goes on along the minus strand of JAVIWB010006120.1, from coordinate 249,196 downwards.
TTCTCTAAAAGTTGAAGCGAAATATTTTGTGCTTCTGGGCGTATTTTGTCTTTGAGATCATCGATGTATCTCTCTGAGATACTGGCTAGTTAGTGCCCTAGAAGTGTCATAGAATCCTTAGCAAGTAAGGAATAGGGGCTTGGTATACAGCTATTAACCACAGTTGATAGAGGCATGACTATATACTGAATATAAGGTACATGAAGTATTTTGTATATCCGTACGTATTCTGTCTTTGAGGTCATCCATGTTATCCGGCCTTTATACATATTGGGTTCGCAACTAAGTACTTTCGGTTTTTACTGATAGAGAGCGTTGCTTTATTTTTTGTATAACGTATGTTAGTGCTGTACTTTACCGTTTGTCGCGTGATACTAGTCACATTGACGTAACTTCAGAAGCAAGTAGTGTGTGATTTTTATTAAAGCTATTAGTTGTGGGTTAATTTTAAATGGAGTGCAGAAACGAACATTTTCGACATATTTTACTATTTTATTTCCGTAAAGGAAAGAAAGCTGCGGCGGCTCACAAAAAGATATGTGAAGTTAATGGTGCTAATTGCTTAAAAGAGCGCACGTGTCAGAATTGGTATAAAAAATTCCGTTCTGGAGATTTTTCCCTCAAAGATGAGCAACGTTCTGGTCGGCCTACTGAAGTTGATGATGACCAAATCAAAGTCATAATTGAAGAGGATCGTCATATAATTGTTCGAGAGGTTGCGGAGAGGCTACATGTATCGCACACAACAATTGAAAAACGTTTAAAATGTCTTGGGCTAGTTAAGAAGCTTAATATTTGGGTACCTCACGAATTGAAAAAAATTCATTTAACACAAAGAATCAACTTTTGCGATATGCACCTTAGACGAAATGAAACCGACCCTAAAAAGAATCATCACTGGTGATGAAAAATGGGTCATGTACAGTAACAGTTCGAAAACGATCATAGAGCAAACACGATCAACCAGCTCAAACCACATCGAAAGCTGAATTGCATCCAAAAAAGATCATGCTATCAGTTTGGTGGGATTACAAAGGTGTTGTGTTTTTTGAGCTGCTTCCAAGGAACCAAACGATCAATTCTGATGTTTACTGTGAACAATTAATAAAACTGGATGAAGCAATCAAAGAAAAACCGCCAAAATTGTCAAATCGGAAAGTGTAGTTTTCCACCAAGATAATGCAAGGCCTCACACATCTTTGGCAACTCGTGGGAAACTATCGGAGTTTGGCTGGGAAGTGATGCCACATCCCCCATACAGCCCTAATCTAACACCATCTGATTACCATTTATTTCGAAGTTTGCAGAATTCTTTGAATGGTAAAACTTTCACAAATGACAATGACCTTCACTCGCATCTGGTTCACTTTTTTGCTGATAAGGACCAGAAATTTTATGAGCGCGGAATCATGCAGCTGAAAGAAAGATGGCAAAAGGTCATTGGGCAAAATGGAAAATATATAATTGATTAAAAACTATTCTTTGTTTAAAAAAAGGGTTTTATTTTATACTACAAAACCGAAAGTACTTAGTTGCCAACCCAATACATTTGCTCTTGAAATAATCCCATAAAAAGAAATCTAAGGTTGTAATTGATGGTGATCTTGCTAGCTACTCAATGATACCCCTTCGTTCAATCTATCTATTGGTTTAGATAATTTCTTACAATTAGAGCATAGTGAAGTGGTTTTCGTCGTGTTGAAACCAATTATGTTACGGGTTAATTTCATCGTTAGTTCATTTTCGTATATAATAGTATGATTTTCCATACAGCTCATTATTTTGTACATATTTTGTGTACAGCACTGTATATTCCAGTGTTAAACTTTTCGTGAATATTATAATTAGATAATTTTCATATATTTAACAGTTTTTTATTTCAATTTTTCATTTAATGACTTGCACTTGATTTGTTTTTATTTTTATATATTATTTATTTATTTCGTTACGGTTTTATATTATTACATTTCTTAATCTAGGAGCATATTTTTATATAATCCACTAATTTACTTTTGACTTATCATTATAGAAGTAGTGTAATGTGTTTTACATGAATCATACAAAAATGCATAATTTATATCTATTGAAAATTCAAATTTGTTACTTCGATTACTTTATTAACTTACTCGTTGGCATTAATGAAATCTATATTACTATAATAACAAAACTTTATATCTGCCATTGGTATGATTAAACGCGTTTTAAATTTTCAATTTATAACAGTATTTATTACTCTAAATTCAATAAATTTTGAATTTTGAACTTACCAGGTGTACCGGAAAGTCAGTACCGGTTTCTCTAACAGACGTCGCTAGAAGTATGCAATGTTATGATTTGACATATACATATGTCATTTTATTCTACCGACATCAAGCTTCAAGGCCATACATTGCGAAAGCAACACTGTCGTAGATTTATATCTCTTTGAAAATGTCGAGTTTCTTGCCTGAAGAATTGCATTTGCGGCATGCATTACTTTTCTTATTTAATCGAAAGAAAAAGGCCGCTGAAACCCATTATTTGCTGGTAAAAATTTACGATAAGCATGCTCCAACCATAAAAATATGTGAGGCGTGATTTCGACAATTCGAAAGTGGCGAAGAACGTTCTGGTAGACCGAAAAACTTTGAACCAACCCAAACTCAAAAACAATTGGCAGAAGCGTTAAATGTGGCCCAAGAAACGATTAGCGACCGATTACCGAATGGAGAACATAGGTGCCACTTTAATTGAATGACAGGCAAATGGAAAATCGAAAAATCGTCAGTGAAATGCTGCTTCAAAGGTAAGATCGGAAGTAATTTCTTCATCGAATAGTGACGGATGATGAAAAATGGATCTATTTCGAAAACCCTAAGTGCAAAGAACCATGGTTTTCACCTGGTGAAGCCGGTCCATCGAGTCCAAGGCTAAGACAATGCTCTGTGTTTAGTGGAACCAGAGTGGTGTGCTGTATTACGATCTGTTGTAACCTGATAAAACAGTTAAAACTGATCGCTACCGACAACAAATTATCAATTTGAATCATGCATTTATAGGGAAACGTCCAGAATGAGCCCGAAGACGTGGTAAATTGATTTTACAGCACGATAACGCACCGTCTCATACAGCAAAACCGGTCAAGGAAGCGTTGAAAACACTTGGATTGGACATAATATAGTACCCGCCGTACTCTCCAGACCTTGCCCCGTCTGACTATCACCTTTTCGCATCAATGGAACACGTGTTTGCAGAGCAGGACTTCACTCATTTCGGAGAAGTTAGAAGATGGCTTAATGAAAAGTTTTGCTCAAAGGACAAACAGTTTTTTTGGGATGGCATCCAAAATTGCCTGAAAGATGGGGAGGGTATGTAGAATCGAATGACCAATACTTTGAATAAATAAATTTTTCCATTTTCTTGAAAATTATGTAGGTTTTTTACGAAAAAACCGGTAATGACTTTCCAATAAATAAATAAATGTTGAATTTTGAACTTACAGCAAATATAATATTAACATAAATGAAATTCTTATAACTATGACATAATTAAAGCTTAGCTTTATACATATGGTAATACCATTGTTCACACATTGTTCCTCCGCTCGTCTATTATCTTCCTAGGAGTCGTTTTCGATCAAATTTGTTCCGCATAAATGTTCGAACAGTTCATATCCATTGATATTTAAGCAAATATTTTCTTTGCTAATCAATTAATAGATGATTTAACATAATTTAAGAGTTTATATATTTAGCATTGTTTTAAAAAAATAATAATTGTTATGGAGTCTTAACACTTGGTTTTATTATTAATTAAATAGTTTATGATTGTGGTAAGTACTATCTACATTTGGCCTTTACAATTTTAAATATCTTTGTTGACGTATTTATTATTTTTTTAGCAGCATGGCATCTATACAAACACTATATTAGTAATGACTCGGATTTTTAGTCTCTGTTTTACATATCTCTAGACAAAAGAGATGCGGAGAGTCAACAATCCTCCAGGATACAAATTATATGACAAATGAATAATAAAAATTAATATAATCGATTTTTATTTCTTTTTAAATAAGAAATTGGATAGCATATTCGGATTCTCCGAATTTTATTTCATTAGGTACAAGAGTTTTTTATTTTAAATCAATCAAATAAAATAGTACGAAATTCAATTTTCCAAATATCAAAACTGAGTTTAAAATCTCCAAAATTTCTCATATTACTTTTAAATATACGTTGTACGTTATCTTTGAAAAAACCTCAATAACAAACATATTAGATGTAATTGATATTTTTGTTTGTTTGATTTAAGTTAAACCTTTCGTAAAAATGATTTATCTCTTTAAAATAAATTCACCGTGATAACAATACTTTCCATTAATGATTGTAACGCTTACTTTTGAATTTCTATACTTTCTATACTATATGAACTCTTCTAACACTAATAGATAAACTTTACAATAACCTTCTATTTATTGACATTAACATACTGTTATTGTGCATATGAATTTATCCTAAATACATATTTCTTTAGGCTTATGAGTTCTATGTGTTGCCATACATAAAGATACAATAAAACGTTTCAACAACAATATACGATATTTACAAAATACACATAAATAATACATGGCTTGTGTCTATGAATATATTATCAGATAAGATTATTCGTTCAATTCGTTTAATAGAAAGTACTTACCATTAATTTAAATTTAGTGCAATGCGTATATAATTATGCAGTGTTTATCAATCAAATGGAATGAATTCGATAATAATTAAATGGAAGGGTGTTCGAAAAAACGCTCGGACACGTCGATTGGGATTTTTAGTTACGTATTTTTTTAAATAAAAAGTTTATATACAGGGTGTATCATGTAAAAGTGGTCAATATCAACTTTCTTATTTTAAATACAACACCCTGTCAAATATTAAATTTTTGGATTCTTTGGAAAATTCCAGACATATTTCATGTACAATGTCCTATACCTATCTTCGATTGTTTCGGAAATATTAAATGTTTTCAGATTAATAATTTTGTTTACAATTAAAATAAGATTTTCACATAATAGTTTGTGTACCCAAATATTAAGTGAAAATCTTTAATTGTACTTGTACTTCGTTTTAAAATACCTTGCCTTAGCAAAGTGTTGTCAGTGTTATAGTGTTGTCAGTGTCATAACTGTTTGAATTTCGTTAACTACATTTCAGCAAAATGGTTCATTTAACACAAATGCATAAAATAACAATTCTGCAGATGATTGGTTATGGAGATAACACACGGACACAAATGGAAGTTGCTCACTTATTTCATGAGAAATTTCCAAATTTGCCGCCTATATCCCAAGGAACAATTAGTAAAATAGAAAAGCAGTTTCGCGAGTTTGGACATGTAAGGCAAATAAAAAAAGCAGCTGCGAATGCAGTAAGTAATGATACCAAACTGGATATTGTGCTTGAGTTTGAAGAAAATCCGCATACTTCTAGTAGACAAGCAGCGTCAATGTTCAATGTTTGCCATTCATCGATTACTCGCACATTAAAAGATAATAAAATGCATCCCTATAAAATTATACCAACTCAGGAGCTCATGGAAGACGACTTTGATAGGAGAACGTATCTTTGTGAACAAATGATGACAATGTTAGATAACCATGTGGCCCAATTAGAACATATTTTATTTTCTGATGAGTCTGATCGTCAAAATTGCCGCTATTGGTCCAGGGAAAATCCTCACTGGATGAGGGAAGAACATACGCAATACCCTGAGAAGGTTAATGTTTGGGCAGGAATTGTTGGAGATCATATCGTAGGTCCTTTTTTCATTGATTGAAATTTGAATGGCGACAATTATTTAGCATTGCTTCAAAATAATCTCGTGCCAGCTTTGACAAACTTATAACCTGATCTAGCAAACCCACAAGTTCCAGCAAATACGATGTGGTTCCAGCAAGATGGAGCACCACCCCATTACCAAACCAATGTCCGGCAGTACCTCAACCAAATATTCCCGAATCGGTGGATAGGTAGGCGAGGATCGATAGAATGGCCAGCACGATCCCCCGATCCAACGCCATTAGACTACTTCTTATGGGGATATGTTAAAAGTATATTATACAAAACTAAACCCCTCGACTTAGCTGACTTAAGAAGACGAATAATAGTTGCGATTAGATCGGTCACACCTGAGATGTTGAACAACGTTAGAAAAAATTTTTATTTAAGATTAGGATGTTGTCAAGACGTTTGCGGCGAACACTTTGAACATCTACAGTGACATTAATGTTTTCCTTGCTATTTTTTACATTATCAAAAATTTTTCAAATCTGAAAACATTTTATATTTCAGAAACAGTCGAAGATAGGTATAGGATATTGTACATGAAATATGTCTGGAATTCTCTAGAGAATCCAAAAATTTAATATTTGACAGGGTGTTGCATTTAAAATAAGAAAGTTGGTATTGACCACTTTTACATGATACGCCCTGTATATAAACTTTTTATTTAAAAAAATACGCAACTAAAAATCCCAATCTACGTGTCTGAGCGTTTTTTCGAACACCTTTCCATTTATTATTATCGAATTTATTCCATTTGGCTGATACACACTGTATACAATTTATATAGAAATTTCGAACGATGTACAGTATATGTATACGAGGTTTATTGAAATTGAGATAAGTGCTTATTAAATCAGCGATTAAAGTAATTAATTCTTCTTACGTATTTTAAAACATAATATATATGTATATGAGTAATATTAGATTCTCGGACTTTCCGCGAGGTTGGATACAAGTTCTCGAAAGAATCGGCGCCTCGACGTTTCGATGACATTTCAGTCATCTTTGTTGTTTCGTAGTGAAGTGTCAACCTGAATCAGCTTGTGACTTCTTCTTCTTCTGTTTCGGTTGTTGCACTGGAGCTGAACCTGGTTCTTAACTCCGTCGTCTTCTTGGATATTTGAACCTGTGGACATACTTAAAATAAAAATTAGCATGACTTGCTAATACAAGTCTTGTAAATCTTCAGTAGAAGATTTACTGACAAGTTTTTAGTCAATTACCGAAGTAACACTGACTGTGGCTGTCTGTGAACACCGGTGTGACGGTTAATATCGATGCCTGCAATGAGCGGCTTTTCGTGAGTCTGGAGATGTGAATAGTAGTTCGCTGCTAATTCTTGAATGTATTCGAGAACAGTAGGGATTTGCAGGTCGCGATATATGAGTGAGTTCCTTGTAAACCAAGGAGCTCCTGTCATGATACGGAGAATTTTATTTTGTATCACCTAAAGTTTATTCAGATGACGATTGGCTGCGAAACCCTAAATGGGGGTCTGCTTGTGACTGCTTCTCCCGCTGCTTTATATACTGGCTCCTCGTAACTTTTCGGTTTACATCTGTTTCTTTTTCGGTGTAATTAGCTTTTAATGAGTTGGTGATGCATTTTGGAACATTCGGTCCAGGTTTAATGGGCTTATAGTAAGTTGTCGTTAACAATTGGTTAATGATAATGGGTTGTTTGTTTGCGAATATTCGACAGGATTGTTTTACAATAGGTCTCCAGGTAGAAGAAATGCGCAAATCGTCGTTCCTAGCATTCAAGATGCTTCTTCGTTTTTCAATCTCTATCGCGTCTTTATGTATCCTTGCTCGGAAATTTTCTATGGATGCTCTTGTCTTTGTATTTTGGAAATCTATCGAATGTCCTGTTGTGATGACATGTGCTAGTGTCGACGTAATAGTTTTGTTTCGTATGTCCATAGCATGTTCCACTCGTGCGAGATTTTGTGATTGGCTTGGCCTATATAGGTACCGTGACGTTTCTTACATTTCATGTCCGCCTTGATTTTCGCACTTTATTTTATCCTTCGGATTTCTTAGCATTGATGCTATGGTGTGTTGTAGCTTTAAAAACAGGTCTTATGTTCCGGTGTCGGAGTATATGCCCTATTTTGTTTATTGTATCTTTTACATAGTGTGGGACCGCTGTCGATGCCCATGTGTTGTCATCCTCGCTACTTTGCTTAGGCGTAGTTGTTTGGAACGCTTTTTATATCATCCGGTTATCGAAATCGTTTGCCTGTAAGTTGTGTTGTAGGTCTAAGATGGCGTACGTCACTCTCCGAGACAAATGTGCTGCAGACATTTTGTCAGTCTTATCTACTTTGCATTACACAACGGAAGTTGTAAATGATGTAAGCGTGTTATTTATAAAGCAAAACATATGCTACGTGCAGATTGCACACAAGCAAATTGTTGCGGGTCGCGAACGACCGCTCGGAGGAGCTTGGGTAAATCTGGGCAACAACAGAAAAATGCCGGCTACTGTTGCGGAGGTTGGGGTTCGCAAGCTCAGGATTGAGCTAAGATATCAAAACAAGGAAAGGGTGCCAAGAGCAAAATTATGGCTGGTGTTATTTCTATTTTCTCAAGGCCGTAGCTCTATTGGTCCTTGAGATGCCCTGTTTTCCCACCGTAATGTCGGGTACGTTGATTCAAACCCAGTGTGTGTAATGATTAACTACAGATTTATTTTGTAGCAAGTTGTAGATACAGTCAACAACAACAAAAAAAGAATATCTCAAAGGTTATCAGGTATTCAAGAATATTGAGTAATATACTACAACTATTTGAGCCTCCCCGATATATATATATATATATATATATATATATAGGTTACAGACGGCGCTTATACGTATACCTCCAAAACAAGTTGACTTATTTACATAGATTTACTTAAATTTAGATCATCAAATTAACATATCCCACCAAAATCAAATTCCCTTAATTAAAAAAAAAAAACATCACATTACACTAGAGTGTTAATCAACATTTTCCACGGATATTTAATTCTCTCAATTTTGAATTAATCACTTCGTGGTAAAACCAAAAAGAAGATATTTAAGGGGCTACTTATCGTTCCCAAGCTGAAGTGCGAGTTCCCGGAGGAGTTCGGAATCCACTACTGGGATCCGGATTTACCAAATTCGAAGGAATGGACGTGCCTATCGCCTGTGCTTTGATGAGCAAGTCGTCACTAGAAAACCCGGCATACAAGAAGCCCTAAAACAACACTTACGAATAAGGGTCTATACATATAGGTTTAATTAATTGGCTGACACATACCTGTGGATGGTAACGGGCTCTTAAGATGATTTACACATTAAAGGTGAATTAGCTCACGAATGAGACTCACGAATGAGACTCACATTTGATCCAAAAAAAAGAACGAAGTCAATTTCGACGTCCACCCTTCTACGAAGTTAATTTTCAAATGCTATCGTTATAGATATATTATATCGGACCAGGGCGAGTAAGACGAACGGGGGGGAATGTTTTGCACTCGCGATATGAACACCTGGTCACCACAAAAAGCGATTCTTAGATATAACGAAATCAATGTCGACGTAAACGTACGCTGAAGTATATTTATTTAAAACGATTTTAAAACTTTAAAACGAATACGATATCCCAAATATGTGTTTCCACATAGCCTTCATGGATGTTCATAGGCGTCCCTTCTATATAATACGACGGGGTTCTTTTAATAAATAAAAAAATGTACAATACGCCGAAATATGTTCTAAATGAAAATTATACCGTAACACATAAGTGAAATAAATAATGAATGCATCGCAATGTCGCCCGTTCGTTCGTATATTCGCCTTGTTACGACCCTGGTCCGCGGGAAAAATATCCCAACTCTAGTAATTACTTTGGCCGTAATTATATTTTACAACAAGCCAAGGTAAAATAACTAGCCTATAATATTAATAATATTAATATTAAGCACTTGTCATTACAATATATAGGCATTAAAAATAATATTAAAGAAATTAAATTCTGCGCTATGTCCATCTCAGGCAGTATCTGCCGATAGACTAAAGTAAAGTAATTAATGCACTTCCTCAATAGAATTTCCAGTACACGTCTTTGTGCGTTTCTCGCCGCTGTTATTGGTTCTTTTGTAGAGGGTTTTGTTTCCTTTAAGCTCCTCATTGTTCTCTTGCAGCGAAAACTTCTTTTTACTTTAATAATCTTATACATTTTCTATGAAGAACGCTTTCTAAAATACCATAATCTGCTCATTATTTTCTACTGTAATTACATTATTTTTCAATCACATTTTTCGATATTTATGAGGGAGGTACCTTTTATTTTACGGTACATTTTTTGAAATTTTGTGTATAAATATTCAATTATGCTAGTCAAAATTTGTAATTAGGTAGATAAAATGACGAAATGTCTGAAATACTTTTTTATGAAAAGATATAAAATTTTCCACAACGAATTTCCCCATTTGTAAGCAAAGTCATAAAACGCGTAAAACAAATATTAAATTAATCGTATTCTAAAGAAAATAGTTTAAATAATAATGTTTTCAATTTATTTAAATATATTTAATATTATGGCACCTGGTGAGTTTTTATTTCGAGAATTGCTCTAGGTTTACTAATCTACTGTCGAATAAACTTCCAGATTCGCAGTAGCTTACTACTTCGCCTAGCAGGTTGGATAGGAGCGAGTTATAGTTCCTGTAAATTCTAAGCTAGGAAAACGATTAAAAAATTCATTTACACCTGTCGTAATAAACAATCGACTTTTGCAAGACATCTTTGCGTAACTGACATGATGCAAGCTATCAGCGATGTGTTCGTTCGCCTCCTATTGATTCCTATCGTTGACTGGTTTCTCAGAGTATTGTTCAACCTTACTAACGAGTATCGAAGTTGACAGCTTTTGATATAAATGTACTTAAAATTTCGAAAAGGAAACAAACACAAATTCAATTAAATTGCCTATTTTTGTCAATGAAATATTTATGTATTTAATCTATAAAAACAGAAGAAAAGCAAAAAAATGACTAAAGGAAAACGATTAAAAAATTCATTTACATCCGTCGTAGCAAACAATCGACTTTTGCAAGACATTTTTCCGTAACTGAAATGATGCAAGCTGTCAGCGATGCGTTCGTTCGCCTCCTATTAGGACTCACATTCTATTCAAAACAAATATTTTTCTGATGGCTGCACTTCCGGTTAAGCCGGTTGTTGCTACCAACTCGTCACCTATCAACTTGTTTTAAACGGAAGGATTTATTTTTTGTTTATTTAATTCTACAAGATATTCTAGGAAAATTTCCCTATACCTAAATTTAACAGTATTAGAGACATTTGAATTTTTTCGAAAATATTTGGTTGTACATCATTATTATTATTGTTTGTTGTAGCTATTTTGGCACCGGAAATTATGATCACTAGAAGACTCAATAAGCTTTACACTAGTACTTTTTGGCAAACTTTATATAGATAATTTTGATGGAGCCTGTGGTTGATTAACTTGATCACTGAAGGTTGATATATAACCCCTTGCCACATTAATTTTCGTATTCTGTATACGTATTTCGACAACTAAGTTGTCACACCTGGAAAACTACGGCGAAAAATACCCGTACGAAAACAAACTCCGTACGCGATCCGTACCATTGAGATTTAAAATGTACACGGGTTATTATATATATCAACTTTCAGTGATTAAACCTTATATAGGCTATTCATAAAGTAATTTAGAATAGGTACATCTTTAAAACATCAATTTTTTTAGATACATTACGTAATCTGCAGTATTATTCGAAAAATGACGGCAGAAGCTATAACAATTTGTGAATGGCAACAGGGAGGTTTCCTATTGTGGTCTACAGAATAGCTTTTTCCACTGCTCTACAATATCCATAAGGCGTAACTCTCGAGAGAAGCAGCCAACAGATTTTATCCGTGAAAATCTACGCATCTACATATATATTGTCTATATATATATATATATATATATATATATATATATATATCAGGTTAGGTCGAGGTGAAGCACCAAGACAGCATGCACGAGCATCATTTCACCCGCGAAAGATTATGGTGACTGTATGGTGGACCAGTAAGGGTATTATTCACTATTCATTTTGGCAACCTGGTGAAACCATGACGGCAGCGTCCTATTGTGCCGAACTGGAAACTATGCATGGAAAATTGAGCCGCTTGCAGCCCTCACTAGTCAATAGACATGGACCCATACTTCTTCATGATAATGCAAGACCTCATGTTGCACGACAGACAATCCAAAAACTTTCGGAATTTGGTTACGAAATTCTCCTTCACCCACCTTATTCACCTGACCTTTCGCCAACTGATTTTCATTTTTTCCGAAGTTTAGACAATCACTTAAAAAATAGGGACTTCCCTGACCGGGAGTCTGTAATAGCTGTGTTTGAGCAATATGTGAGCCATCAAAACCAAATTTCTTTTCAAAGGGAATTTTTCAGCTTCCAGGCCGTTGGCAACAAACTATTGATGTAAATGGAGACTATTTTGCAGAATAAATATTTATATTTTTTTAAATTTAGACTTTTTTTATTCCTTACAAAATTGGACATTTCATAACGTAACAACATATATATATATATATATATATATATATATATATATATATACAGTGCCATGATATAAATACAGGAGAAATATTAATTATTAAGTCACTAAAAAGTTATGAACATTTTCAGAAAATTGAAACGAACCTAGTATACGAATGAGAAAACATTGCCTCCCTCTCTCGTATAACATACGAAAGTATTTTAAGAACAGAACGAGAACTCGTCTATCTCGCATGTCTACAACAAAGTTTCCAGCGTGTATGTAGACAGCCACTTGATATCTCGGCGATTTGCCAAATGGATGACTGTTAAAAGCAATCACTCAAATATTAATAACACTCTGTTTACTACGTATGTTTCAGAGATTCACTCATTATCAGGTAAACTTGTGTTATTAAAGAAAGATTCCTTTGTAGGGTTCAGAGTATTTTTTTGATACAGAATGATACAGATGTTATTAATAATTGAATAATTCCTTTTAACATTCATCTATTTGGCAAATCGTCGAGATAGCAAGTCTTTCTGCATTCGCTTTGGGAACTTTGTTGGCGACATGCGAGATAGACGCGTTCTCGTTCTGTCGTTCAAATACATTCGTGTCTTGTACGAAAGAGGGAGGCAATGCTGTTTCATTATTTTTCTGTGTCGAAAAGATAAGATAAACTCCACAAAGGAATCGTTCGTTAATGACATAAGTTTACCTGATAATGAGTGAATCTAACAAGTACCGCCACGGTATTTACGTGGTAACTTTCATTTTCATAATGATGCTGTCTTTATAGAGACAATATAACACCAATAATCTCGATAGTAAATATACCCAATGCACCAGCATAACAAACTATCTCTTCACCAAAAGCAAAACATACTTACTACAGTAGTAAAACAAATGTACAATTTCCATCAGAGAATAGCATAGGCGATTTATTACGGAAATCTTTATTGATGTTCGCCTTGCTACTAAAATACCTACGCTTTGTTTTCGTGAACTACAGTAATTACTTTCAAGATAAATCAAAAAGAACTTTTCGGAAGGAATTACTCGCTCGAAGAAAATACGTATTTATTTTCGCCCGTCTTTCTATAAATTCAAAGGCAAGGTAAAAATAACATTGTGTTACAAAGAGTTTAGTAATAAAAAGAAAAATAAGACATAAGTTTGAGAAGTGTATAGAACTTGTACTGTGCGTATGTATTTAAACATTGGTGAATTAAGACATAATTGTAGTAGAAGTTAAATGGGGTTATAATAAATTTTTAACATATTTTATTCTTTTTTAATGCGTAGGTAATTTTTGTTCTAGCTGCAAGTTTTATGCCTTTGTTATACCTATTTTTTCATTTATTTATGTTTGGTTTTTTGACCATTAGGGATCATGAAACACTTAGTTCATATCTATGACGTATCGAGGGCTTTTTCCCCTATTTTTCAAGAAATTTTATTTAGTTTTTTTTTCCTTTAGATACAATACATCGATTTTATATATAATATAATGAAGTGATGAATTTTTTAAGTACTTGTAAATATTAATATATAAAAAAAGATAAAGAAAATATAAAAAAATTTATCAATTAATTATACATAAAATCGATGAATTGTAGGTTAAAGAAAAAAAAAGAAAAGCAACTAAATAAAATAGCTTGAAAAAGAAGGAAAGTCATCTGAACTGTCATCATTATGAACAAGTGTTTTATTACTTCAATTTGTCGAAAATACAAAAGCGTAAAATTTGCAGATAAAGTTTTTAGTTTGAGAAAATGCAAGATATGCAGGAGATGGACAGTACCTGGTAATTAAATTACGCCCCTACAATTTATTTATATTTATTTATTTGTTTATTTATGTTTATATTTTGTCCTACAGAATTTCTACCATTAATAGGACAAAACTAATTGCACCGGGATCGGAATCTGTTACTCTATTCCAAACGCTTTCAACTTTCCCTAAAGAAGAGCAATGAACCAATAAGATCATTGAATTTATTCAAAGGAATTTTGATCTCAAAAGTATTTTAATTTTTTTAATAATGTGCCTATTATTAAAATTAATACTACATAAAGGTTAACGAAAATATATCTGTCAAATTCATGTAGGATGGTCTTTACACCATGTAAACAAAACATTGGCAGTCAGAACATATATATGATTCATAACTAGAGCGGCGACGAAAGTGGCAATACCATAGGCGGTACGGTAGAACGGGCAATTGGTGCGCAGAGAATGAGATCATTCACATGAAATACAATACGGTTCACGGTTAGTGTTTATAATAACTTCACAAAAACATGTCGCGAAAGTCTGTGCCGTTTGCTACGTCGGTTAGAAAATACATAGCAGAATTTCCCGATTTAAAGTATGATGGATGTGCAGTATTGTGTTTGGTTTGTAATAAGCGACTTATAATACGGAAGAAAGACAATTGTAAAAAACATGTGAACAGTGCAATACATAAACTGAACAAAAGAAATGAAATACACATAACTTGTGTACTCCATGCTCTTCATTTAGTTGCTGAAAATGTTAGAAGTAGTTATAAAAACGTTGATCATTTGATTGGATCCACCAAACAAGTGTTTCTTAAATCCCCTAAACGACTTAAAGAATTTCATAAAACTTGTCCAGATATTTCGGAACCACCGGAACTCATTCTTACACGATGGGGCACGTGGCTAAATGCAGCTTTTCATTACCATAAGAATTTTCACAAAGTTAAATTCGTTATATCAAAATTTAGGCCAACCGAATCCCAAGCAATCAGAGACAGTCAACATCAATTTGAAAATCCCCAAATTCTGGAAGATCTGCATACAATATATAACAATTACCATCCATTAGTAGAAGCAATTACAAAACTTCAAAACGAAAACGATTCGCTGCCCTTAGACGCATCACTATGCATAGTGCAAAATGTGACCGCTCATTTGCATAGTTTAACTGACGCTGCTGGTGTACGAGCTCATCAAAAATTATTAAGTGTTTTAAAAAAAAATCCGGACTTGCATGTTTTACGAACTATTTATGACAAATGTGCAAATAGTGAGCCCTGGAATGATTTTGAACAACAGCTTCTTTCTGCCAAAATTACATCAATAGACGCCGAACGATCTTTTTCTCTATACAAAAACATTTTCTCGTCGCGAAGGACGTCATTTACAGAAGCAACCGTAGAGACGTATGCAATGATGCAGATGTACAGTTACTTCCACAACACATTACCAGGGTTATGAAATTACATATTACTAGGTAAGCACTAATTGTGTAAGAATAAGTCTAGACACGGCACTGTTACGGACACTTTCGCCGCAGTTTATAATTTACACTTAAACACCAACTGTGAACCGTATTGTATTTGATGTGAGTGATCTCATTCACTGCGCACCAATTGCCCGTTCTACCGTATCGCCTATGGTATTGCCACTTTCGTCGCCGCTCTATTCATAACATAATAGTATTAAAACACTTTATTTTCCGAAGATTTGTATTTGTGCCAAATATTTAAATGTACTTACTGTACTTATTTTAAATAATATTTCAGAAATAAAATTCATTAATAACTATGAACGAAGGGTCTATTTTCAATAAGAAAGTCTTTTTTTTGGATCTTTCTACCATTACGGAAACACCTAATACATAATTCGATTTAGTAGCAGAAACTTTGTTTGGATACCACTAGATTTAATGGGAATGCAAATATCCTTTCAGAAGGAATAAGTTCACCGAAAGTTATAATGTGGGAACGGGAACAAGCCCTGGATTTCGACTGCTTTAATCTCTAGAACAAAGAAATAAGCAAACCTAAACGACAAACGGTCTGAGCTGTCTGCAATCAGCATGTGATATTCCAGACAAAGCTAAATTTGTCTACTTAATGTGATGGAATTTTAAGACCTAAGAGAAATTTAATGAAAAGTGTATGAATTAAATTTTTTATGGTCTTAATTTGTGAACTTAGTTGTTAAATGTCGTATATAATGACTAAAATTTAAAACTTTCAAGTTTTAGGGAATAAAATTTTTGTTTTTATTAATTAAAATAAGCGTTTTATTTAACTATTCGAGGATAGTTTAACAAGTAGTGAGAATGACACACAGGTGGCCCTTTAACTGGTAAAACAAATGCACTGTAATTTATGTTGCCTATTTATATGTTTACATTTCGATACTTAGATAAATCGGTTAATTAGTTTATTTTTGACAGCTGATTGAAAAAGAAGCAACACATCGTTTTGTTAAAATGGAAAAAGCAGAGTATCGTGCGGTGATTAAATACTTCGTAATTAAGGGTATGAAAGCTACCGAAATAAAAGATGAGTTACGGGAAACATTAGGTGAAAATGTTCTATCATCCGCCACAATAAGTAGATGGGTAAATGAATTTAAACGTGGTCGAACAAGCTGTGTTGATGAAGCGCGCTCTGGAGCACCCAAAATCGTGACTTCTAAGCAAATGATTATAAAAATCCATAATATTATTACGCAAGTTCGACGATTCAAAGTGAGCGAGATAGCAGACCTGGTAAACATTTCAACAGAACGCGTACACTACATTTTAACGAAAGAATTGGGCCTTTCCAAGCTTTCGGCAAGATGGGTGCCGCGATCGCTTACGACTGATCAAAAGTTCACTCGTTTTCGTATTTCCAATGAGTGTTTGGACCTTTATAAGCAGAATCCGGTTGATTTTTGTAGGCGATTTGTTACTTGCGTTGAAGCTTGGATACACTACAATACACCCGAAACTGAACAACAGTCGAAACAATGGCTAGAACGTGGTTCTGCACCTCCAAAGAAAGCGAAAACCACTTTATCAGCAAACGAGGTGATGGCATCACTGGAGATTCAAAGGGCATTTTGCTCATTGATTACCTTCAGAAAGGTGCCACAATAAACGGACAATATTATGCAGAACTTCTACAAAAATTAAATGTTGAAATTCGTGTTAAACGGCCAGGAATGGGCAAAGAAAAATATTCTGCTTCACCAAGACAACGCTTCCTCGCATACCAGCACAGTTGCGATGTCTAAAATCCACAAGTTGCATTTCCAATTAGTACCGCATGCCCCTTATTCGCCGGATCTAGCCCCTTCCGATTTCCACCCTTTTTCAAAATTGAAAACGGCTCTAGGTGGAAAGAAATTTTCGTCTAACGACGGGCTTATCATCTTCGTAAATGAGTATCTTGCAAGCCTTCCGGAATCGCATTTTAGAGATGGCATAAGGGCATTGGAGCACCGTTGGAATAAATGTATTGCTCTTTTAGGAGAAGATATTGAAAAATAAAAACTAATTTGTATTTAAAAAATTCGTTTTTCTTTTCCATTCTCACTACTTGTTAAACTACCCTCGTACTTGTGCCAACTTCTAACAAGAGAAAAATGCAAGTTTGGAAAGAAAATTAAATCTCAGGAAACAATTAATTTGTTGGCGGTGCTTTTAATTTATTCATTATGTAATCCTTTTATCTTTAGGAAGGCGTACAAATGCATAAATAATTGATATATTAATGATAAATTTGGCGAATTTTGTGGATGCTAGTATGTTTTTTACTTAAATTTGCAAAGTTCAAAGTCGTTTGCGAAATGTAAGATCTCCAGGAGTATACACGAACCAATGTATACGAGGTGTGGTTAGAAATAACTATACTAGCTTAATAGCTCAAATGACTACACATTGGACTTGCATCCTCCCGAGACACAATTTCCTTCTCGAGACACATAACGCTCAATTCGAATTTGCCACTGTTTAAAACAGTCAAAGTTCATGTCCTTTAGTTCCTGCTTAAGTTAACTGACATCAAACCTTTTTCTTTTAGCGCAGACTTGACCCTTGGCAATTGGAAGTAAACTCTAACCAATGTATACGGGGCGTGAAATAATCATACACGCTTAATAACTATTTTATTTAAATGATTACACATCGGACTTGTCACTTTCAATACATTCTCCTTTCACTTTTATCGGGTTTTTCTTGTTTCTTCCACTGTTTAAAATAGTCCTGCAAGGTCGTGTTCTTTAAACCTTGCATAACCTAACCTGCTTTTATCTCAGCGACATCTACTAACTCAAACCTCTTTCTTTTAGCGCAGACTTGGCCTTTGGTAATTTGGGAAGAAGTCACGAGGGGTAAGTCGGGTGAATATGGTGGGAGGTCTATCACTGTGACGTGCTTCGCCAAAAACATCTTAACGGATGGCGCGATGTCTTGATTAAGTATGTACGAATCTCCGCATCCCTTTCTTTTTCCAAGCAGTTTACGAAGGGTCTCCAAAACCCCCTTGTAGTAGAAATAATTAAAGATCTGTCCACTTGGTATCCAAGCGACGTGAATAATGCCCTTGATGTCCCAAAAACAATCATTAGTGCCTTGAACTTGAACTTATTCGTTGTGCCTTTTTGTGTCTTGGAGAACTGTGGCTTTTTACTACATCATTATTTCACTGCATAAACTGTTCTTTTGTTTCCGAATTAACCAAAACTACTACTCGTGATTACGTTTTCTATAAATTTGGATCGTTTCCAATGTTTCTAAAAATGTCAGCAAAAATGCTCATTGGACTCTCCTTCTGTCCTGGGGTTTGCAACTTTGGCACCATTTTCGCTCACACTTTGCCCATGTTGAATTTTGCATGAAAAAGTTGACTGACAGTATTTTTATCACTGTTGATCAACTCAGCATGAACATGAATGATCAGGCGGTAATATTTCGAACGATTTCACCGATTTTAGCATTATTTACCACAGATTTACGTATCATGGACTAATCGGGTAGCTCATCGCCATCAAATTCTTCTCTCTTCTTTAAAATTTCTAAACTACTCGAACACTTGTGTAAGACAAACACTGTTTATTCTAAGCCTACCATAATAATGTGTAAATTTCTGTGGCAGTTGAATTTAACACAGAATTTCCTCCTTGTTAGCATTTACCACGATTTTGACGAGAAGCGAAAACACGACCTATTTCAATGAACCTCTGCGACTCAGCTGAATAATTCTCGATCTTGGAATATATAAAGTAGAGCCAACAAAACGTCGAAAGTCGACACTTCGAATTTTCCGGATTTCTAAATTTCATCGTTTGAGGTTCAATAAATTCGCAATATCTTCAAACGCCCATAACTTCCACATTTTCATCCGATTGCTGCGATCTTTTCACCAGATGAAAGTACTCTCCGAGAGAACTAAAATGAGCTTGACTGTAGCGAGAGCTTGAATTTATGTAAGAATTTAATGTAAGAACGGTGGCCTTTCAGTTCGTGAGGGCTACAGCCCAAAATCGAAGATCAAAAATCGCCACGTGAAACTTGAATTTCGACCCGTAAATTACCCAGGGGTTTTAGGAAATGCTCTAGAAGACTGCGTGTATGATTTTCCGCTAGGTGTTCGCATAATAGATAGATAGATAGAAAATAATCAATTCGGTTGTTTCTTAGTCACATCTCGTATATTAGGTTGTTACATAAACTCTTAAAATTCTTATAAAACTTAAAATTTATTAGTTTTTTAACAAATTAAATACACAAGCTAATCAAGTATATATTCTCTTCTATTTTTTAAGAATGCTTCCCAAAGATTTAGAAATTTTTCGATTTCCACACTTAACTTCCTCTTCCTGAACGTTGAGAATCGTTCGCCCTTTTTAAATAGAGAATACCATTTCCATGCTGTAGTCTCACCAATTATGTTTTCTCTCTAAAAGCCACAAATGTTTCTAGTAACTTCAAATGCATTAACTTCTCTGTTGAACTCGAACGAATGTAAATGCTCTGGTGACCATGTGTCTTTAGAATAGATAAATATTAATTACACGTGCAAATTACAGCCATTGGACGTGTACGTATGAAAACTGGGAAAGAAGCATCTAAAGTGATTATCGAAAAACATTATACACGATTAACTTTCGATTTACGCACTGATAAAAGAATATGTGAAGACATTGTTGAACAATGTCGTCGGTTTTGTAACACATTCAATCAAGCGACTTGGTTATTCCTAAGTGAGAAGCGTGTCTATAAAACTGCAAGAAGGAGAGGAGATGAGAGATTTGTGGACTATATTTCGAACTGCTTCCACATCCAGTTTATTCGCTAAATATAATCCCACCAGGTTTTCATTTTCATCCAATTTAAAAATTAGGCTTGGTGGAAAGAGGTGCGCGTCAAATGAAACTAAAACATGTTTCGAATAAATTCCTTACTTTTCCAAATTGTTAAAAGTTAATAATTTAAGTAGACTAAATGTAATGAGTTGCAAGAAGGGTACGTGGTCGAAAAGTTTGTGTTTTTTTGTCTTGGCTTAAATTACGTAAATTACTGATTCGTCCTCGTATAACGTAACTATTTCAAATTTTCAGATCGAAAAAAATTTGGCGCATCGGCTTCTTCTCTTCCACAATGGCTCGAAATCGCTCTGGCTGTTGATCACACAGTGATAAATTTCCATGGAAGAAACAGAGTTAAGCAATACATCCTATCTCTCATGAATATTGTAAGTAAAATATTAAATAATTTTTTAAAAATACGAACAAGAATTTAATCAAAGAGCAGCGTTCGACGTCTTTGCAAATGTTAATTTACCAATTTATTTCTTGTTTTGTGCAAATATTTAATTTCTTTTTAATATAGCTGTCTTTTTCAATTTAGAATATTTCTATATGTCCTGTTTTATCAAACATAAGTAGACATGGTAAGCCGGCGTACAGGAGCGCACACGGTATGAGTTCGGTTGTCGGTGTTCTGAAACAGTTCTCTCGTCTTGCCTACTGAGTATATATTCTTATTCTTGAGTACTTTGTATAAAGTATACTTAAAAATTCAAGTTACAAATATCACATGCAGTTGCACAACATGTACATACTACATTAGCATGCGAATTTGATATATGGTGAATGGAGTACAACCGTAAGCTATAAAGGCATAGGAAATCCAGTATAGTATGAGAGTTCTTTTTGAAATAAGGTCCGTTTGGGAATGAGAGTGAGAAAGACGCGCGATCGCCGCAGCATGTATACATACGTATTTGCTCCCAGCATGCTTTGTGGACGTTTAAACGCCATTGGCAGCCATATCGTTTGTCTGTGTACTGAGCTGTAGAAGTTTATAATGTTTAAGAGAATTTATTCGCTCATCGACTTTGAGATTAGATCTTTAATTCGATTTTTGAGTGCAAGAAACTTGGCGGCCGAGGAAATTCATCGTTATATTTGTGAAGTGCGGAGAGATAATGTTATGAATGATAGTACAGTTCTAAAGGTGGTGAGAATGTTAAAAGACGGGCAATTTAATGTGTATGATGAATCACGCTCCGGCTGACCTTGGCTGATTTCTGAATATTTGGTTCGTGAAGTGGTAAACAAATTTCGAGAAAACCGACGATTCGCGAAAGTTATTATTTGATTTGCCACAGGTATCAGGCTCAGTTTTGTACATCATTATTTCGGAGAAGCTGAAGTATCAAAAATTGTGATGTCGATGAGTTCCAAGACTGCCTTTTAACGATCACAAAACACGAAGATTCAGACGTGCATTATCGTTTCTGACTCGATACGATCAGCAAAGAGATTAATTTTAGGACCATATTTTTACAGGAGTTCAGACTCCTGAATCCAAGCGATATTCAACGGAATGGCAACACATCGTTGCCAACTAGAGTGAAAGCCAAACAGATAATTTCAGCACGAAAGATCATGGAAATTCTTTTGGGACAGGAGAGGGATTTTGTTAGTAGATTTTATGGCGAGAGGCACAACAAATTCCAATGTTCCATGCAAAATAAGCGGCGCGGTCTATTGTTTTCCGGTATGATGTTGCTCCATGACAATGATTTTGTACAAACACGAGGTCGAACCAAGTCTTTTGGATGAGAATAACTGGAACCTCTGTTTACAGTCTAGACTTTGTATCTAATGATTTTCACCGTTTCGGTACTTAAAGAGTTCCTTGGTGGCCACCGGTGAACGGCATAATACATAAATGGGAAAATAGAAATTATGTAGAATAGTAGACGAAAGTATGTAGAATATAGAAATGATATATTTTAATGATTTTGTACAAACACGAGGAACCAGGTCTTTTGGATGAGAAAAACTGGATCATCCGACTTTAAATTCAGACTGTTTCAGTACCTAAAGAAGTTTCTTGGTTGTCAAAGGTTCAATGACGACGGAGTAGTGAAAACTGCAGTCATGGATTGGGCTTCTTTACTGGCAGCAGATTTCTTTGACGTCGGAAATCAAAAATTAATGACTGGTATGAGAAATGTTTGAAGAAAAATGGAAATTATGTAGGAAAGTAGACGAAAGTATGTAGAATATAGAAATAAATATATTTTAATGATATGTACAATATTTTTCTTCTTTTTAATAAGCGGATCTTATTTAAAAAATAACCCTCGTAAATCATTTTTAAAATTTTCTCTGTCCGTTTGTAACCCCTTGTAAATCATTAAGTTCAAATTGAAAGCTTTACATTTTACGAAACAATTACAGTATATTAAATCAGGGTACAAGTGTATATATTTAATAGCTTTGATAGCTATCGTGTCGCGAGTTTCAGAATCGATTCTGATGACCTGCAATCCGGGAATGCTTTTCGTGATTTTCCTTTCGAATTTAAGTGAATACAGACAACCAAATATCTTAAATTACGCCAGGAGTGCGGATGTTATAATAGCCCATGGTCTGCCGTTGCCCACTGGCGATAAGTTTTTGGGGAGATGTTAAGTGTAGCATAGAATTCGCTATATAGATATTGTATGGATTTGACCGATAAATCTCTTTTCCACAATGGCTGATGAGCTTCCTTCTTCGCACGTGTAAAAAGTATTAATTAAAACAAATAAAGCGTCACTATGTAATGTATATTGGCATAAAAAAAGAAATTTAAATTAGATTAATGATATTATAGTTTTTATATGTGATATTTGAATAAAATAATATTAATGCACTTATCAACAATACTTAATAAAGAAAGTTCCGTTTAAAGGATTATAACCTCAAAAGAACTGAGGTAGTGTTGTTGAATTCATACAATTCTTTAAGTAGGCTAAATTTTAGAATGGAACTAATGAACGGTAACCTAATAGATTGGTTTTACATAATACATTAAGAAGCAAAATGGTGTTTACGGATAAGACAAATCTTTCAGTAAGACGGAGCATAAAATGTAGCTAATCAGAAAAGAATACGGCGTCATCGAAACTGGATACAATCATTTAAAGTGATTGACGGAGGCTCTGCATTGATGTTAAGCTCTTCGATAAAATAAATTGACAAAAAAAATTTAAAGTACATACCCAAGAGATTTAATTGGTTCTTGCTATGGCTTTTCGAAACCATAAATAAATAAGGCTCGTGGCCATCATGTTTGTCACTAAGGAAAAAGGTTTTGTTATACTTTATTTTTTGACGTATTTATTCAATAGATCTCACACGGGAATGGATAATTAACAAGTTTGAGAAACCCTCTTCAGGTAAAGAAAAGGCGTTTAATGGACTGTATTCAGAGGTAAGTAACGCCGACTCTACGCGCAACACGTTTTTTGGATAAATTGTATTCGCTGATAGAGTAACGCAGTCATGTGATTGATATACCACTTTGTTATTAATTAAATGCCAACATTGTTAGATTATGAACTCCTGCAGAGGTAGAAACATATTGACAATTTGATAAAAAATTTACGAAGGTAAAAGAATTGGAGTTTCTATAGTAAATTAACCGGAAATGATGCGAGAATGACGTAAAATTTAATTAAACATATTTTAAAATAGGTTTCATGCCAAAATAATACAACTAAAAAGAATTTAACTTTTTAAATAAATAGAAAGTATATTTAATGACGTAAATATTATTTCCACAGTAACAAGAGTCATGGATTATTATTATTATTTTGTGTCGTTGTTTCTTTTATCTGTGTACGATTATTTGAAAGAGCGATATACACTTTAAAAGTGATTTGAGTGAACTAATATACAATTGTGTGATATTGTTATAAATAACGTCGTTCCACTCAACGCCAGCCGAATTCGTACCTGACGCGCTACCGTGCGACTTTGAAACCATATTTATAATATAAGTAAGTATTAAAACGGAGTTATTGTTGACAATACTACGGACACTATCAAATAAAATCTTTGGAAATATCTTATCTAAATCTCATGTTTACTCTGTTGAAATTTCTTTACAATCAAAAATGATTTTAATTCCAATTGATCACAGGATCGACAATGAATGATGACTTGTTTTCAATACAACTTGCTTTCACTGTTCTGAAATGTAAATTGTTGATGTTTTGCATTCTCAAATGCAAGAAGTTGTTTCGCAGATGTCTCATGTGAAATTGCACTTTTACCGTCGATCATTAAATATTACAGTCTTATACACGCATGTTGGCATATTTATAGGTCAATGCAATTTATCAAGACCCGTCTCTCGACGCCAACTTGCAATTAGTTATAACGCGATTATTTTTCTACGAGTCCCGGAAAGCATCCGTAATTAGATTGGGGGACGCGAAGAGGTCTTTGCAGAATGTGAACGCCTGGAACAGACGTCTGCACGCATCTCTGGCTCCAGACGAACCCAAACATGATATAGCTGTCTGGTTGACGCGGGCCGACATCGGTGGACCTTCTGGCTATGCTCCCGTTTCTGGTGTGTGCGATCCGAAGCGCAGCTGCACTCTGAACAGAGATGAAGGTCTTACAAGTGCGTTTATTATTGCACATGAAATCGCGCATACGTAAGTGTTTAAATTTAGATACGCACAACATTCATGTACAACTCCCTTTTGCATATTCGCATATGCATACGCGTGTGTTCTTTTGTTTTGTTTTGTAACATACCAAGAACGAGTAATTACCTTATTTCAATCTGGAAACTTTTGTATGTCCTTATTATTTTCTTCTTTCTATTGTAAACCTATGTATGTCTGTTTTGCTTCACGCGTTACGAAATAGATTCTGATACAGTTCAGAAATTTTTCTCTTTAACTTTTTTAGCGTACCTCAACGTTTACAATCTTTGATGATTTTAACTATTATAAGTATCTATCTTTGACGAGCAAGTTACGCATATTCTTCTTCACTTTACTCTTTTAGTGTCCTGTCTATCGTATAGTGTCCTTATGGCAACCTATGCTTATTTTAGTTATCCATCGTGGAAACAAACCATCGAAAAATTTTATAAAATGAACAACGTCGATAACATACTGTGTTACAAAAACCAGAATAGTATTTACTGCTCACCTCCGTTACTTTGAAAAACGACAGCCACCGAGTAGGATTTTCCAAAACAACCACGGAAGAAAGATAAGAAATGGTCATTAAGAAATATTTTTCAAAGGGCATCTCAATTGATCTTACTCTTTCTCCGACGTAGCCCGTCCAACACTCACACATTTATACATTTATTCTTCTACTTGGTTTATTCCACTCAGATGAGACTATGAACGTTATAAATTTTGTCAGATAGGTTCTTTTATCAACCAGGAAGAGATTGTTCAAGAAACATACGAAGAAAATTAATACGTTATGACTTTTTACACGACCTAATAATAGAGAACAAAGTCAGGCAGGTAGAGACAATTCCAGACAAAATATCCGAATAAACAATTCAAATTGAATAGAATTAAGATCCAATTTAGAAGCTGTTCTTTATGTGTTCAATATCCGTTCAAAGCTGTTGATTTTCAAGTTGTTGTTTGTCAAATATCAGATCAGAGCTGTTGATTGTTTGTTCAAAATATGTTTAGAAGCTTTTCGAGCTACCTCGTAACCTCCACCACCGGCCCATGTTAAATTTTCATAAAGTGGTGGTGCCAGAACCTGAGATTTTCCTGTATAACGTTTATAAAGACTATCGAAAGAATCTAAACTATTTCGACTTGCATTTACATCCACTAGTCCTTTTTGACTCTGGACTTGCTGAATATTCTTTCTATTTCGATTTGGGGTTATTGTTAGGATTCTACCAGTATAAGAACCAAAACCTCCAACCAACCTCCCCCTTCTGATATAATTCCATTATCATCATACGTGTTATGGACATTTAATCATCATCATCACTGCTACCATTGCTTTCATCTTCTGAATTAAGCAACATCCGAGCTATACGAAAAAAAAGAAGATATAATGTAAACTCTGAGAAAACAGTAGTATTAGCAACTACCAAAAACTACCATCAAAAAAACGTCAGAGAAACCATCGATATAGAGAAACGTCCAAACTTCAACTATGGGAACAGTTGTAGATTCAGAAATACCTGGAGAAACATTTCATGGGTCTATTATAAAAGTTCGTCACCACCAATGCAGCATGTTGATCACGAACAAGTGAACAGAAGACATACATATATATATATATATATATATAAGGAAGAACAACAACAGAGAATTCGGTGTGATAGCAGATCGTGAAGAAGCTGGCAGTATGGTCAGCAATACGTCGGTGGAAACTACACTACAGCGAAATTAGCAAGAACATTATAGGAGAGGTGACACCGGCAGTGAAAACCTACGAAACTTTATAGTGTTTCATGTGTTTGTAATTTTCTTAGTAAAAGATAAATCTATTAGACTCTCTTATTACATATTATAGAAGCAGAATTTATCCGAATCGATATTTTATTGACCGTAGTTTGCAGTAAACCTTTTCACACAATGTTATTGCAAGAGATTTTTTTCTTTCAAAAACCGTTCGTTTTTGTAATTTATTACATATCCCTTTCAATAAATTATAGTCACTCAAATATTAAGCAAAGTTTACTCCAGAGTTTAAATGTTAAGGACGACAAGTACCTCGAAGACTATTTTATTCATGAAATTTTGCAATTGATCAGAATTAATACATTTTCCATATTATACGAGACTTATCTCCTTATAGCACCTTCCTATTACTAGATATTTCTTATCGAGGACTACATTTCACAAACCATAAAACACTATTCATTGCATTGTTACTATTATATTCTTCTTTGATGATATTAAGACGATACAAATGTAGATGGAAAAAAATACTCCATCGCCAATGAGATGATAATTAAGATGGGTTTCGCTTATTCAAAGCTAATCAGTTAGACTGTACCTCATCAACGAATCGTTCTTTCAAATTGGATAAACTTATAGATTCAATATTAGGTAGAAAAATAACTAGTAAATGACTGGCCACACTTCCATTACAATACGGAAAAGTGATCAAATACACAGCAAATATCTGATCATAGAATAAAAATTCTATTGTCGATGAAATAATGATTAAGTTGCGTTTCGTTTATTTAAAGTTCATCAGTTGATCTACCCCTTATCTGCTGTGCAAAATGCCTTGTCGTCTTTTCGTACTGCAATGGACGTTTACAAATGAACGTAATAATTGATTTAGTTTCAGAAATAATCATTTTAACTGTAGATGCACAAGTTTAAATATGCGGCTTTGAAATATGAAATTCTAAAAGCAATTAGCTTGCAAATAATATATATTTAATATGTATGCGTGTTTTAATAATATATTCCTTTCGCATATTATAATAACTTGCCTTTCAAGCTTGGGTTTATCTCATGATGGTGAACAAAAAGCGGGAAATACTTGCGGGGGTGATACTTTTTATGGCAGCATCATGGCGCCTATGGTGTCTTCTACTTTCCACAAGTTTATCTGGTCTGATTGTTCCAAAAGGGAATACCACAAAAAAACAAGGTTAGTAATGAAAGTTATTATTCTCTGCTATTCCGTCGTTAATTAAAATCACTGCTGAAGAAAGACTCGAACCTCTATCTGCCGTTTGCTAGACGGTTGCCTTACCAATTAGGACACCAGGCAGTATAGGTTCGACTATTTTAATACGCCATAAATTTTTTTATGGAAACAGTTCTAATATTTTTAAAACCCGCAATTATATATTTATATATAATTATTAACACCAGCAAAGTTACAGTTTTTGAATATTCAATACCGTACTTTTTACTTTAAAAATCCTACGCATATTTCTTTAAATTCATTTCTTTACATTATTATTACGCTGAATAAAAAGTAAAAGTCTAATGTAAAATGAAACTTAAACCCCGTTAAAATATTTATATAATTTTGTAAACCACTAAACTGTTTTAGTAAGCTGACTTGTTTGTTAAACAAACCTCCTAGGCTTGGTGAAATAATCCTGAATAACACCCTTCAATCAACGTTTACTTTGGATGAACAGTGTCGGATGGAATTTGGAGACGGGTAAGCAAACTTCTTTGAAAGCCAGCCGAAATGTAAATTATACAAATTATATTCAGCATTACAGAATATCCACAGTGTCGTACTAGTTATTAAATTAAATTTGAAATTTAAAATTATTTACATTTTTTAAACGATAATTAATTTTCTAACAAACCAAACAAATGATTCTTCTGCATTCTATCGTAATAATAATAATAATGTTTTATTGACCACGTTAGCCATTTACATGGATGTAAAACGTCATAAAAGGAAACAATATGTAAACAAAAATATTGCAGAAGCGCAAAATTGTCAAAAATAAAAGATAAAAATTTACAATTAAAAAAAATCAGTAACTAATGGTACAAAAACAATTCTCCTACCGTGTAATAAGCTTTTGAAATTAAATAAAGCTTTATTTTTTTTTATAAATTTGGTAATTGGTAATTGTATAAACAACCACCCATATGGACAGGGGACCTTTTCTAACTCGTGAACGTGTGTGCGGCAATAACCAAGATTCCCTTGGTTCTGGTATTATAACCATGCAAGTCGCTACCAATTTTAAATAAGATCTTATTTTGAAATACGTACTGCAGCAACTTATACGAGGGTGGTCACGTAAGTACCCGGCCTGACCTAGAGATGGCGATACTTTGAAAAATATCACTGTATTAGAAAGTACGCAATCTACAAAGCATATGTTTCAAGTTTGAAGACGCCACGTTATTTAGTATTTGTTTGGCAGCCATCAATAGTGAACGTTTTCAGTGAATTTGTTAAAATGGAGAAAATTGGTCATCGTTACGTGATACAATACTTTTATTTGAAAGGCCTCATCCCAACTGGGATGAACTAAGATGAACTGGATTTTACTCTGTGTGAGTCTGCTCCTTCGTTTACGACAGTGAAATATTGGGTAGCAGAGTTTAAACGAGTCGGTACGAGCTGCCAAAGCAAGCATCGCAATGGTCGACCAAATAAGGTGACGACTCCAGAAATGGTGAAGAAAATCCACAAAGCGGTACTGGATGATCGTCGACTGAAAGTGCGCGAGATAGCAGACATAGTGGACATTTCAAAAACTGCGGTACATCGCTATTATCTGAAAATTTAGACATGAGAAACCTGTGTGCAAGATGGGTGCCGCGTTTGCTCACACTCGAGTAAAAACGGTGTCGTGAAGATGTTTCAATTGAGTGTTTAGCGAAGTTTCACAGCAACAAAGCAGAATTTTTGCGCGCTTTCATAGCCATGGATAACCATGGGTACATCACTTCACACCCGAGACAAAAGAACAATCAAAACAATGGACCCAAAAGGGAGAACCGGCTCCAAAGAAGACGAAGACCGTTTCATCTGCAGGCACGGTTTTGGTATCGGTTTTTTTGGATGCGCGTGGAATAATTTTCACTGACTATCTTGAAAAAGGAAAAACTATCAACGGCGAGTATTATGCGAACTTATTTCAACGTTTGAGCGAAGAAATCAAGCAAAAATGGCCGCATTTGGCTAAGAAGAAAGTGTTGTTTCATCAAGACAATGCGCCAGCTCACAAATCCGTTATTGCATTGGCCAAAATTAATGAATTTAAGTTTAAATTAGTACTTCATGCACTCTATGTGCCAGATTTAGCCTTCTCGGATTATTTTCTGTTCCCAAACTTGAAAAAGTGGCTCAGTGCTCAAAGATTTTGAAGAAGTGATGTGGGCAGTTAATGCCTATTTTGAGGAGCAAGACAGTTCTTATTATAAAAAGGGTATGGAGCTTATTGAACATCGCTGAGAAAAGAGTATAGAGCTGAAAGGAGATTATGTTGAAAAATAAATATATTTCTTTCCAAAATTTTTGTGTTTTCTTTGTTGGGTCGGGTACTTCTGGGACCACCCTCGTAAGTTCTTATTGTGAAAACATACTGCAGCAACTTAAATAAATATGTATATATATATAGATACATGTAAATGTCAGTGATTCCCTATTACGGAAGATTTGGCGACAAGTAACCATCGTCTCCAGATCAAATGTCACCCGCAGTATTCTTTTTTGGATAATAAAGACCCTCTTCCATTCGACGGATTGCGCCCGTACAATTATATTGTAATTTAACACCGAATAAGCAAGGGAATAGTTAACAGTTAAAAAAGATTTTCTATCTAAAAAGTTATTAAATTTTAAATTCCATATTGGAAAATATGCAGATTTAATTTGACGCATATAACGTCAATATGCAAAACCCAATCTAAATTATTAATTATTATGATACTTTAAATAATGTTTACTAAAATAATCAATGTAATTTGTAACCTATGTATGTAGGTCAGTGTAGTCGCTTTATAAAACTTGTATTTTTGTTAATTTGTAAATAAACCATAAATGTTTTGGTTTTAGATATTCATTATGTAGATCTTTCGATATAATAGACACATGTTCCCATTTGTGGTGTGGCCATCATAAATCCCCAGTTGTCTGCAAAACAAAGAAAGGTCCACCACTGGAAGGCACAGAATGCGGTTTTGATAAGGTAATACGAAACAATTGCAAGCTGAGCGTCAAACTGTTTCAAACCATTAGTAAAACTGCTCAACAAAACAATGACTACAGCGATAGTTTCGATCAATATTCAAGTAGTTCTTCTGGCAGTTCTAGAAAGTGAATATTACAATATTATCGAAACGATTATATAAAGTAATTAAAGAGAATTATATTATATTAATTATGTTTCATTTGATATGCATGCGTCGTTATTTGCAAGGTTAATCAAACATTCTGTTCAATACGAGCAAAGGTATATAAGTACTTTCACTTCTAAAGTGTGTTTCAAATTTCGCGGTTTTTTTAAAGTATAAATAAAACACATAATTTGCATTCACTTTCAAAAACCTTTTATTGGTAATTGAAGTATTAGTTATGACATTTATAAGAAAAAAATAATATTTGCCAGATGACCTCCTCTTGCAGCTTCACAGACGTCCACTCTTTTGTTAAAATTTTCAATGACATTTTGACATAATTGATGTTCTATCTCACCAATGGCACGAATAATTTCATCTTTCAAAGCAGGAATTGATTGTGTATTGTTTTTATAAACCTGACTTTTCATATTATCCTAAAGAAAATAGTTTAACGGTGTCAAAGCATATGATCTTGGTGGCCAATTAACATAACTGTTTCTTCAGATTACACGTCCAGGAAATTTTTCTCTCAATAAATCAATTTATTCGTGTGTAAAGTGTGGTGTAGCGCCATCCTGTTGAAACCTAATATCCTCTAGATCAATATTCATTAATTCAGGCCACAAAAATTCGGTTACCATCCGACGATATCGATCACCATTGACAGTTACAGCTTCACCAGCAGCATTGTCAAAGATGTAAGGTCCAATTACACCACCTGACCATAATGCACACCAAACAGTAACTCATTTAGAATGCATAGGTTTCTCATGAATAATTTGTGGATTTTCCTCACCCCGGATACAGCAATTTTGTTTATTAACATAGCCACCAAGTTTAAAATGTGCCTCATCGAAAAACATTATTTTTTGAGAAAAATCAGCTGGTTGTTCATTGATGAAATTGACAAATAAACGACGTTTTAAATGATCTAATGGCTTCAGTTCCTGTGTTATTTGAACCTCGTATGCCTTCAGAGCTAAATCATTGTGTAAAATACGCCATGTTGTTGATTCACTAAGTCCAAGTTGTTGTGAACATCGTCTAATGGACATTTCAGGATCCACAGCAACACTTTCACGAACTAAACCAATATTTTCTTGTGAACGACCACTATGACTGTATTTTTCACTTTTCTGATCTTCCACGGAACCGGTCTATTGAAATTTTTTAATAATTCCACCAATAGTGCTTTCAGATGGACGATTATGTAAACCATGAAATTCACGTAATTTTCTAAAAACTCTTTTCACAGAACGCTGATTTTCATAAAATAATTCAACAATTTGAACGCGTTGTTGTACCGTGTACGAAGCCATTTTTATAAATGTCATACATCACACTTTTTAAATGCCCACATACCTAGACAAATTCAGTGCGCCATCTATATTTTATTTATTCTTAAAAAACCGCGCAATTTGAAACAGCCTTTATCTATAATAGCATTTTTGTCTACGAAATGGACGTATAATTCTGTCCCATTATTTTTTTAAAGAATAACACATATGTATTAAAATATAAAAAAACTATAGTCTGTATGTTATAGTATTTATAAATAATGGGTTTCATTTGCAATATTGTTGGTATTAGATTGGTTCAGATTTTGATACATTGATATCTATTAAAAATAAGCACATAAATTGATCAAAAAGGTAAGAAAAACGGACCATAATTATATGTTTACTCTAAATAAATATTTCGACAACTAAGTTGTTATATTCAGAAATTTACTTAACTTGCTGAATCCTTTAAAGCCTTTTACCCTTATAGTGTATAAGGCTGGGAGTGGGAGAGTGAAGTTAAATTTCTATTATTTTTCTTTTCTATACTGTCTTCCACTTATTCCTGTCCTGGGTCAGCCTTCTCACCTCTTTCCAATTCTTCCCTTTTCTCTGTTACTTGTCTCTTGTTATCGAACTTGTTGAACATTGCTGGGAAAAGTTTATAGAGCTGAAAGGAGAATATGTTGAAAAATAAATATATTTCTTTCCAAAATTTATGTGTTTTCTTTGTTTGGGTCGGGTACTTCTGGCACCAGCCTCCTATAGTGTTGTTAGTCTCTTAGATGCTCCTTAGATAACTATGCTATCGACAAATACGTGCAAGTAAGAGTTTTTGCCTTTGCTGGAATTGAAAATTGCAAGTGAATTTGAAATCAATCAAATATATGTCGGCAAGAGCAATGGTAGATACGCGTCTCGTATAATACCAATACTCGTCATTCTACCTGGTTTTGTCGGAAATATACAAAATTAATCTGTCTATTGATCGAAAAAGTATACCAAAACACAATACAGTACTCTGTTTTGGTAAATTTGTTAGACAAAAGCAGGAGACTGACGAGTATTGGCATTACACGAAACGCGTATCTACCTTTGCTTTGGTCAACATACATTTGATTGATTTCACTGGTTGTTAAGTTAAATGCCACTGTGTGTTGATACATATTTTTTCGATCAATAGGCCGATTAATTATTATGTTTGTCTGTAAAGCTCTATAGACTGACGAGTATTTTCTATCTTTGCTTTTGTCTACATATACAACGGTAGTTTGACAAGTAGTGAGAATGGAAAACAAAAACGAATTTTTTAAATACAAAATAATTTCTATTTTTCAATATATTCTCCTAAAAGAGCAATACATTTATTCCAACGGTGCTCCAATGCCCTTATGCCATCTCTAAAATGCGATTCCAGAAGGCTTGCAAAATACTCATTTACGAAGATGATAAGCTCGTCGTTAGACAATTTTGGAAGAAGGTGGAAGTCGGAAAGGGCTAGATCCGGCGAATAAGGTGCGTGTGGTACTAATTGGAAATGCAACTCGTGGAGTTTGGACATCACAACTGTGCTGGTATGCGAGGGAGCGTTGTCTTGGTGAAACAGAACCTTTTTCTTTGCCATTCCTGGCCGTTTAGCACGAATCTCAACATTTAATTTTTGTAGAAGTTCTGCATAATATTGTTCGTTTATTGTGGCACCTTTCTGAAAGTAATCAATGAGCAAAATGCCCTTTGAATCCCAAAACATTGATGCCATCACCTTGTCTGCCGATAAAGTGGTTTTCGCTTTCTTTGGAGGTGCAGAACCACGTTCTAACCATTGTTTTGACTGTTGTTTAGTTTCGGGTGTACTGTAGTGTTCCAAGTTTCATCGCAAGTAACAAATCGCCTACAAAAATCAACCGGATTCCGCTTATAAAGGTCCAAACACTCATTGGAAATGCGCAAACGAGTGAACTTTTGATCAGTCGTAAGCAATCGCGGCACCCATCTTGCCGAAAGCTGGAAAAGGCACAATTCTTTCGTTAAAATGTGGTGTACGCGTTCTGTTGAAATGTTTACCATATCTGCTATCTCTCTCATTTTGAGTCGTCGATCATGCGTAATAATATTATGGATTTTTATAATCATTTGCTTAGAAGTCACGATTTTGGGTGCTCTAGAGCGCGCTTCATCAACACAGCTTATTCTACCACGTTTAAATTCATTTACCCATCTACTTATTGTGGCGGATGATGGAGCAGATTCACCTAATGTTTCCCGTAACTCATCTTTTATTTCGGTAGCTTTCATACCCTTAATTACGAAGTATTTAATCACCGCACGATACTCTGCTTTTTCCATTTTAACAAAACGACGTGTTGCTTCTTTTTCAATCAGCTGTCAAAAATAAACTAATTAACCGATTTATCTAAATATTAGAATGTAAACATATAAATAGGCAACCTAAATTACAGTGTATTTGTTTTACCAATTAGAGCGCCACCTATGTGTCATTCTCACTACTTGTCAAACTATCCCCGTATTAGGTTGATTTTAAGAAATATACTGTCCAGTTTTGATAATAATATGAATGTTGCAAATCAGTCAATATACCTAATGTGGAAGGTTTGTCATCTAAATATAAATTATATTCTTCCTTCTGAAAATCCGATAATATGTCTACTTAATTCCAATTTTAATTATAGATATTTGTGAGTAAGATTGTTAACAGATTTTGTTTTTTAAGGAGACTTTTCTATTATTAACCTCAATTGAAATTCGAAGGAATTGGACTACAAACTTGTCCCGAAAATTCTGCAGAGAATACTTTAAGATTCCCTCAAACCTTTTTATATTTGCAGTACAAATATGATTAGTCGACTAAATTAATTAATGTCCATAAGTTGTGGAGTAAAAATTTACTATTTTTAGTGGTGCATAAACGGTTTTTGTGAAGAAGTCGATGGCAGACGATTTGGTAGAAATCCAGTACACCACAACCCACAAAACGGTGGTTGGAGCAATTGGGGACCATGGGGACCCTGTTCGCGAACATGCGGTACAGGTGTAGAATTTCGTATGCGTAAATGTGATAACCCACCGTAAGTATAAGGTGATATGTGCTGATATTTTCGTTATTTATCTTGATAATCTTGGTAAAGTCTACTAAAATCATTATATTACAAATCAATTTTACCGTTGCTTGTTATCTATGCACCGCCTAGTAATAAATCCAAAATGGATTATTAAGAATTATACTGTCAATGCAGGCATTATCGAGGCTTCGAGATACTTGAAATTATATTCACACTTAAGAAATGCAGTAAATATAAAACATAATGAATCATCTAACGTAATAGTATTTATAATTTTAGTTTTAATCTTTCATGTCCTTGTTAAAAGTTTCTGGAGGAAGAAAATTCATTACCTTTTCTTAGCAACGAGCTTATCAATATGCTACAGAAGTGTATATATCTTATTATAACTCGATGGAAATCTACTGGGTGGGCCGAAAGTCACCATGGGGTTTAAAAATTTAATAACTTTCTCGTTCATATATTCTTTTAATTTTTTTTTTCAGATAATAAAATATATAAAATGGAAATTTTTTTACACAAGTATGGAAAAATAATGTCACTTAAATGACCCCCGTTTTCAGCTTCGCAATGATGGGCTAATTTAGAGCAACATCTTTCAAAATTTGTGGCTGTAGCGCTCGAATTTCTGCAATAATGTTGGCCTTGAGTTCAAGGATTGTCTCGGGCTCGTTCACATATACTCGCTCCTTCAAAATAACCCCAAGGAAAATAGTCGGCTGCTGACAAATTTGGCGAACGTGCTGGCCAATTAATTTCCGAATTTCTGGAGTTTATTTGCTCTCCAAAAAATTGACTTAAAAGTCCATTGTGTCTCGGGCAGAGTGGATAGTGGCTCCATCTTGCTGAAACCACATGTCAGGTCTGTTTTCAAGAGTAGGACATAAAAAATTTTCTATCAAAAATCGATACCGCTCTCTATTTACGGTTACAGCACTTCCATCTTCATTTTCGAAGAAATAAGGCCCAATGATATTTTCAGATGTAATGCCACACCATACTGTACACCTAATGGGGTGCAATTGGCGTTGATGAATGGCTATTGGATTTTCAGAACCCCAGAACCCACAGTTTTGCTTATTAACAAAGCTATTCAAATGAAAATGAGCTTCATCACTCATAATCAAATTTTCAATAAAGTTGATTTCATTTCTGGCAAACTGTTGAAATTTAATTGCAAAATTTAGACGTTGCCGATGATCTGCGGGTTTTAGTTCTTGCACCAATTGCACCTTATATGGGAATAACAGTAAATCTTTTTTTAAAATGCGCCATATTGACGTACCTAGCTGAGCAGAACGCCTTCTGGTAGATGTTTCTGGTGTTTCGTTAACACTTTGCTCTACACGTTCAATATTTTCCGCAGTGCGAATTAAATGTGGTCTACCGGTTCGAGGTAAATCTCTTATAGTGCCATGTTGATGGTGACGATGAACTAAGCAACGAATCATTGCTTCAGAGGGCGAAATTGCTTCAGAGGGCGTTGACGTTAAAATGTCGACGATATGCTCCTTACGTGAAAATAATTGATCGCTGATTTAAATAATAAAATTCTATTATTCTGGTTCTTTGTTCAGTTGTGAATCTCTCCATTATTTATTCTCCAAGTGTTATTTATACAATCTGAAAAAAAAATTTTAAAAATATATAAACGCAAAAGTTATTAAATTTTCAAACTCCATGGTGAATTTTGGCCCATCCAGTACTAGTCTATGTTCGAACATCGATAAATGTTTTGTTATGTTATTTATCCGCAAACCAAACCCTTCCTCTTCCTCATGTTCGCTAAATGAGTCACATTTACAAAGGATGATTCAGTCAAACTCTTTACAATTCTGTTTGGTTTGTTATTTAATTTAAACTTACATATTAAACTTACATAATTGATTTAGTCGATGTCTTGGGAACTATATTTGATTCGTTGCCTAATTTAAACTTATGTACATATCGCGGCGATATATCGTTCTGCAATTAAGTTAGTAATAATGAGAATATAAAGAGACTACAAGATATTTTAGTGATGCTGGTCTGTTAAAAATTCTTTCTTTTTGCGTTAGTTTTAGTTGGCGTAGATATGGCTCGGTCATTTAGTATCTCTTATACCAGAGGTGCTCAAACAATCGATGGTGAAAATATATCCATGTTTCTTCAAGAAATTAAAAAAATAACCGCCTTCCATCGCTCACTCAAACGCTGCTGTAATAATAATGAAAAAGCGATACCTTTCTCTTTCATTTAAATCGGACATTTTGAACCTAATTATTGCACGATTAGAGTTTATATAACATAAATGCTATTGCGATTAGGCGTCTTTGAATACATCGAGATCGTATGCATTGAATATTGGTTTTTATGTTAATTGCATTAGGTGTTCTAGCATACCTCATTGCATTAAATTATGAATTCATTCGTTCAAATAATATAAAGATCAATTCACAATCGAAGCACATATATCCGCAAAGTTTGTTTATAAATTTTGAAGCAAATAGCAACATTTCGAAATATTAAAATAAGCCAAACACAAATTTAGTATATTGTATTTTATTTTCTTTAATTAGGCCACTGTATGGAGGTAGCAATTGTTTTGGACTAGCAGAGGAATGGCGAGTGTGCACGCTAGATGCGTGCCCTGAGCCCGTAAAAGATTTCCGCGCGCAACAATGTGCTAGGATAGCTGAATTTCTGAATTTCGAAAATACACAAAAAGGCAACATGACGTGGCTGCCCTTCGAGAGCGATGATCGTATGTTATTTAAATACACAAGTCGTTTCGGAAACGTTACCCCCCTTCTGTTTCAGATGATAGCAAATGTAAATTAATCTGTATTAGTAAGGAGACGAGGGAGTTATATGTAACAGATGAAAATTTAATGGATGGAACTCCATGCTCGTACGAAAGTAGTTCGGATATTTGTATACAGGTACGTATTGAACAGATTTCGACCCTCTCTAAATTATTCTGAAAACTGTACACATTTTCTGTGCGCATAAGTTATTTCAAATGAATCGACATAATTATTAAAACATAAAATCAATACTGAGGAAACGTATAACTTCGAAACAATTGTCTACAAATCTGTATTCATTGTATTAGTTAACACAGGCATATATACTTACAAACTTGGCATATACAGAATACATAACATGACAATATCTGTCAAATAACACATAGAGACTTTGTAAAGAAATACAAATTAGTAGACACAACTGACCCGTGGCACAAATATGTACTACGAAGGTAAATATCATTGGAGACTGTGATTAATTGTATCAAAATATTAAAAAGATGCAAAAAATCCTTACCACATCAATGTTCGTATTCTGTATACGTATTTCCACAACTATATTGCCATCATTAGCAGATTATTAAACACAGTGTCACACCTAGATTCGCGGTAATGCTTACACAGAAGATATTCCGCATATTCATCCCGCCAAAATCAAACTATACATTGATATTCATAAGACATCTGCAAGTCAATATTTCTTAGTCTTAAAAATAACGCTTGTTCTAATGTATCCTCTCCTAATCTCTTACGGACCTTTTTAACGGTTATGTCTTCCAGGAATTCATAGAGAGCAGTTTACGATACCGGACCCTGGCCTGCCTTGACTACATGATTTTTATTTTTCACAATCAAGGTGCTCTCGTAACTATCTAAACCACTTTAATTGTTTATTATTTTTGATTAAATGTAAACAATCCACGGTTACACTATAATTGTTTTCTATTACATGTTTCGCTGAACTGCATTTCTGAGATCGACTGAATTTAATATGGGAGATATGGTCTTTATACCGGGTTTATATTGACCGTTTAGATTGACCAATGTATTTTTGATCAAGATCCCGACAACTTATTTTATATATTATATTCATAAGATTGCCTAAATAATTATTTAGTTTATAAGCAAATGTTTGATATAATTACGGGATAATTTAAGGGCTGTTAGATCCTAGATGGTTACTTTTATAATACAGTTTTAATTTGATAGTTAGCTGGTTAAAGAGAAGGTAATTAGACAAGTACTTATTCAAATATTACATATATTTAAACGCTTTAAATAATTATTGACTCATTAGTCAACCGTTCATTAAAAAGAAATTAAAAGAAAACAAAAAACAAACAAATGTCCGGTCACATGCGTCTGCCGAAACAACTAGAACAGGCTGATTCTTCCTTAAAAACATATTATTACAAACACTAATACAGGACTGAAACGACACAAATTAAATCAGATACAAATTATACGTTTTTAAGAAATTCAAATGGATCTATGAGGGTGGTTCCAGAAGTACCCGACTTAACAAAAAACACAAAAAATTTGGAAAGAAATATATTTATTTTTCAACATATTCTCCTTTCAGCTCTATGCACTTTTCCCAGCGATCTTCAATAAGTTCGATACCCTTTTTATAAAAGAACTGTCTTGCTCCTCAAAATAGCCATTAACTGCCGACATCGCTTCTTCATCGTTGGAAAATCTTTTACCATCGAGCAATTTTTTCAAGTTTGGGAACAGAAAATAACCCGAGGGGGCTAAATCTGGCGAATAGGGTGCATGAGGTAGCAATTCAAACTTTAATTCATTAATTTTGGCCATCGCAATAACGGATTTGTGAGCTGTTGCATTGTTTTGATGAAACAACAGTTTCTTCTTAGTCAAATGCGACCGTTTTTCCTTAATTTCTTCCTTCAAACGTTGCAATAAGTTCGCATGATACCCGCCGTTAATAGTTTTTCCTTGTTCTAGATAGTCGATGAAAATTATTCCAGGCACATCCCCAAAAACCGATGCCATGGCCTTGCCTGCAAATGAAACGGTCTTGTTTTGTTTGTTCTTTCGTCTCGGCTGTGAAGTGATGGAACCATGTTTCATCCATGGTTATGAAACGGCGCAAAAATTCTGCCTCGTTACTATGAAACTTCGCTAAACACTCAATTGAAACATCTTCACGACACCGTTTTTGCTTGAGTGTGAGCATCCATCTTGGACATGCCCAAATGTTCAGATAACATGCGATGTACCGTACTTTTTGAAATGCCTACTATGTCTGCTAGCTCGCGCATTTTCAATCGGCGATCATCCAATACCGCTTTGTGGATTTTCTTCACCATTTCTGGAGTCGTCACTTCATTTGGTCGACCATTGCGATGCTTGTCTTGGCAACTCGTACGGGCTCGTTCAAATTCTGCTACCCAACATTTCACTGTTGCAAATGAAGGAGTAGACTCACCTAGAGTAGAATCCAGTTCAGCTTTTAAATAGATTGGGCTGAGGCCTTTCAAATAAAAGTATTGTATCACGTAACGATGACCAATTTTCTCCATTTTTACAAATTCACTGAAAATGTTCACTATTGATGGCTGCCAAACAAATACTAAACAACGTGGCGTTTTCAAACTTGAAAAATATGCTTTATAGATAGTATATTTTCTAATGCAGTGATATTTTTCAAACAACTACCGCCATCTCTAGTTCCGGTCGGGTACTTATGGGACCACCCTCCTATAAATGATTTGAAAATTTTACGAGGTGTTATATTCACTATGTAGGAAGCTGAGTAATAAATAGCTACTCGTCCTAATTTTTTAAATTTTTTATCGCCTTGGTTTTGGAACTTTTTAGACATGCCGTGTATATTTAAAAATACATAAAATGAGAATTATAAATTTATATTGCATTTTCTTTGTATTATTTAAAGTTTACTTTCCTAAATTCAGTTGTAATTCCAGGGCGCTTGCTACAATTTAGGTTGCGATGGTGTTTTATATTCAAACGTAAAATTGGATAGCTGTGGAACTTGTGGAGGAAACAATTCCGAATGCCAAACTGTTAAATCTACTTATCGTAAGAGACTGAAACGAGGTTTGTGTTTAACAGAATGCCCCGGAAGAAATCGTCAACTGTCTAACTCGTTTTTGCAGAAGTCAGCCGCTTAGTGGTCATTCCTCGCCTGGCTAGAGGCATTCAGATCGAAGCAAACTTTTCGGCACGTGACGCAGTCGACCCCTCGGTGGCATTTCTA
This sequence comes from Dermolepida albohirtum, assembly GCA_031893035.1. NCBI lineage: Eukaryota > Metazoa > Arthropoda > Insecta > Coleoptera > Scarabaeidae > Dermolepida > Dermolepida albohirtum. Next base: position 207,545 of record JAVIWB010006120.1, on the reverse strand, counting down.
CTGAAAGATCGTAATAAACAAAGCTACTCGGTCAGTGTGCCGAATAAGGGACCCCATGGGGAAATCATGGCCGGCACGAAATTCCACTATCAGAAATTCGGTAATAAAAATAATATATGGGCGAATGGACCTTGTTTATCCGAAATTGTTCTGGCTGTAAGTATTATTGTTTTGTAATCGATCTAATACCAGAATAGGTTAAAGTAAGTTTATAATGGAGGCAAGTTATACGATCAACTGTCCCATAACACGGCGTTCTTTACAATCGTTTACCATTGATTTAGGGCTACAAGGAAAATTTTTTACTTTGATATGTAACTGCAATAAAAAAAAGGAGATTCTTACAAATTATTTTATTAAAAAATATAGATGAAAAGTGTTTTAATTTCTGTTTAATATTTAATATGTCCCTCGCTTGCTTTAATAAGAGGAGCAGTTCTATTTGGCATACTCTCAACAGCCGCCTTGACATCGTTTTTAATTTGATCAATCTTCCTCCATTCCTCCAAACATCATTTGAACTTTTGGTTTGGCCATCAAGTGACATATACTAATTTTTATCGAAAATATAAGCACTCATTTTAATAAAAGGTACATGGTTAAGGTAATTCTAATTTCATTTGAATTTTAAAGGAAAGAATTTTCTGCTTTTTATTATCGAAAACAGTTTCATTGCTTTTCAAAATATTCTCCTTGAAAATCCGAAAAGCATTTCTGCCACTGTGAAGGCAGTATCTCCAAAATATGAGTTTTGAATGCCTCAACTGCCTCTTCTGGCATAGAAAACCGTTCACCACGAAGTTTGTTCTTCACGTGTGGGAACAAAAAGAAATCACAGGGTGCTAGGTCAGGACTGTACGGGGGATGAATCAATTGAATGTTTTGCGCGGTCAAATATTCAATTGTTTGAACCGCCCTGTGAGGGCTCCCATTGTCATGGCGGAGAACGATCTATTGTTTTCGGTTCGTTTTCCTTATTTCTTCGAAAACTTTTGGCAAACAAATAGTTGTGTATCATTCGGAATTTACCGTTCTACAACTCTTTAAAGGAACGGTTGCAACGTGACCGGTTTTTCTGAAAGAACAGGCGACCATTTGTTTTGATGTGCTTCGAGTGCGAACAACTTTCGTTGGTTTTGGATCATCTTGGAATACCCACACAGTCAACTGCTATTTACTATCGGGCTCATACGTATAGATCCAAGATTTATAACCTGTGACGACTTTATAAATGTTCTTTGAAGTACCGTCTACCGCCATTGTAGTTTTTGTGCATTTCTTGGCACCAATCGATGCATGTTGTGGTCAAATTATATGGTACCCAACGTGAACATAGCTTCTTAACGGCCAAATGTTCATGCATGATCTTAGGCACGCTGGTGTTACTAATACCTAGAGATGTCTCGATCTCAGGGTATGTCACATGACGGTCTTGCATTATCAATTCAGACACTACATTAATGTCCGACACAATAACATTTGTGGGACGACCCTCACGAAATTCGTCGTCCAAAGAACGCCGTCCAAGTTTGAATTCACTATACCAACGATATTCTGTAGTTTTCGATGGTGTTTCATCACCTTATAAAGAATTCAGTTCGTCGATGCATTGTTGTTGAGATAATCCACGCCGAAAGTTATGAGAAATAATTGCACGAAAATGTTCGCGAGTTAATTCCATTTTTTCGCTGTTATGTTCAAAATAGAAATTGATATTGATATGAACTGCAATGGGAACTGCAATGGGCAATTGTCTTTCTCCATTCATAGCGGACCTATTTATGAATAACTTTGAAATAGAATTAAAAAATAAAGCTAAATATTTTCCAAGAATTTGGGTCAGGTATGTCGATGATATTTTCGCGATTTTCAATACACAAAAATGCAATTTAAATGATTTCGTTAAACAGTTAAATTCAAAATTCCCGACAATTAAATTTACAGTAGAAAAAGAAAACAATGACAAGTTGCCTTTTTTGGACACCTTAGTTATTAGGAATGATCTTAAAATAGAAATTGATATTTTTCGAAAAGAAACCAATATCAATAGATTCATCACGGCGGACTCAAATCACAGCATGCAACAAAAGATGGCTTCATTCAATTTTCTTATTAATCGTTTGGTCAATTTCCCACTAACAAAAGTAAGATATGAAAGAGAATTGAACGTCATTAAGAATATCGCGATATACAATGGTTTTGATTCGGAAATAATCAATGGATTAATTAGAAAGGCCAACATAAGAAAAACAATCCGTGACACCACATGTCTATCACCACAGAGCAATCGGGAAAAGCATTTTGTCTGTTTACCTTATCAAATTCATGACAAAAAATCTAAATAGTATTTTTAAAGAGCGCGGGCTTCAAGTCTGTTTCCGCCCCAATAATTCTCTTAAAACGCTTTTAGGAAATGCAAAAGACAAAATCGAAGAAAATAAAAAATCGGGAATCTACCGAATTGAATATTTAGAGTGCAATTGACAATACATCGGCCAAACTAAAAGATCGATCGAAACCAGGTATAAAGAACACCTTTCGCACATAAAATTCAACCGACCGGAAAATCGGGTTTAGCGAGACATGTATTAGAAAGTAACCACAGTGTTAATATGGATTGTTTACATCTGATAAAAAACGTGTATAATTATCGAGAACTAGACACGTATGAAAGCATGCACATCTTAAAGAATTTAAACCATGTGGTGAACAATAATGAAACTGGCCCCGTACAATCGACACTTTTCTCTCTACTTAATGTCAGAAGAGGAACAATATAATAAATCACAGGCAGGCACTTGTCTGTCTTGACCGTAATTCCCTTTTTCAATGTAGTGCATGTTAGTTTAAGTAAAAATAATTTTTAAAAATCTTGTGAAACAAACACAGTGTACATCTTGGTTTTGAACGGTGTGGATCGCGTACGGAGTTTGATTTTCGTACAGTTGTTTTTCGCCGTGTTTTACCAGGTGCGACACTTTGAAATTATCTGCTGATGATGACAACTTGGTTGTCGAAATGCGTATACAGAATTTACAAAAGTTAATGTAGAAAGGGGTTATATATCAACCTTATTGATCAAGTTAATCAACCACAGGCTCCATCAAATTCAACTTCAATGTTTTGTTGATCTATGATAACACCATAACCATAACCACAGAAAGAAAGTCGATCTTCCAAATTTAAAAATTGTTTTTGTTCCTCCTAATTGTAAATACTTCATTGATATACCCGTTAGAATAAGTAGTCGTGCAAGCTTTCAAAATGTAACATACACCAGTATTTCGAAACCATTCTTGCAGACTAGAAAATTATGAAGATAAAAGCCTTATTCAAATGTAGAAATAATTTTCTAAATCAGATTTTCTTTTACCTTCCATGCTTGTTCATTTCCTAATGCATCTATCAACTGTTAAAGAAAAATTTATCTAAGGAATTAAATGCAGATGATTTACATTAAAATAAAATAGTTACACAAATGTATAAAGAAGACGATAAAATAATAATTTCAATTTTGATACTATTACATAATATATATCAGCAAAAGAATATTTATTATAAAACATATTGCTTGAAACATGAATTGCACGCACGTGGGAGCACCTATTTTAATTTATTTGATAACGAAGCTATTTAATTTAGTAAATATAATATCAACTAAATTCCAATAATCCATTAAATTAGTTTATTCCTATATTCACTGTGCAACACAAATATGTGCAGCAAATAGCATTCACGGTAAAATATAAATCAAAAACCAAATAAATTAAATTAGGCAAATGATAATTATTGAATTCCTTTGTTTAATATTCTATATTCAAACGATTAAAAACAAATAATTCGATTATTAAATTCAAACATTTCAAATTGCATTCATCTTTTAAAAGATATTCATATATTTTATTGAATTTTTAGTTGTACACTTCGAAATCAGATCTAGAAGATGGAATAAACATATCCTTTTCTTCCGAATACCACATCAACAAAAATCTACTGAAGAATCCGCCACGATATGCTTGGGTTCTAGGTGGTTGGGGTCCATGTTCTAAAAGTTGTGGTGGGGGCAAACGGCAGAAAACCGCAGCATGTTTTGATACGCAAGGCAATAAAATTGTGCCTCGAAGACATTGTTCTCTAATAATTAAACCATATTTAGAAACGGAATCATGCAATAATTACAGGTAAGAATCATTAAACCGATAGAGCATTTGTGGAGAATAATCGCAAAATCAGTTGTAGCTTTTACTGGGTTCCTGGTCCTTGGGAACCTTGTTCAAAAACGTGTGGTTCATTTGGTGTTCAATTCAGAGAAATGTATTGTGTTCCTCAGTATATGGTTAGCGATACAATAACCAATCTAACTTCTATTAATATCACTGATCCTTGGAACTACATGGTAACTCCCGTGAAATGTGGTAGTCTGCCGCCAATTACAGCAAGACCTTGTAACAGAATTGCCTGTCCTGTTGAATGGCGTTTCGGTGAATGGTCTCAGGTTGGTTTTATTATACCATTTAAAAATTAATTGCTTTCTTTTACAGTAAAAATATTCAAAATAAATTTAATTGTTTGTTAGAAAAGCGATTTGAAATCTTCTCTGTCTCGACTATGACTAATATCTGTTATAATCAAATATTATTCTCGTTATTATTTGAGTGATTTTATAGGCGACATAAGAGAGCTGAGACGCGAGTGTTCAGGAAAGCGTGGACGTTGGAGACACGGCAGTTGATTTTCAAACGTTGTTGGGTGTGGTTGTATTGGGTTGGCAACTAAGTACTTTCGGTTTTGTAGTATAAAATAAAACACTTTTTTTTTAAACAAAGAATAGTTTTTAATCAATTATATATTTTTCATTTTGCTCAATGACCTTTTGCTATCTTTCTTTCAGCTGCGTGATTCCGCGCTCATAAAATTTCTGGTCCTTATCAGCAAAAATCTGAACCAGGTGCGAGTGAAGGTCATCGTTATTTGTGAAAGTTTTACCATTCAAAGAATTCTGCGAACTTCGAAATAAATGGTAATCAGATGGTGCTAGATCAGGGCTGTATGGAAGATGTGGCATCACTTCCCAGCCAAGCTCCAATAGTTTCCCACGAGTTGCCACAGATGTGTGAGGCCTTGCATTATCTTGGTGGAAAGCTACACCTTTCCGATTTGACAATTCTGCCCGTTTTTCTTTGATTGCTTCATCCAGCTTTATTAATTGTTGACTGTAAACATCATAATTGATCGTTTGGATCCTTGGAAGCAGCTCAAAAACACCTTTGTAATCCCACCAAACTGACAGCATGATTTTTTTGGATGCAGTTCAGCTTTCGATGTGGTTTGAGCTGGTTTATCGTGTTTGTTCCATGATCGTTTTCGAACTATGTTATTGTACAGGACCCATTTTTCATCACCAGTGATGATTCTTTTTAAGAAAGGTTCGGTTTCATTTCGTCTAAGGTGCATATCGCAAAAGTTGATTCTTTGTGTTAAATGAATTTCTTTCAATTCGTGAGGTACCCAAATATCAAGCTTCTTAACTAGCCCAAGACATTTTAAATGTTTTTCAATTGTTGTGTGCGATATATGTAGCCTCTCCGCAACCTCCGCAACAGTTATATGACGATCTTCTTCAATTATGACTTTGATTTGGTCATCATCAACTTCAGTAGGCCGACCAGAACGTTGCTCATCTTTGAGGGAAAGATCTCCAGAACGGAATTTTTTATACCAATTCTGACAAATGCGCTCTGTTAAGCAATTAGCACCATAAACTTCACATATCTTTTTGTGAGCCGCAGCAGCTTTCTTTCCTTTACGGAAATAAAATAGTAAAATATGTCGAAAATATTCGTTTCTGCACTTCATTTAAAATTAACCCACAACTAATAGCTTTAATAAAAATCACACACTACTTGCTTCTGAAGTTACGTCAATGTGACTAGTATCACGCGACAAACGGTAAAGTACAGCACTAACATACGTTATACAAAAATAAAGCAACGCTCTCTATCAGTAAAAACCGAAAGTTCTTAGTTGCCAACCCAATACATTTGTGGCGGATATTACATTAATGCATTCCTAAATAAATTTCATATTCGATGTGTGGGGTGTTGTAAGAAGTCACAAACACCATATTGAATTTTTGTGTACGATCTCATTTTTAAAAATAATAATAATATACTTGTACCCAATAGAACAATCTACATAAAGGATCAATAAAAATTGAAAGAAAGGTAAAAGTTAAGTAATGCACATCATATTACATAGAAGAAAGTATATTCTGCATGTTCATAATTAAAGAAAAACAATTTCATACAAAATTCATACATATAAAGTATTTCATAAAACAATTGGGAAAAAGGAAATGTTGCTGTAAAGTTTGGTCGTATCCGCAGAAGCATGAATAAGGGAGCGCCTTCGTCATAGCGTTAGTTCTAGCACAAAACCTTTCTAAACGATAAACACGGCAAATGAAGGCCATCAGAGTAAAGACGGCGAATGAATTTCACCACTAACAATTTTCCTCAAGAACAAAACGCTCATCCGCATCCTACGCGCATTCAAGGATTTCATATTATGTCCGTAGGAGAAGATTGTGGCTTAGAGCGCACATACGAGCAATATAAAGTAATCTCGTAATCTCTGGTGACACGCATAATAAATCCAAGTGATTCGATGGCCGATGGGGTTATGTTAATACATGTGGCGTAAAGTTCAATTGGTTGTCCAAAGTTAATATCTAAATCCGAGCTAATACTAGGACGTGTACTAGAAACACTATAAATAGAATAAGAAGCTACTAACACGTTATACTTATTCGTATATGATATAGAATTACATTATCTTGCGCTATACAAGTGTAATGTTCAAATGGATTCCGAAGACAAGCGACGTCTAATTCATTTAAAATGGTACTGTACATCTCAATATCTGCATAAGTTTGTGCTGCAAAAGGTATGGAAGATCATCAGATCATCAATAAAGATGCAAACTAGAGTTTTACGTCTCATCCGAGGTAGAAGTGTAGGGCTTTGATCTGTATCCATTATGTAGACGCAGTTGCGTCTTTAAAAGACAGTTTTTTTTCAATGGAAGCGAAGCTTTTTGTTTTCAAAATAAGCACAGATATCGTGAGAAATTTACTTTATCGTTTTCGGTTCAGTGTAAAGTACAGTTAATGCCATTATTGATGGAAAACAACATCATTCAAATTGTCCTCTATTGGAGCGTTATCAGATATCAATCAGTTGAATACAATTTTCCATAATTTCTTTTAAATTAGGTCGAATGACTGTAATAACACGTTGTTGGTTTGTAAGTTGCTGTTGCTTGTAATGTTGCTGGTTTGCTGACGTAAATCATAATTCAATATAATCCTACAGAAAAGGTATAGAGGTTAAATGGCATGACTGTGGGGGTAAATGATCGGTCCATTTCTAGGAATAATTGATTTGCCAAGCTTTTGTTTCGGTAAGGTAGATTGATTAGCAGTCTGGCAAGTAACACCGTTTTGCTGAAACTACCTGTAATTCGAGACCAGACTATTCAATTTTGGCCCAAAAATTCAGTCAACATTGAGGGATTGCAAGTTACAATCACAGTAAAAACGTTACCAGTAGATTTGACAAAAACTAAAGTAAAACGACTCCTCTTGGTACCTTCAGATTAGATACAAGAGTTTTGTTTACTCAAACAGCCATTAAATCAAAAATGAGCTTCATCCCTGAAGACTATTTTCTTAATAAATTCGACAAAATTTTCAAGTTTCTCTAAACCCAATTACTTAATCTGTAACGCAATAAATCATCGCTTAATTTAAATTCTTGAGTTAAGGCAACCTTGCAAGCACGTAGGCCAAGAGCTTCTCCTAAGATTCGCCATAAATTGGTGTTGGTAGTGCCCAAAACCGAAGGTCGATGAGGAATTGACGCATTTAGATCTAGTTAATCGTCTATTTCTGCTAATTTTCCATACTAAACATTGGAAACAACAGCCGATATATTTAGAGAAGAACATTTTCATTGTATACAATTATATATAAATATATAATTAGGCACATTGCGATGAGAAATTAATGAAAATTAACATTTCTTGCTTTAATTAATTTTTTATAACTAACAATAACGATGGAAAAGCAAGAAATATTAATTTTCAACATTTTTGCTACTTCGTGGATGTTTCGGTGAAGCGGCAAGGATTGCTTATAATACAATTCTACACTAATTGTCTAATATCAGTCTAATACATTAATATGTGAATAACAGAAGTTTAGTATTTTATAAGTTTTGTTTGAGATCGCGTTTTAATATTAAATTCGCAACGTGTGCCACTGACTTACAAAAATTAAAAGAGAAAATTTTCCTACTTAGAAAACATTTACGAACTCATACTCTTAAATGATTCATAATATTCTTTCAGTGTTCTACTACGTGCGGTCTGGGCGTTTCAATTAGACCTCCACAGTGTGTAGCGCCTGAGGGGGAACCGTTTTTTTCGTGTGGACCGCAAGTTTCGCCCCAAAAAAAGTCATGTAAGGGACTACATACAAAATCCAACAACCGTTTATGTAAACGAAAGAAAAAGAAAAAATCTTGTGTCGAGGACGTGTCCCCGCATTGCTCCATACCAATTCTTGCCAAGTATTGTCGTTTCGGAGGATTCAGAAGATTATGTTGCGAAACTTGTTCCAAGAATAAACTTACTCGCATCGTACAATAGACGTCCTTTATTAAATTTAAAATTGTTTCTTTGTATAATATATGTATACATACCAAACATATATATATATATATATATATATATATATATATATATATATATATACATATATATATATGCATGTCATGAGGGAAAGTTTTGATAAAATTTACTGTACAAACTTTTAAAATACATAAATGTGTACATAATGCATGCCATGAGTAAAAGTTTCGATAAAATTGTTGTACAAACTTTTGAAATATATTAACGTATAGTTATTCGTTTTATTCAAGTTTATCTATTTCCAAGACCCTTTTTAATGGACATTATTATCATTTTATTCCTTATTATAGTCTCGCATAAGGTTAGGATAATTTCTTTATGTAGTTACTGTCAAATAATGAGTATTTTTAATACACCAAACTTGACAATTGTTACTTATAGAAAATTTAAATAAACCTCGTTAGATGAAGGATGCTGAAAGTAAAAGAAATGTAGGGCTTCTTGATTGGCCGCATTGCAAGACAACCCTCATCATCTCATTCAAAGTTATTGTAAATAAACAAAAGCTTAATGATATTTTTGGGGGTGCTAAAAACGATTCTGATGTCAAAATTCGCCTAGTCCTTTTGGTTCAATTTTGCTATAAAAAGTTGTAAGTTTTAATTCTGCTCATTCAGAACTATTGTTTTTTGTACTACGAAACTAAATTCTTCTTCACTTTGACGAAAATCTTTTTTTTTCAAAGAGGTGTAAATTGGAATTTTTAAAATCATAATAAATTAACAGACGCTCGCATATTGACACTGTCGATGGTCCTAAAAGCGATTTTGACATCTAAATATATCTAGTTCGTTTGGTTTCATCATCACGAAATGAAGAACTTGGAAAATTATGACAGAAAGTGAACTGTTGGATATGAAAATGAATTATCTCTTAAGTTTGAATGGTTTTGCAATATAAAAGTAGTGTATTCTCCTTATTTGGGACTATTGTTTTACAAACTATGAAGCCTAATGTTCTAGCTTTTTATTATGATAATAACTTCATTACTCTGTTGCTATTTTTCGCACAAAACTATTCACTTAAACTACTCTCTTATCTTGGTGTTATAGTCCATTTGGCAACCACCACGCCCAATCAAGGGTGTTAAGCCTGTAGTGAATCCTATCCGGTGTAGTGCCACAGGCGGAGCACCGGATTCTAGGACAAGTATTGTCATATAATTAAGTTTTATTAAATAAACGTGTAGTGGATCCAGCAGGCTGTAAATACCAATTGGACTAGCTTTCGTAACACATTTGAAGGCTCTAAGGTCACTTAAAAACAATTTCTTTAACAATCTATGGTTGAATCGGTAAGTAACCAATCGAATAGACAGTAATATGTAAATGTAACCTGGTAATAAGATCAGTTAGTTAAGACTTATTAGCTTCATAGTGAAGAAAATTAATCTAGGATTCATTTAACGTCTTTTGAGTTCTAACCATTTAGTTTTTCAAAAGGTACTGTACATTAACTAACGCCCCTATACTAATATTTTTGGGGTTCCTAAAAATAATTCTGATGTCAAAATTTATGTAACTACTTTGGTTCAATACTGAGAAAATGGCAAATTTGAAAGACCACGTCAAAATGTGAACTTCTGAATGTTCACTGTATTGTTTATGTTGGTCGTTTTACACTAACTGTAAATTTTATTTTTTCATGTTTGGACTCTTTTTCCTGCCATTAGGAGTGATAAATTCAAATTCGTACACCAAATCTACTAATACAGATAGATACCTAAGTCACTTATCATATATTTGCATTAATAATTAAAAAACAATTATCCACAGTTAGAAACAGAGGCAAACTTTTTGAAAAATAAAATTGAAAAACACAAGAAATCTAAATAAATATGAAACGCATAAAGAAAAACGCTGCGTATGTAAAATAAAATGCCAATGTTTTGAAATGTAACTGGTGACGAGACGTGGTGTTTCCAATATGATCCAGAGACCAAGCATCAAAGCTCTGAATAGAAGCATCCAAGCGAAGAAAGACCGAAAAAAAGCCCTTTGGAGAAGTTGAAAGTAAAGACAATGTTGGTTTGTTTCTATGATTCGAAAGGCATAGTGTACAAAGAGTTTGTACCGACTAGTCAAACAGTTAATACTGTATATTATTTTTGTGTTATGAAGCATCTTTTGGCGCGTATTCCTCGTGTGCGCCCTCAAATCGTGAAATGGTAGCTGGCGTTTGTTACATGATAAAGCATCATCTCATCGTTCGACGCTTATCACTGATTTTCTAACAACGAATGGCATTTTAACCATCAACCATTAATCATACTTACCAGATTTGCCCCCCTGTGATTTCTATATGTACTCCAAAGTGTATTTGCCGATGAAAGGACAGCGCTATGCCGACGTCGAAGCCATTAAAAAGGCGTCGACAGCGATCTTGAATGCCATCTCTAAAGACTAACTTAAAAATTCATTCGACATCTTAATTGACAGTGCAAAACATTACATTGAAACCGAAAGCGACTAATTTGAACAAAATAACAGAATTTTACCAAAATAGTAAGCTTTTGTTATTTTAAAAAGGTTGGGTTTTCTCTGCGACAGACTGTGTAGAACCACTGTTTAACGTTCCATGAAGGCTAAATTCAAGACTATATTGCGACGAAAATCTCAATTTGTTTCAAAGAGATATTTTGTTTCTCTAACAGTTTTTATACGCGAAATTTTCACAATTGTAATTTTCCAATGTAACCGTAATCGATAATCCGCATCAGATAAAAAATTTATTCTCTTTTTAATTTAGGAAATAAATTCTAATTTATAAATCAAATAAAAATTTGTCCCATCCAAATAATAAAACAAAATATTTGTTTAAATATTAATAAATGTGACTACGATTTGATATTATTTTTATAAGATTTATTTAATATCTAAATTTAGTTAATACCTGTATCTATTTGCTTGTTCATCAATAGTGATTACTAAATAGTTTGTATCTAAATCTAATATTAATGAATTACTTAATCTACATTATCCATGCTTCCGCTTGATAAGTGATATAAAATATAGTTTCGATACAAATACTGACTAATTTAGATATATATTTCACTCGACATTTTCTATATTAATACGTTATCTAAACTGAATAGTACCTTGCATTTTTTTTTAAACAAATGTTACAGAATTGCTAAGTGTTTCAAGTAAAAAGCAAACGAAGATGTTTATCTATTCACAGAATGATTAGATACGTAAAACAATAAAACTGAAATGTGGAGTACAAATTACAGTGAATAGTTTTTTCAAATACTTTAGTTTTGAAATCAATTTTCGAATAATTAATTTTATTTTTTGCATTTAGTCCTGATTTTTAACGCACTTTGGAAGCATTTCTTGACGATTTTGACCAGGATACTACTTTTCAATGCCCAAAGTTTGCTCATAAATTATATTCCAACATCTTTCCTTAGTAGATATTTAAGCACGAGCTAATTCTTTTTTAGTCATACAAAATAATTAACGGTTTGGATCAGTTTGGATTTTAACATTCATGGATTATTTCGTTAGTCATTAATAGAGCGGCGACGAAAGTGGCAATACCATAGGCGGTACGGTAGAACGGGCAATTGGTGCGCAGTGAATGAGATCATTCACATCAAATACAATACGGTTCACGGTTGGTGTTTAAGTGTAAATTGTAAACTGCGGCGAAAGTGTCCGTAGTAGTGCCGTGTCTAGACTTATTCTTACACAATTAGTGCTTACCTAGTAATATGTAATTTCATAACCCTGGTAATGTGTTGTGGAAGTAACTGTACATCTGCATCATTGCATACGTCTCTACGGTTGCTTCTGTAAATGACGTCTTTCGCGACGAGAAAATGTTTTTGTATAGAGAAAAAGATCGTTCGGCGTCTATTGATGTAATTTTGGCAGAAAGAAGCTGTTGTTCAAAATCATTCCAGGGCTCACTATTTGCACATTTGTCATAAATAGTTCGTAAAACATGCAAGTCTGGATTTTTTTTTAAAACACTTAATAATTTTTGATGAGCTCGTACACCAGCAGCGTCAGTTAAACTATGCAAATGAGCGGTCACATTTTGCACTATGCATAGTGATGCGTCTAAGGGCAGCGAATCGTTTTCGTTTTGAAGTTTTGTAATTGCTTCTACTAATGGATGGTAATTGTTATATACTGTATGCAGATCTTCCAGAATTTGGGGATTTTCAAATTGATGTTGACTGTCTCTGATTGCTTGGGATTCGGTTGGCCTAAATTTTGATATAACGGATTTAACTTTGTGAAAATTCTTATGGTAATAAAAAGCTGCATTTAGCCACGTGCCCCATCGTGTAAAAATGGGTTCCGGTGGTTCCGAAATATCTGGACAAGTTTTATGAAATTCTTTAAGTCGTTTAGGGGATTTAAGAAACACTTGTTTGGTGGATCCAATCAAATGATCAACGTTTTTATAACTACTTCTAACATTTTCAGTAACTAAATGAAGAGCATGGAGTACACAAGTTATGTGTATTAATTTAGGAAAAGTTACTTTTAGTAAACGTCCGAGTAGTAACATAGTAGCAGCACCATCTGTTACAAGCATGCAGACTTGAGTACTATGAATGTGAAATTTCTTTAAGGTGTTCATTATTATTTGCCGAATATTTGCCGCAGTACATGCTTGTATACGTTTACAGGCTAACAAATAGGGCTGTGAAAATGTGTTGGCTGATAAAATACGTACGCTTACGTTTATTATACTATTTTTTTTAAATCAGTAGTCTCATCTACAGTAATCCACACATTTTTATTATGCAATTCTCTTCTTGCTATATTTTCAAGCCTCTCTCTTAAACGCGGCAAATGTTTCTGTAAAGTTCTTCTTGCAGGTAATTTATAATTTGGCAGATATTTATTCCAGAACACTTGGAAAGGGCGTTTGCTGATTAAACGAAGCGGCAAATTACATGCAATCAACATAAATAAAAAATCATAAAGGAATGTTGCATAAGGTATTTCATTTCTTTTGTTCAGTTTATGTATTGCACTGTTCACATGTTTTTTATAATTGTCTTTCTTCCGTATTATAAGTCGCTTATTACAAACCAAACACAATACTGCACATCCATCATACTTTAAATCGGGAAATTCTGCTATGTATTTTCTAACCGACGTAGCAAATGGCACAGACTTTCGCGATATGTTTGTGTGAAGTTATTATAAACACTAACCGTGAACCGTATTGTATTTGATGTGAATGATCTCATTCACTGCGCACCAATTGCCCGTTCTACCGTACCGCCTATGGTATTGCCACTTTCGTCGCCGCTCTAGTCATTAATGTGATTTTGGCTGTCGACAATTGTTTCACAAACTTGTGGAGAACTAAAAAAATATTAGTCTGTGTCTAACTTATTCGTAATCAGCGCGTCCTAATGTATAAATTCCCAGTATTGGAACGACGAAAATCGACGCCCCACATTTTTGGGATTTTCAAACTTCGCCTGAAGTAAAAAGAAATACAAAATTTTCGAAATTTGGGAACGTCTACATTTTTTATTTAATTAAGATGAACTTTGGGCTGGGTCAAAGGTCCCATTGAAGGGATTAAAATGAACCCAAAGCCGTCACAGTAGATGAAACTGTTTGGTTTCCATGACAATTTTCGCAAGTATGTGCTTTTTTCTAGAGATTTCCGGTTTTAGGGGCTAATCTCGAAAATCGAGCGTGGCAGTGTTTTCCAATTTGAAGCAATTGATTCGGCGCATCGATCCGCATCAGACAGTACCAGAATGGATGATGAAACGCTTTAGTTTCTAAGATACTGCGGTGGATCACAATCGAAAATTCTCCAAACTTTAGTGGCATAAAAGTTTCAACCCTGAATTTTGGATTCAGATTTTAATTTACAGTGTAAAGCTTTATACGGAATTTAAAACAGTCATCAAAATAATATAAAGTTAAAGTAGAAGGTAAAAAAATAGCTATATATATATATATATATATATATATATATATATATATATACAGAGAGGTCATAAATTCGTGAATAATTGTTAAGTAGGGCGATTCTACCAGGGTAGCCGTTTATATTTCACTGTGAAAGCGGTATCTCCAAAACATGAGTTTTGAATGCCTCAACTGTCTCTTCCGGCGTGGAAAACCGTTGACCACGAAGTTTATTCTTCACGCGTGGGAACAAAAAAAATCACAGGGTGCTATATCAGGGCTGTACGCTGGATGGCTCATCAAATTAATGCTTTGCCTGGTCAAATATTCAATTGTTTGAACCGACCTGTGAGAGCTCGCATTGTCATGGTGGAGAAAGGTCTGTTGTTTTCGGCTTGTTTTTCTTATTTCTTTAAAAACTTTTGGCAAACAAATAGTTGTGTACCATTAGGAATTGACCGTTCTACAACTGTCTAATGGCACGGTTTCAACGTGACCGGTTTTTCCGAAAGAACAGGTTTCAGAAATCATACGAGTGCTTTCGATGTGCTTCGAGCGCGAACAACTTTTGTTGGTTTCGGCTCATCTTGGAGTACCCACACAGTCGACTGCTGTTTACTATCGGGTTCGTACGTATAAATCCAAGATTAATCACCTATGACGACCTTATAAATGTTCTTTGAAGCACCGCCATTGTATTTTTTGTGCATTTCTTGGCACCAATCGATGCGAGTAATTTTTTGAGCGGTTGTCAAATTATGTGGTACCCAACGTGAACATAGCTTCTTAACGGGTAAATGTTCATGCAGGATCTTATGCACGCTGGTGTTACTAATACCTAGAGATGCCTTGATCTCACGGTTTCTCACATGACGGTCTTGCATTATTAATTCAGAGACTGCATTAATGTTTTCCGACAAAACAACACTTGTGGGACGCCCTTCATGAAATTCATCGCCCAAAGAACGCCGTCCAAGTTTGAATTCACTATACCTACGATATACTGTAGTTTTCGATGGTGCTTCATCTCCATATAAAGAATTCAGCTCGTCGATGCATTCTTGTTGTGGTAATCCACGCCGAAAGTTATGAAAAATAATTGCACGAAAATGTTCGCGAGTCAATTCCATTTCTTCGTTGAGATAAAATTTCAAGTTACTGTCAACAATAGAAATAGAGACCGGGTAATAAAACTGTCAAATATTTTCAAAAATGACAAACTTCACGATGCAATCATCAGATCGGGGGCAACACTAACAGTGTTGCTAGTTCCCGAAGTAAAACGGCTACCCTCGTATGATTACTGAATCCACAATTCTAACACAGAAATGTTATATTGTTATTAAGTAAACCATACGAATTGCTTAAAACAAGTATAGATTTGGCAACATGGTATAAAGCCATCAATAAATCAATGAATGGTATGACAAAATACGAGTTTTATTTAGGTCTACTGAAAATAACAGTAATAATGATCATTAACGTAAATGCTCTAAACCATTTTGGTAGTCTTCATGCAATTAAATTTAGGACACGTTGCAATATATCTGGGGTAATTAGTTATATTAAGGCGTTAATTCTATTTATTACTTCCTGGTCATTTGTTGGAGGCGTCGCATACCCTTTTTCCTTCAAAAAACCCAAATAAAGAATTCAAGGGAATCCATATCTAGCGACTTAACAGGATATGATATTAGTCTATTTCGACCGATCCACCTGTCTGGAAAACTTCCGTACAACCATGCTCTTGTTATTCTTGCACTACTAGATGATGGACCATCGTGCATACAATACATGTTGTCTCTGACATTCAATGGAACATTATCCAATACTTCCTCCAAAACATTTACGTACTCATTTTCATTTAGTCTATGCGGAAGAAATATTGGTCCTACAATTTGAAGGTTTAGGATATCTAGCCAAATATTCACAGAAAACTTTCTTTGGTGTTAAAATTCTTGAATAGTTCTAGAATTTCCATTCACCCAAAAATGGAAATTGTGACTGCTGAAGGCACTATCGCTTGTGAACATGCATTCGTCAATCCATAAAATAAGTCATTTTAGTATAATGGTCTTTTGTAACAGGAAATGGTCTTAGAAAGCTTTCCGTCAGCACTGAAAGAATTGTTCTCTGACTTTTAATGTTAATTCTCTAGGCTATTTGTCTATTGTTACAAGTAGGATTCTGATGAAAAGTATCTAAAATTCTGCATCATCTTGGATCGTAAGATAACGCCTTGGACTATCTGCAACTTGCACCACGTTGACTGGAAGCAAATGTGCCTGTTTCACAAAGTCTTCAATCCAATCTTCCAAGTGTATTGGAAGATGGTTGCTGCGATGAGTGAAATTATTCAACAAAGTGTACGGAATCAAATTTCTGGTGCCGAAACGTTGAGAATATTGCAAAAGGCCTCCGGTGATAATTGTTTGTCGCGAGCAAGTGTTTTTGATTGGTACAAATTATTCAGAATAATCACGTGTTGATGACGAACTTTCACGTCCAGGACGGCCATCAACATAAACTGATTATCAACACTTCAATATAATCAAGGAATTGGTGCTTTAAAATCGACGATTCTCAGTCAGAGACCTTATTGGCATCGTTGGAATATCGGAAGGTTTTTGTGAAAACCATTTTGAAAGATCATTTGGGCCTAAGAAAAGTGAAAGCACGATTTGTTCCAAATTCACTCAATTTTTTCGAAAAACAGCGTCGCGTTGACGTATGTGAAACAATGCTCATCAAGACAAAATGAAAGGCATCACAACTGGAGATGAGACTTGGATCTACGCTTGTAACCCGGAAATAGACGATCAATCGGCCGAATATCGTATCAAAGGTGAGACGAAGCCCAAAAAACCACGTCAAAGCAAGTCAAAAATCAAGGTTATGTTGACAGTTTTCTTCGATTATCGAGGTAAGGTGCACTCCGAATTCCTTCTGACCGGCCAAACTGTCAACAAAAAATACTATTTGAGTGTTATGCGTCGTTTGCGCAATGCTATTCATAAAAAGAGGCCAGAATTATGGACCGACAACTCTTGGTTTCTGCACCACGATAATGCACCGTCGCATACTGCATTTATTCTTCGTGAGTTTTTCGCCAAATTTTCAACCAATATCGTACTGCAACCATCGTATTCGCCTGATTTATCTCCGTGAGACTTCTGGCTATTCAGCAAACTCAAACGACCGCTCCGGGGAAACCGTTTTGAGTCGATTGAATACATTAAACGTGAATCGCTACGCGCATCGAAGGCTATTCCTGAAATTGACTTTAACAACTGTTTCGAGAATTGGAAGAAACGTTGGCACAAGTGTATTGGGGCCAGGGGGGATTACTTTGAGGGGGACGAAATAGATTTGGAAGAATAAATTAAGAATTTAAAAATTATTAAAGTCTTAGTAATTTTTGCCCATAGTAGTATATTCGTCTTTTACCAAATGCGCATTTCCATTGCAAAACCCAATTGCATATATGGATTACAAAGTATGGATTACAAATTTCTTGGGATATCACAAAAATGGCGTAAGTAATGAAAGCGAAAATAATTACTGCTAAACTGACAAAAGCCAAAATTTAACAAATAATTATTTTTAAATTACAGACATTATTCTAGGCCAAGGTTGCCATATGTGTTTTAACGTAAAAAAGCAGTTTAAAGAAACTTTAAATAAGGCAAAATATTGACATGAAACGATTAATTACACCAATGTAGTGTTCCATAATTTTATTTGGCAGTAAAAACACGGTTTTCCACAGAAAATTTTAGAAAAGGTTGTTTAATGCACAAAATTTTATTTGTACAGTAAAAAGACTCTTAAAAAAATTTATTGGAAGCTATGATCAATTAAATTAATCAAAAAGACAAAAAAGACCGTTACCATATCAATGATCGTACTCTATCAAGGTTGCCATACGTATGTTAGGTAAAAAACAGTTAAGGAACTGATTAATGAGGCAAAAATGTTGGCATAAATCGACTAATTACACCAAATGACGTTTTCGTCAGTTTACTGACGAAAACGTCATGACAGAAAACATTTTGACATGTTTGACAATATGAACTGTACAGAATCTATCTCATAGAAAACAGAAATAAAAACAAAAGCTTACTATTTGGTAAAATTCATTTATTTTTCTCAAAGTAGTCGCCTTCAGCTTCTATACAATGTTTTGTACGGTCAATTAATATGTCGAATGAATTTTTAAGTTCATCTTTAGAGATGTCCTTCAAGATCGTTGTTGACGCTATTTTACTGGCTTCGACGTCGGCATAACGCTGTCCCTTCATCGGCAATTGTAGTTTGGAGAATAGATAGAAATCGCAGGGGGCCAAAGCCAGTGAATACGGTGAATGGTTGATGGTTAAAATTCCATTTGTATTTAGAACATTAGTGCTAATCGTCGAGCGATGAAATGGTGCATTAACAAACGCCAGCTATAATTTTTACGACATTGTGGGCGCACACGACGAATACGCGCCGAAAGACGCTTCGTATCACCAAGATAAGTAGAGCATTGTTTGTTTGACTAGTTAACACAAACTCTTCGTGCAATATGTCTTTCCCAAATCAACAAACAAATCAACATTGTCTTCACTTTTGACTTCTCCAAACGACTTTTTTTCGGTCTTTCGTTCCTTGGATGCTTCCATTCAGAGTTTTGATGCTTGGTCTTTGGATCATATCGAAAAAAGCCCGTCTCATCGCCAGTTGCAATAGAATATCTGAAGTTTTCGTCCTTCTTTTAGTCTTTAATCAAGTCTTGTGTGGTACAAACCTTACACAAATCTTCCTCAATCCCAAATGCTGTGTCAAAATACGATGAATTGAATCTTTGGAAATATTTAATTCCATTCCCACGTATCGCAAGGAGGATTTCGGCTCATTTCATGTTACTTTCCGTAACCACAGATTTTTTACACTAGGATGTTCGTCATTTATGTTCGTATGACCGCCTTTAAATCGTTTATATCACTCATACATACTCGTACGTGATAAACACGCATTACCATATACTTGTTTCATCAAATTAAACGTTTCAATAAACGATTTACCGAGTTTAAAACAGAAGTTAATGTTTGTACTTCGTTCAAAATTCATTTTTCGATCAATGCCAAATATACACTGTTACTTTATGCGCAATTTCTCTGCTTGTAATGATGCAAATATCGTGATATTTTGACATAATATTAGTGAAAGATCTACCTTACCGATACATATTTTTTAAATAGATGGCGCCACTAAGAATCACTATTTTAAAAAGGTTCGGTTTTCTCTGCAACAGACTGTGTATTTAGACCAATTCTGTGAAGTTCTAATGGGTTACAGTGTATGGAGTTCTATAAAAATTTCAAGTAGAGAATAATATAAAAGTAAAATAAATATCATAAGATATTTTGGATAAGTCTGAACGAAAAGGAGCTCTGCTGATATGACAACATTCCTATTTGGTACGTAATGTTAATTTTAAAATGTCGATACGATTATAGATAAACTTATGATTTACGCTGTTTAGAAATTATCTCCTGCTAGCACAAAAACAATTTTACTTGAAGGTAATAAAACAATTGATAAAAGCGATAGCAAATTTCTTATCAAATCACAATGCTATCGCAATACTAGACTGTTCAATAACTTATTTCACACGATATTCAGCGATTCATCCAGGAGCACATTTTTTTAAGGTGTTGTGAAAAATGCTAATTAGATAAAAATGAAATACTTCGGACGAGCAGCTTTGATTCTTTGCGTAATAATAACTGTCGTTTATTGTGTAAGTAGTGAGTGGTATTCTTAGTGAAGTTTTGATCAAATTAAAGTTTTTCAGTTTAACGTTTCTATTAGTTCACTGTCCAGGAGTGTTCGCACAGTAAGTATATTTACATATGAAATAATATTGTTTATTAAAAAATATTGATTCATTTTCTAAAAGTATTGCATTCCCTTGATCAAGCAAGACCAAACCCTACAGTTCTATTTCGTATTCACAGCATTATGCGGTTTTACAATGTGAAACTGAAAAATTCTACTTTTTATTGCTACATTGTATATGCGTTGCATATTTTTGAACAAAAATTTTTACTGCCTTCTGGTGAGATTCAAACCCACGATCTCATATTTACCGGACATATGTATTTCTAAATTAAACGACCGCATAGAACGGTGACATTCAAACCTATTATCCTGCTATAAATTGCATCATGGAAACAGTTATTAAATGGAATCCATAGCAGATTTTAATTGCATATAATTACGCTATGAAAATGAAAAATTTTAATTTTTATAGTATGTTCGTTACAGAAGTTTTTCAAATTTTGATTTTTACTGCATTTTATGTCGTGTAAACGTTACAGAAAATTTTTAAAAAAATTTGCCTGCTAAGATTCGAACTCACAATATCATATTTACCAGACATGTGTTTAAATAATGACACCAACAATATTTTCCAAAAGCAAACAAGAAACATCATTGTAAGGTGAGATTGAAGGATACTAATCTTTTGTTTATTATACATAGATTGACAATGACAGGGAAAGGTGTGTATTACTCTTACCTAAAGTTATATAACAAATTACCAATGCTCATAAAATTATCAGATTCTCTGAATTTACTATTACGTAAACATCGTCAGTGGTTAATCCTCTTGGAATCATCTAGTATTGACGAATACGAAAATGAATATTTCCTGCTATACCTTCGCTGATTACAGGTAAAGAAATTAATTAATTTCGATGTTGTACCAGGACTCGAACTTGTATCAGCCGTTTACTAGACGTCTGCCTTGCCAATTAGGCCCCCAAGTAGTATAGTTTTGAGTATCTTTGTATGCCATAAATTGAATTACGGAACTGATGTAATTGTTATACCGCCCAGTCAGATTTTGATGTTAATAATTAGATATACATACTTATATAATTAAACGTTTCACAGTGGGAAAATAATGAAAATTTCGTATTTTCTGCTATACAATCGTTAATTATAACTACTTAAATTAATTAAAAATTTCTGCATTTGTACAGGACTCGAACCTATATCAGCCATTTTCTAGACGGCTGGCTTACCAATTAGACCACCAGGAAATATAGTTTCGAGTTTCTTAATATGCCATAAATTGCGTTATGGAACAAACGCAATTATTATACCACGCAGTCAGATTTCGACGTTAATAATTGAATATAAATATATAATTAA
This sequence comes from Dermolepida albohirtum, assembly GCA_031893035.1. NCBI lineage: Eukaryota > Metazoa > Arthropoda > Insecta > Coleoptera > Scarabaeidae > Dermolepida > Dermolepida albohirtum. The sequence continues at coordinate 185,694 of JAVIWB010006120.1, read as the reverse complement.
GCGCTTCGCGATGGGAAATTAATGTAAATTATTATTTCCTGCTACACTGTCTTTGATTATAAGTGCAAAAATTAGCTAAAAAGTTCTTCGTTGGAGCAGAATTCGAATCTGTATTAGTTGTTTGCTAGACGGCTATCTTATCTATTAGGCTACCAAGCAGTACAGTGTCGAGCCTTTTAATTTGCCACAAATTGAATTATGCAATAGTTGTAATTGCTATACAACGCAGTCAAATTTCGATGCTAATAATTATGTATAAATATATTGCCGTCTAGTAAACGGCAGATACAAGTTCGAATCCATCAATGCAGAAGTTTTTAATTAATTTCTGTAATTATAATCAATATTAATTATATATTTGTATATAATTATTAATATATTGATGAGTATCAATCATAAGTGCACAATCATACCGGTCGATAATTAATTTCCTTTGGCATTTGTATATTATGGAATAAATTATTATTATTATTATTACAGTATTATGCGCGAAAATAGCAGTGCTCTTAAATTTGCTGAAATATCAATTTATACGTTAAATAAAAGAAATTCAAGTTTGTTGAACTCTTTATTCTAACATGTTACATGACTATAACAATAAATAAATAGGTTTCTTAATACCAAAGAGAAAATAAAACTGTTATATATATTCTAAGACAAACAAAATGGTGCATTAAAATAGCAATTATGTCAAAATACTATCCAAATGTCATTTTTATTTAGTTAATTGGATTGAAACACTGAAAATATTTTGTTGCTCGACCTTTATTGTACATCACCTCTTGACACCTGTTGGGTAACGAGTTCACCAGTTGCATACGTGTCTCTGCTGAAAATGATTAACATTTGGCTTGACATATTCTCCACAGGTTATCAATATTTTGAGGCTTAGCAGCAGATACACTCTTTTTCAACTCCACCCATAAACTTTTAATGGGGTTTAAGTTTGGCGATTGTGCCGACCAACCCAAAAGCACGAACGTTACTATCTCGAAACTATGTTTTCGCTTTACGAGAAACATGCTTCGGATAGTTATCCTGGATATACGTGCACAACCATCTTAGTGGCATTTCTTTAGGTAGGAGCGCAGTTTGTAATATGTTAACATAGACATCAGCAGTCATTACCCTTCTATTCTGTATAAAGAGCGTAGCCATACCACGAAAAATACCCCCAACAGTGTGATGCTTGAGCCTCTGAATTTTGCCGTCTTTTTGCCGTACTGAGTGTTGAAATGTTGTCAATGGTGGTATTCGTACGTGTTGTTGGTATACATGGGAATTAAATAAGCCTATTTTCAATTCATCGGACCACAGTACAGTAGGCCACTGTTTCTTGTCCCCATTGTACGTGCTCATGACCAAACGACAATCTATTGGGTTGGCAACTATGTACTTACGGTTTTGTAATATAAAATAAAACACTTTTTTTTTAAACAAAGAATAGTTTTTAATCAATTATATATTTTCCATTTTGCTCAATGACCTTTTGCCATCTTTCTTTCAGCTGCGTGATTCCCCGCTTATAAAATTTCTGGTCCTTATCAGCAAAAAAGTGAACCAGGTGCGAGTGAAGGTCATCGTCATTTGTGAAAGTTTTACCATTCAAAGAATTCTGCAAACTTCGAAATAAATGGTAATCAGATGGTGCTAGATCAGGGCTGTATGAGGGATGTGGCATCACTTCCCAGCCAAGCTCCAATAGTTTCCCACGAGTTGCCATAGATGTGTGAGGCCTTGCATTATCTTGGTGGAAAACTACACCTTTCCGATTCGACAATTCTGGCTGTTTTTCTTTGATTGCTTCATCCAGTTTTATTAATTGTTGACAGTAAACATCAGAATTGATCGTTTGGTTCCTTGGAAGCAGCTTAAAAAACACAACACCTTTGTAATCCCACCAAACTGACAGCATGATCTTTTTTGGATGCAATACAGCTTTCGATGTGGTTTGAGCTGGTTTATCGTGTTTGCTCTATGATCGTTTTCGAACTATGTTACTGTACAGGACCCATTTTCCATCACCAGTGATGAATCTTTTTAAGAAAGGGTCGGTTTCATTTCGTCTAAGGTGCATATCGCAAAAGTTGATTCTTTGTGTTAAATGAATTTCTTTCAATTCGTGAGGTACCCAAATATCAAGCTTCTTAACTAGCCCAAGACATTTTAAATGTCTTTAATTGCTGTGTGCGATACATATAGCCTCTCCGCAACCTCTCGAACAGTTATATGACGATCTTCTTCAATTATGACTTTGATTTGGTCATGATCAACTTCAGTAGGCCGACCAGAACGTTGCTCATCTTTGAGGGAAAAATCTCCAGGACGGAATTTTTTATACCAATTCTGACACGTGCGCTCTGTTAAGCAATTAGCAACCATAAATTTCACATATCTTTTTGTGAGCCGCAGCAGCTTTCTTTCCTTTACGGAAATAAAATAGTAAAATATGTCGAAAATGTTCGTTTCTGCACTCCATTTAAAATTAACCCACAACTAATAGCTTTAGTAAAAATCACGCACTACTTGCTTCTGAAGTTACGTCAATGTGATTAGTATCACGCCACAAACGGTAAAGTACAGCACTAACATACGTTATACAAAAAATAAAGCAACGCTCTCTATCGGTAAAAACCGGAAGTACTTAGTTGCCAACCCAATACTTTGTATTTGCCTTTTATTTAATAATGGTAACTTCCCAGGCCTTCTTGCACGCAACTTTCCTTGAATTAATCTTCGTAGAGGTGCTTAAAAGAAGGCGTAACTCACATGTAATTAAATCTTTGCACAATTTATAAAGTTTCTGTCTTATCTACGGCTAGTTTTCCTTTTTCCACCACGATTTTCTGTAACTTTTCTATAGTGATTAGCGTTTGCAATTATTTTCGCAAAACATGAGAGCGTATTTTCTATAAACTTGTAGCCTTTGCCTCTATTAAGTAGGTCGAGTATAATTACTCTTGTTATCGACGAACAATGGTGTGGTCGTCTTATACAACAACAGAAATGTATGATTAAAAAATTGTTGAATTATTCTGCAACAGGCATAACTTTATACTGACCCCTTCTTTGTTGTGTAGCATATTACACTGAATATTCAGATGAAGTAGTTCATATAATTTTCATACGTAAGAATAAAAATACACAAGGAATCGCTTACCATATCTATTAAACATAAACTTGGACCTCGAAGCATTTTGGCAATTTAACATTCAGGAGATTGGAATTTTAACAAAATAGCAAGAAGGAACATTGAGATATTTTACAACACACTTCTTAAATGTCCACTTTATATTTATTCTTGTGAATGGATTGTGGAAGCTGATTATCCATTTCTTTTCCCTCGTTTATAGCTTTGATGTTCCCCAATTTATTTGTTTAATAGGTTTTCCTGTTTGTTTGCCTGACCTAGCTCTTCCCGCAGCCGCATGAAATAATTTTCAGACCTCATTTTATTTGTGGAAATTTGTTCTTGACTCCAGAAAAGTGATACTAGCGCCAGTTGTCGGTTGCATAAGCGCATAGACAAATAATAGCGCATGATAAGAAAACTCAGTAATTCCCCCTCATACTCCATACTTTACCATATATATATATACAATGGGTGGTTTTTAAGCTGCATCAGAAAGATCGATATCGATCACTATACTTTGATAGTTGATAATATCATACTGTGTTGACATATCTGTTTAGTAAGGTTTGGCCAGTCATCGTGAATCGTTTAACGCCAGAACAACGCTTCCAAATTGTGGAAATTTACATTAAAAAAAATAAATCTGATTTCGAAGTTTATAGAGCACTTCGTCCATTTTACGGTCAACATAATCGGCCCAGTGAGCAAGCAATTCGTGCAGTTATTGATCGTTTTCGCACTAATTTTACTCGTCTCGATTCAAAATCATCAACACGACAAAGAAATGTGCGTACCGAAGAGAATATTGCTGCTGTAGCGATGTCGATTCGTCGTCGCTCTCAACTTGTTGGCCTTTGTTTTTCGACTACGTGGCAAATTTTACGTAAAGATCTTGGTTTACGTGCCTATAAAATACAGCTCGTGCAAGAATTGAAGCCAAACGATCATCGTTTGCGTCGCAATTTTGCTGATTGGGCTCATTTGAAGCTGGCCGAAGATGAGCATCTTTATCAAAGAATTGTGTGGAGGAGTGATGAAGCCCATTTCTGGTTAAATGGCAACGTCAATATGTAAAATTGCCGTATTTGGAGCGAAGACAATCCTCAAGCCGTTAATGAATCACCATTACATCCATTAAAATTGACTGTTTGGTGAGGTTTACACACTGGCGGTATCATCGGTCCTTATTTCTTTCGAAAGAGGAAGGAGCTGCTGTTACAGTGAATGGTGAGCGCTATCGAGCCATGCTGACTGAATCTTTGTTTCCAAAAATTAATCAGCTAAACATCGACGATATTCGATTCCAACAAGACGGTGCAACTTGCCATACAGCGTGCTTAACAATCGATTTATTGCAAAATCAATTTGGTGGCAACTTTATTTTCAGAAGTAGTCCTGTTCACTGGCCCCCTCGTTCGTGCGATAATGCCTCTGGATTATTTTTTATGGGGCTATGTTAAGTCATTGGTTTATGCCGACAAACCAGCAACTCTTGAACCAATGGAAACCAATATTCAAGCCACCATTGACGCCATACGGTCAGATTCTGGAAAAAGTAGTAAAAAATTGAACTGATCGAATGGACCATGTAACTTATAGCTGCGGCGGACATATGCCGGAAATCATATTTAATAAATAAATGCCATGAAATTATCTACCAGATTATAATGAAAGAAAATCATTACAACAATATTTCTGTCTTGTATTATCATTTAAAGTTCTCAAGCTCTTAAAAAAACACCCGTTACAAAGATTTTAAATAATTTCAATATAGTTACATCAGAATTGTCCGTTGTAAATGTTATTTATAAGTATTAATTTAGGACTGCTATTTTCGTGCACATAACTGTATATAGAGCATGCAATGTAAAAAGTAATACAAATTCAAGAATTTTTCATCCTTATTTAGTGGATTAAAGGTATTTATTAGCTGTTCCTGGTAATCCTCTCAATAGTAATTGTTATTAAATTTTAATTAATGTTCGATTATATCTGAAAACTTTAAACAAGGCCCTTATTTCGGTAATACCTTAATTCTCAAACAATGTTCTCATATTTTTTCTAAGAAAAAGTAAAACTTCAATGTAGTAAATCTATTTATAATATACGATTATAGAAAATTTACTTCCACAATAATAATTGGTAACATAATCCATGGAAGGCTAATAATAAAATGATAAAATCTTTATCAATTCTTTATTTAAAATTGTATTAGTTTCTGGAACATGATGATCTGTAGCCGTCCCATTCGTAGTAAATAAAATGTAACAGGTTGCGACGTCATTCACTACAAAAAGGGAAAAATAAAATGGAAAAAAAGAGTTGGTAATTGACATAAAAAAAGCAAGTAAAGGCCGCCAGCTCCTCAAAATCTCTTTACCTGTTGCAGCTTTTCAAAATGAAAATATTAAAATCTCTCAGAGCAACTTAAAATATTAAGATCTGATAGTAGCAGAAATATTTATTTAATATGATTCATTTTAATCAAACACTTCGACATAAATTAAATAAAAAATTACTTCCACAATTCTGTTCATCTGCGTAAATTTTTATTACAACAAAAATATTAAACATAAATGTAAGTATGCGTATTTTATCGTTTATCAGGAAAATTTTGTCACAGTAAATGATTTCTATCTTATCTCTATTAATTCTTATATCTACTTGGCTTTCTGATTATTTATTTATTTATTTGTATAGAGACATTAACGTCCAAACTATAATTTATGTTATTAGAATATATCTCTGATTACCCACAAACAGATATTCATTTGCGTAAATGAAACATCTGACGATTTACCTCACAATTCAGCTACTGTTACGGTTCAATTTCCACCTAACGTATACTTTATTTTATCGTTTTCAGGAGCCCTGTATAAAATGTGTATTTAACTAGGTATTTTTATAAATGTACGTGAGTTTATTCTCATGTATTCGAATTTTTTTGTAAATATTGCATTTAGTTTTATACCTATTTCATTTTTGATTCTATAGTGTTTTTATTTCTGTATCTTTTTATGGAGTTTTTCTGCAAGTCACATATATCAGATCGCCTATCTATTTCTCTCTTATTTGCGTCGACATATGTAGTACAAGTGTGTACTGGGAATCCTTGTTCCACCTATGTATCAAATAGGCTAGTGATTTTTGCAAACAATCTAGAATGTTTCTTTATGCAGATGATATCACTTTACTACTCAAAGTTGAAACTTATCCTGAATTGATAAAAAAAGGAAATTTTATAATGGAGAAACTAGAAAAGTGGTTAAATGATAATAATTTCATATTAAATATAACAAAAACTAAATGCGTATTTTTCAAAAGTTACCATACTCATACTCCACAAGACATATGTAACATTACATACATAATGAAACTTATAATTTTGTAAATAGTGTCCCATTCCTAGGCATAACGATCAATGACTCGCTAACTTTTACTAAACACGTCTTCAAACTAACCAAGAAACTAAGTAACACTAATTACTGTTTAAGAACACTGGTTAAGAATACAAATAAGGATATAGCTAAGCTATTTTATTATTCAAATTTTTATAGTCAACTTAGATATGGGGTCATTTTTTGGGGAACTCATATGAGCAATTTAAAATCTGTCTTTGTAGTCCAAAAGCAAGCAGTACGAATACTGAATAATATGAGATACAGAGATATCTGCAGGGGTGCTTTCAAACGAGAAAATATGCTAACAACTGTAGCAGTGTATATATATGAATGTATTGAATTTGTCTGGGCTCATCCAGAAATTTTTGAATCCAGAACTGTAACATTAACTTACAATACCAGGAACGGCTTAAAATATCTATATCCTCGCCACAGACTGTTGTTATATCAACGTGGAGCATACTATTCTTGCATGAAATTATTTAACGAATTGCCCAGGGAAATAAAATCCTTGGAAAATTACAGTGCAATGAAAGGTATATTGTACAAATTACTTTGCAATATAGAGCCATACTCATTGAAGGAATATTACAACTATTTAATGGTACAGTAGATCTAGAAATGCTTTGTTACTTTTTTTGACTTATTTTAGTGTACAGACTTTAAAATTTAAACGATTGTATTGCTAGTCCACTGAAAATTAAATAAATGACTATGACTATGGTCACTACGTTAAATCATCCGAACTTCACTTCACCTTCTTCGAAGGAGAATATATAGGAGGAATGTCCTAACCGTAATATAATAATAATATAAAATAATATAATATGTCAGATCGCCTATCTATCTCACTCTCACTTGCGTCGGCATACGTAATGCAGGTGTGTATTGGGAATCCTTGTTCTGTCCATGTATCAAATAGGTTCGTGACTTTTGTGAACAAACTAGAATATTTCTTTATGGTCACTACGTTAAATCATCCGAACTTCACTGCACCTTCTCCAAAGGAGAATATATAGGAGGAAAGTCCTAATTGTACCTGCTTCATATTAAGTTTAACCTATGATCTGGAAACAATTTACACCGTAAAAGCCCGTAGAAACTTTACTAACCCGTCCACGAACAAAGGTACGAAGATGGTCCCAGAAGTACCAGAACCGACAAAGGAAACACAAAAATTTTGGAAAGAAATATATTTATTTTTCAACATAATCTCCTTTCAGCTCTATACGCTTTCCCCAGCGATGTTCAATATGTTCGATACCCTTTTTATAATAAGAACTGTTTTGCTTCTCAAAACAGCCATTAACTGCCGACATCACTTCTTCATCGTTAGAAAATCTTTGACCACTGGGCCATTTTCTCAAGTTTGGTAACAGAAAATAATCCGAGGAGGCTAAATCTAGCGAATAGGGTGCATGAGGCAGCAATTCTAACTTTAATTCATTCATTAATTTTGGCCATTGCAATAACGAATTTGTGAGCTGGTGCATTGTCTTGATGAAACAACACTTTCTTCTTAGCCAAATCCGGCCATTTTTGCTTGATTTCTTCGCTCAAACGTTGAAATAAGTTCGCATAATACTTGCCGCTGATAGTTTTTCCTTTTTCGAGATAGTCAGTGAAAATTATTCCATGCGTATTCAAAAAAACCGATGCCATGACGGTCTTCGCCTTCTTTGGAGCCGGTTCTCCCTTTTGAGTTCATTGTTTTCAATGTTCTTTCGTCTCGAGTGTGAAGCGGTGGACCCATGTTTCGTCCATGGTTATGAAACGACGCAAAAATTATGCTACTATGTCTGCTAGCTCGCGCACTTTCAGTCGACGATCATCCAGTACCGCTTTTCGGATTTTCTTCACCATTTCTGGAGCCGTCACCTCATTTGGTCGACCACTGCGATGCTCGTCTTGGCAGCTCATATGACCTCGTTTAAACCCTGGTACTCAATATTTCACTGTTGTAAACGAAGGAGCAGACACACCCAGCGTAGAATCCAGTTCAGCTTTTATATCGGTTAGGTTGAGGCCTTTCAAATAAAAGCATTGTATCATGTAACGATGACCAATTTTCTCCATTTTTACATATTCACTGAAAACGTTCACTATTGGTAGCTGCCAAACAAATACAATGCAATGTGGCGTGGCGTCTTTAAACTTGAAACATATGCTTTAAAGATTGTGTACTTTCTGATACAGTGATATTTTTCAAACAACTACCGCCCTTGTGTCTTTCATTAACACTATTTGTGTAAATAAAATTCTTTGTTTAAATTTCGTACTATACTTAAACAAGGTGATTCATTTATTGCTTAGTGTTTTATTTATTTCTTAGTGTAATGCAATTTCGCAAAGTACCAACCTCAATAATCAACGCTAAGTGCATGTACATCTTCTTACTGCAGCGTATTCTTTAAAAGTTTTCTTTCTATGTTTTCGTATTTTCATCTTTGACATATTTATGTATGTGAATCTATACCTTGACGAGTTCAATGGCATATCTTTTGGATGTAGCTGTTCACATTCGATCTCGTATGATCCTCTTAGATGGGAACCTCCTATATCTTCCATAGCCGTCTTTTCTCAACTATTTTTTTCTTTTACTATTATGGAACAGTCTCGTTTTACATATGAGCCGTCTCGATATGGTGTCGAGGCCTAAGCTGTGCTGTGGGTATTTTTGGAGAAGTTATCGGCTATTTCTTTGTCCTCTGGGGATTTTAATGATACGTCTAGGTCTAGCAACTCATCCAAGTTTTCCTGAAGTGCATTTCAATTTATCCTTTTATTGCATAAACTAGGACTTTATGGATTTTCTAGTATTTTCGAGAACATTGTGATAATAATTGACCAATGACTCCAAGATAGCTCTAGTGATGGTTTTATTTTGCACTGCCTTTTATCTACTCCTTTCAAGATACTTTATCTTTGTCCGCAAGCCAGTACATGTATTCTAAATGGTTTGGCGCTTTTAGTGGTCTAAATAGTCCTTAACTCTTTAGTGCAAGTAATCTGGATCCTTAGTACGAAGAAAATATACTGATTTTACAATAATACACAGCATTTTCACGTCAATATACATCGATATGTAAAAAATAAAAAGGTATCTAATTACATACATTATTTATTTCATTTATAATCACACCTATCCTCTCATCCCGGCGAGGCTGTATGCTACTGTGAATTCGGATATTTTTTTGCATAATTAATAATAGTTTAAATCAGAAAATTAAATAAAATAATAAAACATAAGCAAATGTAAATAAGATAAACTAATAAGTTGATCCGATAAGATTTGAAAAGCACACATTGCTACCTAAACAAAACAGCTTCCTATGGAGAAATATGGATAAGAGTTAAACATCATTGGGAACGAAATTATAAACTTTCGCAATTGTATATGAATATGATCGTTCATATAATACTGTTCAATATAAAGGTGGCTCTAGGTTCCTTATAAATCTTACGAGGGAGCGTTTTTTATATTCGCGGAATAGGGGACAAGGGGTGGAAATAAAAAAACCAAATTATTTTGCTTTTTCAATATATTCACCTGCAAGACGGATACATTTTTCACATCTTTCAATTAATTTATTTATACCCTCATAAAAAAATGATTTCTCTTTATCTGCAAAATACGCCGAAACTGCCTCCTTGACTTCATCATCGGCAGTAAATTTTTTACCCCGCAGCTCTTTTTTCATTTTCGGAAACAGGTAATAATCACTCGGGGCCAGATCTGGGCTGTAGGGTGGGTGATTCACAATTTCGAAGCCCACCTTATGCAGGGCAGTTAACGCAACGCGGCTCTTGTGGACGGGCGCGTTGTCGTGCAAAAGCAGAACACCTTTTGTCAATTTTCCCCGTCTTTTCTCTTTAATGGCTTCTTTTAGTCGCTCTAATATTGAAGTGTAATATTCTCCGGTTATAGAAACACCTTTATCTTTATAATCGATCAACAATATTCCTTCCGAGTCCCAAAATACCGTTGCCATGAGTTTCCCAGCTGATTGTGACACTTTAAATTTCTTGGGAGGTGCTGTGCCCTTTTTATGCCACTGCATGGAGTCTTGTTTGGACTCAGGTTCATAATGATGAACCCAACTTTCGTCTCCAGTAATAATTCCACTCAATACACCATCCTTGTCTTCATTACAGAGGTCCAAAAATGCACGCGAACAATCTACGCGCTGTTGTTTTTGCGGCGGCGTGAGCATTCTCGGCACCCATCTTGCGCTGACCTTAGACATGCCGAGATGATCGTGTAGGATTTTAAAAATTGTTGTATCGGATACTCCAACCATTTCTGCAAGTTGTTTCTTCTTTAGTCGAGCATCTTCGAGTACAATTTGTTCAACTTTTTGGATAAGTGCTGGCGTGGTCACCTCAGTGCTCCTGCCCGGCCTCGGGTCGTCTTCAAGGGATTCCCTTCCTTGTTTAAATAAACTATGCCACTTGTACACCATGGTTTTTCCTGGACAAGGGTCGCCGTAAACCAATGACATCTCATTCATTATGGTCGCGACTGATTTTCCTTGCCTGGTAAGGAACTTTATAACGGCACGATATTCGATTTTTTCCATATTTCACTTTTCACTCCTGATTATGTTACTTGGTTGACGATAGCTCAAAGACTAACTGTCTAATAACAATGAAACTTCGTATTTATACTAATCATGAGTCGCTGCACAGGCCACGCCCCCAATGCGCCTACTCACCCCTCTACAACCCGCTCATTCCGCGAATATAAAAACGCTCCCTCGTAAAATATAGAGTATGGAAATCAGTAAGAAAGAAAATTTTGTTTGAATAAGCCTAACTAATATGTACAGTGCATGCCACAAGTGCCATTTACTTTTTACTGTTGTTGATGGCAACTTAATTGTCGATATACGTACCTAGAATTGCTTTCGTAATTTACTTTTAATTAACTTTTATATATTTAGTCACAATTGTCAATTTTATAAAAAAAATATGTGGTTCTGTTGAAGACATGTATTAGAGTCTACTTTTTTCAGGATGAAGTTGCCAGATGCAGGTATCGTAACTGGCCATTCATATATAAGCCAAACGAAATATGGAGATTCGTCACAGGTGCTTTCTGCTACAACTACTCACAGCCGGAGAGATTGAATTTTAGGCATGAATTGTCACTTGCCTATCAAGATGGCCTTGCATTTCCGTATACCATAGTAGGTAGATTACATTTAGAATATACTCGTACATGTTGACTAATCAAAATAATTCGTGTGAACTTATCGGGAAAACTACTTTATTTATTTTTCTATAAATTTTAGAGTGAACTAAGCTCATGTTCTGCTTAAAGAAAATATTTTCTTGATGACTGCGCTTCTGATTAAACCGGTTCGTTACAAATTCTTATTTTAAATGGAAGTATATCATTTTTATTGTATACTTAAATTCTACAAGATATACTAAAAGGTGTTCAAATAAGACCTTTCATTTTCAATAGCCCGCCATTTTAACAGCTGTCATGACTCAACCTGTAACTACTTGACAGATGACAAGTAAAAACTACGCCATTAATAAAAATGGAACGATATGCGCTTTAAGAACGCATTGAAATTATTAAAATTCACTACAAAAATGGTGAAAATTTCGCGGTCACAGTTCGGAAAACTAAAGCATTTTTGGGTCGTCGCGAAGCACCTTCTCGTCCAGCAATTGTGAAACTGGTGGAAGAATTTGAGCTGTTGGGACAAGTTAGTGACGCGAAAAATCGAACTCGTGTACGTCGCTCAAGAACAACTGATTGGTGTTGTAGCCCATAGTGTTGAGAAAAACCCAGGTTTGTCCATTTCTCGTCGATCTTTGGAATTTGGCATTCCACAAACGACATTACACCGTATTTTGCATAAAGACTTAGGTCTTAAGACTTTTAAAGTTCAGTTAATACAAGAACTCACCGCTACCGACCATCAACAACGTCGTGTCTTTGCTGATTGGGTCCTTGAAATGCATCAAGCTGATTGGGAATTTCATCAAAAATTATCTTGAGTAATGAGGCTCATTTTCACCTCGGAGGCTATGTTAACAAGCGACAAGCGATAGTGATAATACTGTGAGTGATAATAAAGGTCGAAAGTAAGTGAAAATGTTCAAACACGAGAACCCTCTCGTGCACAATAACCCTATTGTGCTCTCAGGGTGACCTTGTCTGATGTCTGAAGATTTGGTTTGTGTACAACAAAATTCGAGAGGACCAACGATTCACAATTTCGAAATTATGAATTGATTTCCCACAAATTTCAGTGTTAATGTTCAAATACGAGAGGGTTATTGTACTGTCAGCGTGACCTTGTCTGATGTCTGAAGATTTGGTTTGTGTACAACAAAATTCGAGAGGACCAACGATTCACAATTTCTAAATTATTAAGTGATTTCCCACAAATTTCAATGTTAATTTTGTACACTATTGCTTCAGAGAAACTGAAGTATCGAAAATTGTGTTATCAGTGGGTTCCAAGGCTTTGTGTCTATAACAAAACAAAAGAATTGGGCTGTGCTTTATTATTTTTGACTCGATTCCATCTGCAAAGAGATGAATTTTTGGGCCACATCGTTACAGGAAATACGACTTTGGTGTCTCACATGACTCTTGAATACAACAATTAATGGAATGGTGATACATCGTCGCCAACCAGAGTTAAAGCAAAATACAAAACAATTTCAGCACCAAAAATCATGCCAACTCTCTTTTAGGATAGGAAAGGGATTTCGTTAGTGGATTTTACTACAAGGCACAGTAGTCAATTCTGATACGTATGGTGTGGCATTGAAGAAACTACAGTGTGCCATATAAAATAAATAGCGTGGCTAATAAGCCACGGAAGGCAATAGCCTTCCGGTGCGATATTGCTCCATGACAATGCAAGGCCTCATATTTGTGATTTTGTTCTCCTTTATCAATTGCCGTTACCTTAGCTGTTTGACTCTTTCGTTACTAATTTGCAAGTACTCTTCTGTCAGTGCTTACTTCCATACTTCCAAGTTTTTCCTAAAGTCACCTCTTTTTCCGAATACCATCAACTTATGAGCAAAGGTACATTTATTTATTCGTACAGGTACCATTAATATATGACGTATTTATCGTTTATTCATTCTCTTCTGATTGTATGTCATCTCTGGTGTAATTAATGTTGTTAAAATTAAACTAAAACCAGAAAACAATTAGTCAATAATCAATCTACAGAAAGTAAAATGTTAAGATACTACTGTGGGCAAAAAATAGTAAGACTTTGTTCATAATTTTTAAATTCTTAATTTATTCTTCCAAATCTATTTCGTCCCCCTCAAAGTAATCCCCCCTGGCCCCAATACACTTGTGCCAACGTTTCTTCCAATTCTCGAAACAGTTGTTAAAGTCGATTTCAGGAATAGCCTTCAATGCGCGTAGCGATTCACGTTTAATGTCTTCAATTGACTCAAAACGGTTTCTCCGGAGCGGTCGTTTGAATTTTCTGAATAGCCAGAAGTCACACGGAGCAAAATCAGGCGAATACGGTGGTTACGGCACGATATTAGTTGAAAATTTGGCGAAAATCTCACGAAGAATTAATGCAGTATGCGACGGTGCATTATCGTGGTGCAAAAACCAGGAGTTGTCGACTCATAATTCTGACCTCTTTTTACGAATAGCATTGCGCAAACGACGCATAACACCCAAATAGTATTCTTTATTGACAGTTTGGTCGGTCGGAAGGGATTCGGTGTGCACCACACCTCGATAATCGAAGAAAACTGTCAACATAACCTCGATTTTTGACTTGCTTTGACGTGGTTTTTTGGGCTTCGGCTCACCTTTGATATGATATTCGGTCTATTGATCGTCTGTTGCCGGCTCATAAGCGTAGATCCAAGTCTCATCTCCAGTTGTGATGCCTTTCATTTTGTTTTGATAGTCGGAAAGCATTGTTTCACAGACGTCAACGCGACGCTGTTTTTCGAAAAAATTGAGTGATTTTGGAACAAATCGTGCTTTCACTTTTCTTAGGCCCAAATGATCTTTCAAAATGGTTTTCACTGATCCTTCCGATATTCCAACGATGCCAGTAAGGTCTCTGACTGTTAATCGTCGATTTCTAAGCACCAATTCTTTGATTCTGTTGACGTGTTGATCATCAGTTGATGTTGATGGCCGCTCTGGATATGGTTCGTCATCAACGCGTTCTCGACCATCTTTGAATAATTTGTACCAATCAAAGATACTTGCTCGCGACAAACAATTATCACCGAAAGCCTTTTGCAACATTCTGAACGTTTCGGCACCAGAAATTTGATTCCGTACACAAAATTTAATGGAATTTCTTTGTTGAATAATTTCACTGGTTGTAAAAATCGCCTAATGCACTTTTTGTACTTCAGAAAGAGAAGCGTATACTAAACACTAATGATTATTTTGATGTGACATTTGGCACAGATGTCACTAACAGTCATACCAACCTAGAAAAAAAATATTTCGACGAATGGGTTTTCGCGCGAAATGTAAATTAAAAAGTCTTACTATTTGTTGCCCACAGTAGTATTATAAAATCTGTATTAATAGTAAAGACTTTAAAACTGACGCTTAAGAAACATTTAAATCAATAAAGATAAAAGAAAATTATGTTAACCATTCTTTTACAGATAAATGGTGAACAGGTAGTTTTTGATTATTTAAATGAAACATCAGTGAGACTAATTAACGATTCGTTCGTAAACGAAAGATTTCTAAATTTGTGGAAAGAATGTAGCGAATTGGCTGTTCTTTGTTGTAAAAATGAATTAACACCAGAGAATATTATGCCTGGTAAGTAACAACTTTCCTTTCTTTAATATATTCTGTTTTTTAAATATTATTTTATTTAAAAGATAAATAAAATTATATTATTGGAGGGTATATAAATATATCATATTATATAGAGGCAATATTTCTAATGTTTCAGCTCCTAACTATTAAAATGTTTTTCTTAACTTTAATTAGCTGGACTTAAACTTAGAACCAGAAATACATGTGCTTATTTATTAAAAAAGAACTTTATTGTGGATATTTCAACTTTTCAAAACACTTCGTCCACTCTTCAGAGAGCATAATTACATCATGTAACGGTTGGCGCAAAAGTAATGTCATAATTTGAACTGACTGCCATTTTGTTATAAATAAAAAGAAGAACTCTGTTTTCATAAAAAGTTTATTTGAAAGTGTAAAATTGATGACATTAATTGGAAAAAATTATATCGCCGAAATGCCAACCTCCAGAGTTCATGCATAATTGCGCTCGTTTTACGGAATTTTGAATTGTTGCTCGCAAAACATCTGGCTCCAAATTGGCGATTTCTTCTTCAATGTTAGCTTTCAAGATTTGCAAGTTCGTGGTTTGTTGTGATAAACGCGAGATTTTAAAAAGCTCCGAAGGAAGAAGCCAAATGTGGCAGGCTAGTTCTAATCTCCAAAACGGGAGATCACTCGATCTGAAAACTGGTGTCTCAAAACCTCCATCGTTGCCCGAGCTGTGTGAGCGGTTGCTCCTTCCTGTTGAAACTAACAATGATCGACACTCAATGCAGCAACTTGCGGCAAAAGAATTCGTTTAGTATCTGCCTGTAACGGTCACCATTTACGATTACGGTGGTACCATCGGCGTCTTCAAAAAAATAAGGACCAATCACTTTTTCACGGCAAATGCCGCACCAAACAGTCACTTTGAGGGGATGCAGTTGCTCTTCATGCATTACATGTGGATTCTCTGTGCCCCGGAAACGCAAATTTTGTTTGTTAACATAACCACTTAAGTGGAAATGGGCTTTGTCGCTCATTATGATTTTTGATACGAAATCATTCTCTTCTTGCACCAAGTTTAACAGAGTATGGCAGTCAGTTACCTTGTCCGACGGTCAGCAGGTAGCTATTTGTAAACAGTTTGCAATTTGTAGGGGAATATTTTCAAATCTTTCACCAAAATTCGTTGCAACGAACGTGTGCCGATACCCAATTGTGAGCATCGTCGTCTCGTTGATGTTTGAGGATTCTCTCTGACGTCGTCGGTAACAGCAGCAATATTCTTTTTACTTCTTGCGACATCTTAATTGTTTGAGCACATAGAATACGACGACGAAATTCACGTTGCATTAAAACAGACTGAAAATTTGCCCAAAACCGGTAACAATACTTCCACGTTCTTGAGGTGCGTATCGCTCTATGGCTTATTGACAGCTAATTCTCTATATATCTACATCATAAATGTCAAAGCACAGTGGCATTTGGCGCATCTGCAAAAATGGCAGCTAATTCAAATTATGACATTACTTTTGCGCCACCTGTTACTACATATTAAATAATCAAGTTACACGATAAAAGTTTGTTAGTGTTAAAAATGCTTGTGTGATTGTAAATTCTACAATATTAAAAAAATATAAAACAAATACGTAAGTAATTACCGATATGTATTGGGTCTGGGAAAAAGTTCGTGGCGTTTTTCCCGATAGATGGCATTGGTTGCCGATAACTAAAGAACAACAAGTCACAGCGACACCACCGAGGGCTCGTTTTTTAGATGACCTTCCGAACGTTAGTTTGAGCGTAGAAACATTGTAATCGGTGCAGTGGTTGGAAAGTTATTCGCACTTGAAAATGGAGAAGAATAATGAGAAATTTCGCTATATTCTGCAATATTATTATGATAAGGGGAAGAACGCTGCGCAGGCTTGTGTTAAAATTTGTGCTGTGTACGGTGAAGGTACTTTATCGAAATCTGTTGCGCGGAAATGGTTCGCTCGCTTTCGTTCTGGAAATTTCGATGTGAAAGATGAGTCACGCTCCGGTCGTCCAATCACTGAAAAATCTGATGAAATTCTTGAAAAAGTCCAACAAGATAAGCATATCAGCAGTGTCGATATTGGCATGGAGCTAGGCATTGACCACAAAACTGTTTTGAACCATTTACACAAAGCTGGTTAAAAAAAAAAGCTTGACGTATGGGTTCCTCATGAGTTGAGCGTGAAAAACATGATGGACCGAATTAACATCTGCGATGCGCTGCTGAAACGGAATGAAATCGAGCCGTTTCTGAAACGTTTAATAACCGGAGATGAAAAATGGATTACGTACGATAATCGGAAGCGTAAAAGATCGTGGATAAAGGATGGTGAGCCGTCACGAGCGTTCGCTAAACCAACATTGACCCCAAAAAAAGTGATGCTGTGTGTATGGTGGGACTGGAGGG
This sequence comes from Dermolepida albohirtum, assembly GCA_031893035.1. Lineage (NCBI taxonomy): Eukaryota > Metazoa > Arthropoda > Insecta > Coleoptera > Scarabaeidae > Dermolepida > Dermolepida albohirtum. The sequence goes on along the minus strand of JAVIWB010006120.1, from coordinate 167,941 downwards.
GAATCGTCCACTACGAGCTACTTCCAACTAATCAGACGATTGATTCTCAACTCTACCGTGCACAACTAGAGAGATTACGCCAGGCGGTTGAAAGAAAACGGCCCGAATTGATTAATAGGAAAGGTGTTGTCTTCCATCATGACAACGCCCGACCACACACTTCTTTGATGAAAAAATTGAGAGAGTTTGGTTGGGAAGTTTTGATGCACCCACCTTACAGTCCGGATATAGCACCCTCTGACTATCATCTGTTTCGTCTCTGCATCTCTCAATGGAATTAAGTTGGTTTCAAAAGAAGCCTGTGAAAACTACTTGATGCATTTTTCGAAAAAAATTTTTCACCGATATCATGGATCTACCAAAAAAATGGCGAAACATTGTCGATAATAATGGAGCATATTCGGTTTAAATGAATTCGTCCACGCGCCATGCGGGGACCAGTTGAATTTTACTGAAAAAACGCCACGAACTTTTTCCCAGACCCAATATTTATATATAAATACTATTCACAAATAAAAATATGTAGCTACAAAAAGTATGGCAGGTTAAAATAAATAACTTAAAAAAGGGGACTCTCCTCCCCCGAAAGAAGAATATAATTGAACAAAGCGACCAATATTTGAAAAGACAAAAAAATGCGTAATGAATAAATTTATTATCTTCATGTAACATTTCTGCCACTATCCCAGTATCATTTTGTCTTTTTAGAGTATGCCACATGATTCATTTTTGCCATGTATGTTTTCAAATTCATATCGAATTCACCCTCATTTCTCCAGCGATCAACAGTTTTCTAATAAACTTATAGTGCGCTGTTTTTCTAATGTAAATATTTACAATATCTCTAAATTTTAAAAAACAATACAGTAGTCAAAAATATACGTATACATAAGACAGTAAAAAATATATCGCTTTTTCTAAATATAATACAAAGTTCCTATATATTTAAGAAAAAGGAAATAAATGGGAAAATTCTCACACACCTCAAGTGAGACATAGAATGCAGTAGTATTAAATTACTCATAATGCAAACCATTTTATGATAGTTTTATATCGTTATGGTTCAACTTAAAAGTATAGAGCAAAACTTCTAGATCGTAAACCTTTTTGTGGTAGTAATTGTACTTATTCCCTTTTGTAGATGAAGAATATGTATGCCCTGCATTATGGGATGGCTGGGATTGTTGGCCGCGAACACGAGCATTAGAGACAGCGTTCAATGATTGTCCGGCCCATATTTACACTACTGATGAGATTGTGTGTATCTGTAAGTATATTTTTAAGCAAATCTTTATTAGAAAACTAAATCAGTGTTGAAGTACTGAAACAATTATTATGCGTCAAGACCCTTATTGCAATTAATTTTCTTGTTGATTAAAAAGACAGGTTTTCACCTATACTTATCTATAAATCCAGGGTAGCAATCTGATATTACCAAGAATGTATAAACACAAAATTAATTTCTATCCACGCTATTAAAACACTTTCAATATACTGATCAAAATGACCGAAATTAAAACTTACAATTCACTAGTTGTATCCATATTCCTGTACGTTGTAAGAAACTGGACAAGCCGTGAAAATATTATATTATGTGATAAAATAGGTAGAATCCGAAACCTGAATATAATATAAAAGTTTAGCGGTGAAATTATATCTAGAGTGGTGGAAGAACTTTTTACATTTGCTGAAAAATAAGATAGCAGAAGTAGTGTGGGAGGTGAAAGTAAAGAAAGCAGTAAGAGATAGATCAAGGAAATCATAGGGTGGTAAATTATTAAACGTACTAGGGTTGTTTTTTGAAAAAGGTCAGTTCTTTAGTTAGAAGAAAAATACAATAATTCAAATATATTTATTTCCATATTCTACATACTTTCAACTACTTTTCTACACAATTTCCATATCCGTTCAAACATTTATCTTACTGTTTTACAAGTTTTTGAATTCCGACGTAAAGAAATCTACGGCCTGCAAGGAAGCTCAATCCGTGACTGCAGTTTTCACTTTTTCGTTGTCGTTGAATCGTCGACAATATATCGTCAAACCACTTTAATACGCTTCTTAACAGGAACACGTACAAATTTCAACTAAAATTGAATATTATTTGGAATGCTTTTACATATTTCATTATCTGTGTTTAAACCCTAATGGCAAATATCTGATCCAATTAAAATGCTTTTCTTAACTTTAATTAGCTGGATTTAAACTTAGAACCAGAAATACATGTGTTTATTTATTAAAAAAGAACTTTATTCTGGATATTTCAACTTATCATAACACTTCGTCCACTCTTCAGAGAGCATAATTACATCATGTAACGGTTGGCGCAAAAGTAATGTCATAATTTGAACTGACTGCCATTTTGTTATAAATGAAAAGAAGAGTTCTGTTTACATAAAAAGTTTATTTGAAAGTGTAAAATTGATGACATTAATTGGAAAAAATTATATCTCTGAAACGCCAACCTCCAGAGTTCATGCATAATTGCGCTCGTTTTATGGAATTTTTAATTGTTGCTCGCAAAACATCTGGCTCCAAATTGACGATTTCTTCTTGAATGTTAGCTTTCAAGATTTGCGAAGTTCGTGATTTGTTGTGATAGACGCGAGATTTTAAAAAGCCCCGAAGGAAGAAGCCTAGTGTTGTTAGATCTGGCGATCTGGACGGCTAGTTCTAACACTCGACCTGAAAACTGGTGTCTTAAAACCTCCATCGTTGTCAAACCACTTTAATACGCTTCTTAACAGGAGCACGTACAAATTTCAACTAAAATTGGATATTATTTGGAATGCTTTTACATATTTCATTGTCTGTGTTTAAACCCTAATGGCAGATACCTGATCCAAAAGTGACGATGAGAGAATTTTACTAATAACACAAAGGTTATTTTATAACGTCCATTTCTTAATAAGGAGAAAAATTCTGTAAATATTATTAAAACATATTATTTCCACATTCTACATACTTTTATCTACTTTTCTACATAATTTCCATTTTTATTCAAACATTTGTTATGTCGTTCACCATTGATCACCAAGGATCTCATTTAAGTACCGAAATATATGAAAATCACTGGGTACAAGGTCTGGGCTGTAAGATGAATGATTCAGTTGTTCCTATCCAGAATACTTGAGTAGACCCTGTGTTTGTACAGAAACATGTGGCCCTGCATTTTCGTGGAGTAACATCACACCAGAAAACAATAAACCACGCCGCTTCTTTTGTATGACACGCTGAAATCTTTTCAAGGTCACACAGTACGCATCAGAATTGATTGTTGTGCCTCTTACCATAAAATTCACTAACAAAATTCTTTTCCTGTCCCAAAAGAAGGTTGCCATGATCGTTCGTGCTGAAATTTTCTATTTAGCTTTCATTCTAGTTGGTGACGACATGTGTCACTATTCCATTGACTGTCGATTCGCTTCAGAAGTCATGTGAGGTACCCAAATCTCATCTTCTGTAACGATGTAGTCCAAAAATTCATCTCCTTTATGTTCACATAGAGTCAAAAGTGATAAAGCGCAGCTCAATCTTTGTATTTTGTGATCGTCGGAAAGCAGTCTTTAATACAATTTTCGCTACTTCAGTTTCTTCGAAACAATTGTGTTCAAAACTGACCTCGAAACCTGTGGAAAATCTATTGATAACTTTTAAATGATGGGTCGTCGGTCCTCACGAATTTGTTGTCCACACCATGAACCAGAAATCAGAGAAGATCGGTCTGGGTTGGATTATTATGCACGTTACTAACCAGTATCGCGAAAAAAATTTTCAGAAATCAGAGGTCGACGTGGATGTGGCTCATCATGCACATTAATCCGCCTGTCCCTGAAGATTCTCACCCATTTTCGAACTTTACTATCACTCCTAGCATTATCATCACACACTTTACTAATATGACATTAAATTTTCGCTGCTGGCAAGTTTCTTGCACTTAAGAATCGAATTGCAGATCGTATCTGACAGTCGGTGGGCGCATCAATTTCTTTAAACATTATAAACTTCTACAGCTCAGCACAAAAACAGACTATACGGTTGTCTAAACGCGTGCAAATCATGCTAGGGACAGACACGCATGCGCGCTGAGGCGATCGTGCGTCACTCTCACCCTCATTCATAAAAAGCCCATAGCGAATATCAAGTTTCTGGGCCTGCTGATTGCGAGCAACCTGACTTGGGAGTGTCACATTGATAACTTGTGTCGCAATTTGGCATCAGCAATATACTCAATACGAAGAGTGAAACTGGTGGCTACACCCGAGGCGGCTAGGACTGTGTACTATGCAAATTTTCAGGGCAGGGTTTTATATGGCCTATTGATGTGGGGAGCGTCTGGTGCGGCTGAGGCGGTTTTCAGGATGCAAAAGAGTGCAGTCAGAGCCCTTAGTGGTGTATCCAGTACCACAAGTTGTGTAAACTTATTCAGAAAACACAAAATACTGACCCTCCCATCCTTGTATATACTTGCTTGCCTGGAATTTGTTTATAAGTCGCCGGATAAGTTCTGCAAAAATGGTGATTTTCACAAATATGAAACACGAAACCAGAGCGGTTTGGTGATACCGTATCATCGCATTGGGAAAAGTCAGCTAAGTTCGAATTACGTGGCCGTGAAGATATACAATGCTTTGCCTTATAGGTTTAGGAACCTACCATGGATTAATCTCAAAATATTAATAAAAAAGGTGCTGATGGAGAACGTTTTTTATTCAGTGAATGACTTCCTGAAGCATAAATTTTGACATTGCCCTTTTTGTGTTTTTATATTTTAATTGGTACTCTGGTGTTTTGTTTTGTATAGGTCTTGCGAATTTTAACGTGTTGTGAGCGCATTAATTGTGTTTTTATTTATCTATGATTATTCCATGACGTGTATATGTACATATATATCAATAAATTATTATTATTATTATTATTATTCAAAAAATAACCCTCGTATTAAACAACAAGAATAGTGCAAAAAATAGTAGAATGCAGAAAGCAGTGGAAAGAAGAATTTGTCATAAAAAAATTAAGGAACTCGACTCGTTTCTAAACTTTATTTAGTGAGGGCAGAATGCGGGGGTGGGGATGGATAGAATAGGTTACTTGTTGGTTCTCATATTTTGCTGGAGCACAGTACATTCTTTAGCTCCATTTTTTCAATTATAATCCGGAATCTAGGTTAATCCTTTTAATTAAACCTAAAGTGTTCTGATCAAGCTGGCGCATAAGCATAATATATGGATTGAAGGTTCGTCTTTTACTTGGTAGAATCTACACATGGTTGCTTATATATCTGTAAATTTCATATTATTAACGTGCTTGTTGAGCTTAGAATGCCTTGTTAACACACCCACTATCATCCTGACAGACTGTCCTTGCTCAATAGGTCCATTGTAAATTCGGGCAACTGTTCACTAAGGAAATTTCTTGTTTGTCTTTGATCTGGGGAGATTTCCATCTTTCCGAAATCTATTTTGAGCTCTTTAAGGTACAAACCTTACGTCGAAGTGGATTATTATATAGTTATATGAAATTACTTGCATTTGCCAAACTGAAAAACCATAATGCTTTGCAACGATCTAAATAGAGACAGCATTTGTGCTGTTAAAAGGCGCTTATTGAAATCAGATACTGGAAACAATTACCATAAAGTGTATAAACAACATCTGATGACGCCAATTATCAATCAAGATTAAACATTAAATTTCGTGAAATTGAAAAACGTAGTATGATTTTAATTTCTTGTAAACTACTTTCGAAACATTAAATGTGATTGTTTTATTATAACTAGTTCCTAGTTTTCCAATTCCAGGTAATAACGATTTAGAAATTATAATTTTAAGCGCACAATTCCTTAAAGTAAACCAATAAATGTTGTTTCCTACTGAATTAATATGTAACACATTTCTGTTTCAGTACAAAGTCAAAGATATTGCCTGGAGGATGGATGGAACCACACCACAAACTATGGAACCTGTTCAACAGCACCAATATACAGAAGACGACATACATTTCACGTTATTGTTTTGATTGTTTCTACAGTTATAACCTTCCCTTCAATATTAATATTCTTCATTTTTATGCGAAATCAAAAGGACCTACGACACACCTTGCACCGTAATCTACTAATAGCAATTGTTTTGAAAAATATTTTGTCGATTCTGTCTAAAGAGCTTATTATTTTGGACGCCTTAAGGTCTAACGAGGAAACTAATAATGTAATGGTTAATAACTCCGTCGGGTGTAGAGTGCTTTCGTTTTTCGACACTACTGTAACAAATGCAGTATTTACGTGTATGTTTCTTGTAGGATTTTATCTACACAAAACCATTGCCAGAATTTTCAGCAAAAATATGAGTATTCAGTTGGTCTACACGATTACGTTCGGTAAGAATTACATGGATTTTTTAGTATATTTTATCTTTTAATAATTGCTACTTTCTAACAAATAATCGAATCCTGAAGTAGCAATATAATTAAGTTTTAGATTAGATTAGCAACTTATTTCCTTCCATTGTTTCCTCGGCTACCAAACGTTTCAAAATCTTTAAGAATTTTAAAAACCTTACTTAGAAATTGATTGGTAGATATGTTTTGATAAGTACGAGTATGAGTCGATTAGTAACCAATTCAAATTATTGTAAACATGGGGTATTGAAGAAAGCATTAAAATTCCAAGGTTTCATAAAATGTTCTCCCACTGTGCTACAAAAATTCAATATACAAGAAAGGTTGCGGAAATTTTGATATATGTACAATTAATCGATCATAAATTCTAAGAGTGTAAAATGAGGGTACCACCTGTATATAGTCGCTCGAAATCGAGCTTCAATCCGAAAAGCAAATTGCAGGTAACCAAGGTATTCTTCTGCTTTTAAACCTTAAAGTCGTAGTGTTTCCATGGAAGATACAATTCACAATTGTTTATTGTCCACTGTTGTAAAAAATTGTTTTTTATATAACGAAATATCGAAAATTTTATTGAAATATTAAAGCTCTCTCTCTCCCTCTATATATATCAAAGGGTACTAGAAAAGTTTTGCAATACAGCTTTGTTTATTTCATTTTTTCAAAGTAATTGCCTCTATACTCAATATATCTCTCCATCCTCCGAACCCAATCTTTAAGCCAGTTCTGCTGAGTTTCACTAGGTAGTAGAGCACACTCGTTGTCCCAAGCCTACAGAAGGTCCTCATCACTGGAAAACCGCCTCCCTTTTAGCTTAATTTTCACAAGCGGGTACAGTGCAAAATCGCAGGAAGCAAGATCCGGACTGTAGGGAGGGTGCTCGACAAGTTTCAATCCTGTCCTGGTCAAATATTCGGTGCAGGCTTTGGCGCGGTGAGCTCGAGCATTATCGTGATGGAGGAAGTAGGTGTCTAAACTCGACTTTGGCCGCAGATTCTTCATAGACCCAATGACTTTAGGCAGGCATTTTTCAGTATACCACTTAGCTGTGACTGTCTTCTCTGTGTCCAAAACAACGCGTTCCACAATTCCACTCGATTTGAAAAATACAGCTATCATTTTCTTCTTTACAGATCGGGATTTTCTGACAACTGCAGGTGTGACCCAAAGATTGTTCCTTATTAAACTTTAGCATCTCCCGGCAATAAGTCACACGTCGTGTCATCTGCTCTTCAGTCAGTCGATGCGGCACCCAGAGAGAACAAAGTCTTTTCACGTGCAAATGGTCACGCAGAATCGAACGAACTGCTGGTGCATTTAGGCCTGAAGTACCCTCTATCTGTTGGTAGGTCACTCGCTTGTCCCCGCCAAGCATTTTCCTCACAGTAGTAACGTTTTCCTCCGTAACTGACGTTCGTGGCCTTCCCGGCTTCTCGGCATCCTCCACAATTAAACTTCCAATTTGGAATTATCTATACCACCATGAATATCGTTGTGCGATTTGGACAAACATCACCCAGTGCAAGAGTTATTTCTTCGAAGTACTGTAAAACTGCCCTTATCTCATTTTGTGATCACGATGCCAGCGCAAGCACTTTACACTCTCACTGCTAATGAATAACTGAGCTCATCGACATGGCGCGGCGGCTACCATGCACATATGAACATGTCTCAACATGCAGCAACAAACAGCTTCCTACGATTCATTGTTGCATCATATTACAAAACTTTCCTAGTACCCTTTGTATATGTGACCACATCCAGCAACTTTCGAAAATAAGCTGTTTGCTACGTAGATCTCCAACGTTGACGTGTACGCGAACCCCTGGCTCTCGGTTTTCGTATGACACCCATGCTTCATCAAGATAATCACCAATTATTAGTTATTTAAAAATGCTATTTCAAATGTTTAGTAACAATACAATGTTCATATGTTAGTATACTCGATATGTCCAGTACGTTACTAATCTCGTTCAATTTTCAGTATTTTCACTAATTCCATCACTCATTTGGGCAATAGTAATGGCCGCTACCTTCCAAGTGTATTGTTGGGTGGTCGATACTCAAGGTTTTCATTGGATAACCGACGTTTATAAATATGGCGTCCTATTGGTAAATCTAATTTTATTGCTGGATATAATACGCGTCATTTGGATGAGAAGATTGAATCTTAACGCAAAACAAACGAAGTAAGTGTATTGTAATTATAAGCCAGATATTTTAGATAACTAAGTCAGATATACATCGAGTGATAAGTACGGATGAAGAATGATAATAGTGGCTGCTAGTATTAAAAACGCTCACAGAATATGAACATCCAAATACCCAAATACAGCTGATATTAACTTAAACATAATGCGCTATACGAATTTGCAAAGTTAATGTATTATGTATGCATATACTGTACTGACGAATGATTCTGGAAATATTGGATTTATGCAATATATCAAAGCGAGCCAAATAAATTTATTTTACATTGTACAAGAATTATTTCCAATACAATCGAAGTAAGTGCAAATTTTCCAAAAACACAATTATTTTCAGTTATCTGGGAACAGGAAACTTTTCGCGAAAAAGAGCGATAACATCGTTACGTGTGTGGCACGCTGCACCGTCTTGCTGAAAATAAACGTCGTCCACATCAATATCTTCCAATTCCGGTGATACAAAATTATTAATCATCATTCGATAGTACAATCCATTTCGAGTTCGATTCCTCACGTCACTAACTTGTCCCAACAGCTAAAATTTTCCCACCAATTTCATAATTGCTGGCCGAGAAGGTGCTTTTCGACCACCCAAAAGTACTTTAGTTTTTCAAACTGTGATCGCGAAATTTTCACCATTTTCGTAATGAATTTTAATAATTTCAATGCATTGTTGAAGCGTATATCGTTCCATTTTTGTTAATGGCGTAGTTTTTACTTGTCATCCGTCAAGTAGTTACAAGTCGAGTCATGACAACTGTTAAAATGGCTGGCTATTGAAAATAAAATGTCCTATTAGAACACCTTGTGCAATTGCATTTGTATTTAATACAATCTATGTTTAATTTTACAGGTCCGCGGTCAAGGCAACCCTGATTTTGATTCCACTATTTGGTTTGCCGCTTTTGATTACATCGCAGAGAAGCTTCATAGATCAAGACAGTTGTCTATCTGGTGACATCTACTATTTTACAGCTTATTCAGTGGAAGCACTTCAAGGCATTGTAGTGGCTTTGCTGTTTTGCTACCTTAAAAAAGAAGTAAGTGAATATAGAATACAGCCAACTACCACGAACATTACCAAATTTTCAATTTACCATTATTTATTTAGAAAAGGTCATTAAAGAGGTAAATTAGAAAAAATAACATAAAGAACTTGTCATGAGACATTTATTGCAAGCTCGTCATGCCCTAAACAGGTCGAATGCTATGAAACTTGTCTTTGATATGTCTACTATAAATCAATTTAATAATCTGACCACATATTAAAATAGTCTATTATTCAAATAGAGATTATCTGTTTCAAAAATACCAGACATATAATTCGTAATTTATGTTATTGTCAAGTGACACTATACACACGCATAAGAAAATTTATTAATAACCCTGCAAGTTTTAATGCTTTAGGCAAAGATGACAGCGTTTATTTATGCGAATGATGCAAGAAATATGACATTGAAATATAATATTAAATATTAATGATTGCTTTTTATAATAATTTCGCGAGGTTAAAATTCATTGTAAATGCAACACACCTCTTATGTTCATAATATATAAATAGAATTATATATTGTCACAGACAAATATGAATACAATATATTTTTAACGTGCCCACTTTAAAAAATGTGTTATAACGCTTTACTCACTACAAAAATTATTTTTAATTACTTCCGAAATGTATTAACAATAATAGTAGTTTGGAGTATTGGGTTGGCAACTAAGTACTTTCGGTTTTTACTGAGAGAGAGCGTTGTTTTATTTTTTGTATAACGTATGTTAGTGCTGTACTTTACCGTTTGTCGCGTGATACTAGTCACATTGACGTAACTTCAGAAGCAAGAAGTGCGTGATTTTTATTAAAGCTATTACTTATGGGTTAATTTTAAATGGAGTGCAGAAACGAACATTTTCGACATATTTTACTATTTTATTTCCGTAAAGGAAAGAAAGCTGCTGCGGCTCACAAAAGGATATGTGAAGTTTATGGTGCTAATTGCTTAACAGAGCACACGTATTAGAATTGGTATAAAAAATTCCGTTCTGGAGATTTTTCCCTCAAAGATGAGCAACGTTCTGGTCGGCCTACTGAAGTCAAATCAAAGTCATAATTGAAGAGAATCATCATATAACTGTTCGAGAGGTTGCGGAGAGGCTACACACACAACAATTGAAAAACATTTAAAACATCTTGGGCTAGTTAAGACGCTTGGTATTTGGGTACCTCACGAATTGAAAGAAATTCATTTAACACAAACAATCAACTTTTGCGAAATGCACCTTAGATGAAATGAAACCGACCCTTTCTTAAAAAGAATCATCACTGGTGATGAAAAATAGGTCCTGTACAGTAACATAGTTCGAAAAAGATCATGGAACAAACACGATAAACCAGCTCAAACCACATCGAAAGCTGAATTGCATCCAAAAAAGATCATGCTGTCAGTTTGGTGGGATTACAAAGGTGTTGCGTTTTTTGAGCTGCTTCCAAGGAACCAAACGATCAATTCTGATGTTTACTATCAACAATTAATAAAACTGGATGAAGCAATCAAAGAAAAACGGCCAGAATTGTCAAATCGGAAAGGTGTAGCTTTCCACCAAGATAATGCAAGGCCTCACACATCTATGGCAACTCGTGGGAGACTATTGGAGCTTGGCTGGGAAGTGATGCTACATCCCCCATACAGCCCCGATCTAGCACCATCTGATTACCATTTACTTCGAAGTTTGCAGAATTGTTTGAATGGTAAAACTTTCACAAATAACGATGACCTTCACTCGCACCTGGTTCAGTTTTTTGCTGATAAGGATGCAGCTTAAAGAAAGATGGCAAAAGGTCGTTGAGAAAAATGGAAAATATATAATTGATTAAAAACTATTCTTTGTTTAAAAAAAAAGGGTTTTATTTTATACTATAAAACCGAAAGTACTTAGTTGCCAACCCAATATAATTTGAACAAATAGCTCGTGGCAGCGTTCTTCAATATCGTGCTGAAGCTGGTCGTTACTTGTAATTCCATTTAACAAAATGCGCAAAATCACTTGAAATAAAACACGAGCATGGATTTTCAAAATGTATTAATAACATCTACATAGTAGACTGAAGTATCGACTAACCGAATAGCTCGTGAGAGCGTTTTTCAGCATTGTCATGAAGTTGGTCGCAACTTGGAATTTCATTTAATAAAATGCAAAAAACACTTGAAATACACAGTCTGTCTCATAAAAAAGGGATTTTCTTTTAAATAAAAACAAAAGCTTACGATTTTGGTAAAATTAATTAAAAACATTATCTGAGAGTGTTAATATAGAATTTCTTATAGTTGTGATCATTTGTTCGCCAATACTTATTAGTTAACGAAGATCAAAGTGACTGACACGAGAAAATCGAACCCCGCCCTGTTCTTATTAAATTCCTTACAAAGACAAGGTGAAAATCAAGAAATGATTCACGAAACACATGGTGTTTTTTAAAAAGATTATGTACCATCGTTATCGACAGTTCAAAAGCAGTAAAGTGAATTTGTGAAGGACAGAGAGAGTATTAAAGACAGCTCTACCTCGGGCAGCCCGATTACTGCAGCTACAAAAGAAAATGTGAAAAATGTTAAGAAACTTGAATTGGAGGATATCTGTATGAAGGTTAGAATATTAGTAGCGGTGGCCGACCTATTCATTTGTACCATACACACTATTCTTCTTGCCCTTATTAAACTTTCAAAAGTCAGTGTAAAATGGGTGACACTAATGCAAGTACAAATCGAGTGCGTAGAGAATTTTTAGACCTCTGTGGTGAAGATTTAAGTATTTTGGACAGAATTGTTACAGAAGATAAAACGTGGGTTCATCACGATCCTGAAAGTAAGCAGTAGACCATGAGATAAGAAAGGTACAGACCCCAAAGACATTCCCTCTATCGGAAAAGTTGTGATCATAGTGTTTTGGTACTCTAAAAGAATTTGCTGATCTGATGCATAAAAAAAAGTGAAATCACAAACGCAGCATTATACGCAACCACTTTGCATAATCATTGAAAAAAATCGGAGTCAAATAACCGCCGTTGTGTTGCTTCTTCACGACAACGGTCTAATTTATACTGCGCGTGTTTCCAAGTCCGCTATGCGAGATTGTGGTTCTGAAGAAGTCAACCACCTACTCTCTATCTCGGAACACTTCCATAATGATTACCAGCTATTTCCTATTTTAAAAAAGACTTTTATAGAAAATGGTTTTCCGACGATGAGGAGCTCAAGACAGCAATAAACGCATATTTTTCTGACAAAAAGAAAGTTTTTTTATGGGGTATTGTTAATTTCGAATGCAATAAAGGGATTAAGATTATGGGGAATTATTTTGAAAAATAAAAATAAATTTGTTTTTGCGTCTTTACGAAAGTATTTACAAGCATCCTTCGTACATACCTATATTATATGAGGGTAGCCGTTTATATTTCGGGAACAGCAAAAAAAAATTATTATCATCGAAAATAGTTTTATTGCTTTTCAAAATATTCTCTTTGAAAATCAATGCCCTTTTGCATTCGTTTAAACCAATCCGAAAAGCATTGCTGGCACTGTGAAAGCGGTATCTACTAAATATGAGTTTTGAATGCCTCAACTGCCTCTTTCGGCGTAGAAAACCGTTGACCACGAAGTTTATTCTTCATGTATGGGAACAAAAATAAATCACTGGGAGCTAGGTCAAGGCTGTACGGCGGATGACTCATCAGTCCAATGTTTTGCGCAGTCAAATATTCAATTGTTTGAACTGACCTGCCAGAGCGCGCATTGTCATGTTGAGGAATGGTTTGTCGTTTTCTGTGTGTTTTCCTTATTTCTGCAAAAACTTTTGACAAACAAATAGTTCGGAATTGACCGTTCTACAACTCTCTAAAGGCATGGTTGCAACGTGACCGGTTTTCCAAAAAAACAGGCGACCATTTGTTTTGATGTGCTTCGAGTGCGAACAATTTTTGTTGGTTTTGGTTCAACTTAGAATACCCACACAGTCGACTGCTGCATACGTATAGATCCAAGATTTATCACCTGTGACGACTTTATAAATGTTCTTTGAAGCACCGCCATTGTATTTTGTGTGCATTTCTTGGCACCAATCGACGCGAGTTCTTTTGTCAGCGATTGTCAAATTATGTGGTAGCCAACGTGAACATAGCTTCTTAACGGCTACATGTTCATGCAGGATGTTATGCACGCTGGTGTTACTAATACCTAGAGATACCTCGATCTCACGGCATGTCACGTGACGGTCTTGCGTTATCAATTCAGACATTGCATTAATATTTTCCGATACAACGACATTTGAGGGACGACCTTCACGAAATTCATCGTCCAAAGAACGCCGTCCAAGTTTAAATTCACTGTACCAACGATATACTATAGTTTTCGATGGTGCTTCATCACCATATAAGGAATTCAGCTCGTCGGTGCATTCTTGTTGAGATAATCCACGCCGAAAGTAATGAAAATAATTCCATGAAAATGTTCGCGAGGTAATTCCATTTCTTCGTTGAGATAAAATTTTCAAGTTACTGTCAACAATAGAAATAGCGACCTGTTATAAAACTATCAAGGTAAATACATTGTCCAAAATAAAACTTCACGATGCAATCATCAGATCGGAGACAACACTAACAGTGTTGCCAGTTCCCAAAATATGAACGACTACCCTCGTAAACATAAGAGGCAAGTCATACTGATAATGAAGTTAATCTCGTGAAAACATTATAAAAAGCAATAATTCATAATAAATATTGCATTTTAATGTCACATTTTCTTTCTAGTTGAAAACGTTATCTAAGATTTTTGTCTGCAATTTATTAAAAAATCATTTTTCAGATCCACGTGGAAATCAGAAAATCTTATAGGAAGTTCGCAATTTACATGAACAACAGATTTGAAACTAAATTCAAAATACCATCCCAAACCAGAACCACGGGATTGACTAATTTAAGATCAAGTGGTGTCGATCCGAGTCATGTCGCTAAAAATCCCGCTCAAAATGATAAACAGAAAGTACAGAATTGGTTATCCACAAATAATACCCAGACTACACCCGCCCAATCGACGTGAGAAATATTTAGATAGAAGGCGACAAGAATGTATTTTTTAAAAGTTACAAAGTATTGTACAATTTGTATACGATTAAGACTGCTAATTGCTTCATAAATATTTATATTTCGTGTATCCGTATCTAAAATATTAAAATCTAGTTTTACTTATTTATAAAGGACTGATTAATTAGATAGAGACAAACACGTAATTCTAAAATTAATTTTAATATATATATATATATATATACATACATATGTGAGTATAAAATCTTATTTACCATCTTCAGATGATGCTCTCTGTCGAATGCTGTTCATCTTACTGCGTGTGACTCGCCTGTCCTAGTATTTGATCATTCGCCTAGACTTGTGACATGCGCCTTTCAGTTGGTCGGTTTCGTAGTGGAACATGATGTCTCTGCATCACTAGAACAAAACGAAGGCGTCAAGTTTCTTGTAAAAAGCAATTAATTTATATTGAAACTTTGCCTAAGAGTTCTTTTGGAGAATACATTTTAAATGTTCTAGTATATAGGATCAGATGAGGCTAACATTCGAAATACACTTCCAAAGATTATCTTTATTTCTCTTTTCTTCTACATTTGCACTTTTCATATGTTGGTCCAGAATAATTAACAAAAATTCTAAAAAATTCTTGGAAATCTGTTCAAAATGTAAAAAAATTAGATTGATAATTAATAATGATATTTTCGCATTCTATCAAAACTAGTATATTCTACTGTAAAATACTTTCTTAGATACTTATAGCTACAAATCATATTTTTGCTATTTTTTCAATTTTTTCTATATTAGGAATGTCAATTGATATCACAATGATACTAAAAGTGAAATGTAAATTAATTTTCATTTTATGGTTGAGTGTATATAAACTTTGTCCAATGTGAACTTGGCATAGCAGTTTTCCGTTCAAATATATGTGACACATCTGATAGCAATGGTATATTATATACCAGATTTAATGGTAACAATGTTACAATGATATTTTGACAGACAAGGACCTAAGTATGTATTGAGTAGACCAATATTTTTCACAGAATTGGCGTGAGTTTATCCTCAGAAGTCCTAACTGTATGGTTTAAACAAGACGACATTATTTCTTCTATTATATAAAATTAATAATTCTATATAAAAATTATAAACACCTGTTCAATAATCAAATATTTACCTGGCTTACTGTTTATTTATAATTTATTGCACTCCTATGTCCTTATAACAAGTTAATTCAAAAAGGTAAATGAAATCCCTTTCCAAAATAATGTTAGTATTCTACGCATTAAGTTGCCATCATCAGAAGATAACTCAGGCCAACCAATAAATAATTTTTATAAATTTCAACCTGTTTCTTACGTATTTTGGTGTGCTGGATCCAAATTTTCAATCATTTTTATCTACCACGTACCAATTTTTCGCAATGTTCATCTTTTGTTGGGTATGATAGTATTAAAATATATAGTTAAGATTTAAAGGTACGTAATTTATTATCAGAGTATAATTGAAAAATTTAACATTTTATTATTCTGTATCTAAAGTTCTGTATTTCCTCAACCTCTTCCCGGTAGAAATTCGAGTGCAGTTCTTCCTTTTATATGATTCTTCTGGAGTTGTTCGTAGAAGAGTCCAGCAGTAAACTCCCATCATGTTGACATTCC
Organism: Dermolepida albohirtum; assembly: GCA_031893035.1. Taxonomy (NCBI): domain Eukaryota; kingdom Metazoa; phylum Arthropoda; class Insecta; order Coleoptera; family Scarabaeidae; genus Dermolepida; species Dermolepida albohirtum. Next base: position 151,601 of record JAVIWB010006120.1, on the reverse strand, counting down.
AACGACCCTGTTACCGTTTCTCCATCTCCTTTATGTCTTGGTGGAAACGCTCCTCTTGTTCCTCACTTACATTTATATGATGCTTCTGGAGTTGTTCGTAGAAGAGTCCAACAGTAAACTCCCATCATGTTGACATTCCAACGACCCTGTTACCGTTTCTCCATCTCCTTTATGTCTTGATGGAAACGCTCCCCTTGTTCCTCACTTACATTTATATGATGCTTCTGGAGTTGTTCGTAGAAGAGTCCAACAGTAAACTCCCATCATGTTGACATTCCAACGACCCTGTTACCGTTTCTCCATCTCCTTTATGGCTTGGTGAAAACGCTCTCCTTGTTCCTCACTTACAGCTCCAAGATTGTCAGGGAAAAAATTTAAATTTGAGTGTAAAAAATGCACCTGTAGACTAGAAAGTATATGCCTCCCTGATTTTCTTTGTATTAGTCGCGCAGATACTCAAAAGTGCACTTTGAGCATTTACTAGTAATTAGGTGTAGAGACCTAGGTATTATTATACGCTTACAATGCATAAATAACGTAAAGTAAACATGCGAGTAAACTTTCCGTCCTGTGGTATTTTAAAGTTCATTTTCGGATTCAGCACGTCAAAAGAACATAAAGGGGAGCCAAATTTATAGAAAAAATTTTTTCATGGTTGGCCTGTGTAATTAATCGCAGTATCGCATCTGGATCCGCTGTAAAATTCGCACAGAAACAAGTCCGTGCCAGACTTTAACTGTCAAGAGCCAAACACATACTGTAAATTCGTTTCACATAATTTAAAATCTATTCTAATCTTAAAAGTAACCATTTATCTTAAAGTATACCCCCCGTTTACACTTCCTAAGAACATTGTGAAATAGAATTCAATAAAAAATTAGGAAATAATCAATAAATTAATTAGGAAAGATAAAAAAAGACCGTCGGAAACATTACATGTCTGTTATCCCAAAACAATCGCGACCAGAAATTTATATACTTACCGTTTCATCCTATGACGAAAAATTTAAATGGAGTTTTTAAAAAGAGCGATTTTCAAGTTACATTTCGGCCCAGTAACACTTGCAAAGGCAAAGTCGAGTAAAATCGGATAGCGATTTTCGAAATAAAATGTCTAGATTGCGATAAAAAATACATTGGTTAGATAAAACGTTCGACAGGAACCCGATATAAAGAACACATGGCGTACATTAAGTTTAGTCGACCTGAGAAATCCAGTTTAGCAACCCGCTTGCTAGAAAATAATCATATTGTAACCGCTGATTGCCTATATTTAATCGAAAATATAAACAATTACTGTGAATTGGATATATATGAAAGCATATACACTTCAAACAACAAAAAGCATGTGTTAAACACCGATAGGGGTCCAATAACATACTTTAGCTCTTTGATATCCTAGAAAAGAGAATTAACTGCTTTAAAAACGGTTCGTAAGTGTAAGCGTGGGGTGTACTTTAAGGTAAGTGGTTAGTTTTAAGAGTAGAATACATTTCAAATTATATGTAAAGAATCTCCAATGTGTATTTGGCTTTTAAGGATTAATGTCTGGTACGGACTTGTTTCTCCGCGGATCCAGGTGCAACACTGTGATTAATTATCTGCTGATGATGACAACTTAATTGTCGAAATACATATCAGAATACGAATATTATTGTGGAAAAGAGTTTTACTTTCCTTTTTTTTATATATAAAAGACCTAACAAAAATAAGGTAAATGAATTTTACTTGTATTTTTTCGTGAAAAGAACATAACCAAATCAACGACAAAAACACAAAAAATTCCCCGACAAAATAGCGCCTTACATCTTTTATACATTTGCCACCTATTGGCTTATTCGGAAAGTTCGCTTATTTTATTTCAATTTGCACCACCACTTCCCATAAGGGAATTGAGCCTGAAACACGCATTTGATGCAACATAACGTCGTCTGTGGAGAATTCCCTGTTTGTGTCGGAAGAATTGTATACATATTCCGTAAATGAGAGTTCTAGATTACAGCAAACTTAAAAATTTCAATTACAAAGTACATGGAGAAAATAATTTTCGGTTCAGATTACTGGATAATTCGTTTTTCTGGAGATTCGGATTAATAAAGCGGTTCTGCATCTATAATTAAAGGAAACAGTCTGTATTTTTTCGAAACGATCCGGTTTGCTGAGTTATATAAACTAATTGCTGTGTATTTTTAAAACCATAAAATTGTACTTACATGAAAATAAATGTGATTAAATAAGAATTACGAAAACTTGAACACATCAATGCAGTTTGAATGAAATTATATTGAACCTTGGAGGAAAGTATTTTGTTTGTTTTTTCACGCCTCTATATGCAATTACATAATTGTAGAGATATTAAGGATTAAATAATTGGGCAAACATAAATAATATCTGCTATAAATCGCGTTAATACGTAAAATCATAAAAAATATGAACTTTGTGATGTGTGAGCAGTTAAAAATAGTAATAGGCTTGGTGTTTGGGTGCATTTAATAACACTGCAAAACAGCATTTCTGATGATTGGGTTATGTTACATGATATTAGTCCAATTTTTGGTGACGATTTCAATTCCGTGATTGAAATTTCTGTATCAGCTCTAGTTAAAAAAATATGACACGGGTGTTTCTTTTATAATAAAACACTATAAATTTATAATGAAAAAAAATTCTCTAATATGATTTTCTTGCTAAAGCTGAAGGCAGAGAGCTATTCTGAATGCTCCAACAGTAGTCAGCCATCATGTGTGCGTTCCAGTAGCCCTGATAGCGTTCTTCCATGGTACGGAAGTCCTGGTGGAATCGCTCCCCCTGTTCTTCACTTAGGTCCCCAAGATTGGCGGGAAAATAGTCCAAGTGGTTGTGAAGAAAGTGTAACTTGATGCTTATGTTACATCCAAGCTTTTGAAAGTGACTCATCATGTTCGACGTGTTGAGAAAATTCAGAACTTTTCTTATTTCCCAAAAATTTTTTAACAAGCCAAGCAAACTCATTCCATGCCGTTTTCTCAATCTCTGTCATAGTGTTTGTAAAATTTGGGTCTTAATGATCTTATTTGTGGTCCGTCGAAAATTCCCGCTTTTATCTTTTCTGCTCTCAGTTTTGGAAACTTTTTTGATAAGAATAGAAAACAATTTCCAACTCAGTTTTGGAAAGTCTTTTTTTGACATATTTGTCAAGACCTTTTACAAATTGTTTTATAAGTCCTAGTTTTATATGTAACGGAGGCAAAATTATACGATCCCTTGATACTAAAGCTGGGTTTATTACGTTCTGTTGTCCTGCAACTAGCGCTTCCCGGGGTGGCCAATCTTTTTTAATCCAATGTTGATATTTAGCTCTATTGTTCCACAAGAAAAGAAAACAAGGATATTTTGTATAACCACCTTGTTGGCCTAAAAGAAAGTTGACCATTTTTAAATCAACACATATGAGCCAACTGTGTTCCACATATTTAATTTTGTCTAAAACCAGAGCGATAGTTGTGTATTCTACTTTTACTTTTGTGGAATGAGCAATAGGCAATGACCCGAATTTATTCCCATTGTGTAAGAGAATACATTTTAGACTACGTTTTGATGAGTGTATGAATAGACGCCACTCACTAGAAACGTAATTTTGAAGTCCTATTGCGGCCATTACACCAGGTACATCTTTACAAAATACGAAATCATTTCATTCAGCAAAATATTTGAGGAGATTTTGTTCTCTTGTGCAGTAATAAGAAATTTTCGTTTCTTTTGTTATTGCGTTTCTTTCTTTTAGCCTAGAAGCCAAAATTTCTGAGGCAACCTTTGACAGTCCCAGATCTCTGACAAGGTCGTTTAAATCATCTTGGTTGAATAGTTTTGGCGCTTTCAGGTCACATCCAAAGTCACTACTGTCAGTTTTTGCCTTAAAATGCGTAGGCTCCTCCTGTGAAGCATCGGCTTGAGGTTCAAGTGATATTTTAGGACATAAAACACGTCTATGTGCCGACCGTATAGAAGGATATTTCAATTGGCTCGATTTTTTCGGTTAATGCTAGTTACGTTCACCAAACAAAAATAACAGTCGTCGTGGTGGTTCGAGCGTTCAGTCCAGATCATAGCGGTTTCGTAAATAAAGCTATTTCTTTTCTTATTTGTCCACAAACGTAGAAACTCAACGCACGTTTTGCATACCTTTTGCCGAATCCAAGGCTTGTCTTTCATTTCCAGTAATTTTTGTAAGCCTCAATCACGAACGCTGTCATATTCAAACGGTATTTAAATATATACTCTCCGAAAATGAAACAAAAATGATTTGGATCATTGACATAAACTCTTCTTGACGATGCCATATCAAATTATATTAAAAAAACTTAATATTTTCTTAATTACAAACAAGTTAACACACTAACACAGCGGTTTTTTCGTGAAAGCTATGTATATCTCGTAAAAAAGAGCTGTTATAAAAAAACTGAGGGTATATTTGAAATCAGCGACGTCAAATTAGTAAACATCACATGATGAAAGTCAATCATCAGACAAAAGTTGCCATATTGTTGTGCAGTGATATCAGTCAATTAGGTATAAATTTATTGTAGCAAATCTCATATTTAATTTTGTTTCGATTTATAGTAGATGTATGTACACTACCTCACAGAAGTTTGGTCAAAGGAAAAAATTAGGAAGAATTAAAAAAATACACATGAAATGAAATTACAAAGTAATATATATTATTCCAAATGTATATAAAAACATAATAGAAAAAGAAAAATCATTCAAAGTTAGTAATAATGTAATTAACATGCTATCTGCTTCTGGGTTTCCGGGCTGGAACCGCGTCACTAGTATATCTGCCGACGTTTCGTACCCATTTGTATGGGACATCTTCAGGGCTGAACTACTGCACTGAAACTGGTGTAAGTCGAACGTGTTTGTATATGGATAATGGGTCATGGGTCAATGGAAAAATACGGTTGGGTCGATTAGAGATGCAGGATTGCCAAGCGTTATGTATCGCGGTTAAGATTATTGGGGTGCTTAAAGATCTCTATAGTTTCACGGATTTTGCGACCATAGAAGTGGTTAGTGCGGGATAGGATCTTGGTTGAAAACTGAATACACATGAAGTGCAGAACCGGCTATGCGAAATTAGAAACACGAGTAATATATATTCCTGTACACACCAGCTGATTCTAAAGAAACATGGTCTTTTACGGAAAAAGGGTATATTTGGAAAAGATGGTTTTGATGTTGTTTTTGAAAGAACCCTACTGATGCGGTCAGTGACACCTTGTATATAGGGTTGGGCTTTAGAGAGGGGGGGAGATGATGTAAGCTGTGTATTAAGTTGTGAGATTTTGGGACATAGATCGACATCTTAATCCCAAAATCTCACAACTTAATACACAGCTTACATCATCTCCCCCCCTCTCTAAAGCCCACCTACCCTATATACAAGGTGTTACTGACCGCATCAGTAGGGTTCTTCTCAAAAACAACATCAAAACCATCTTCAAACCCCATTCCAAATTATCTGACCCTTTTTCCGTAAAAGACCATGTTTCTTTAGAATCAGCTGGTGTGTACAGGATTCCTTGTTCATGCGGCAGGGCATATATTGGTGAAACAAAGCGGTCTGTCGGCACTCGTGTTTCTGAACATGAGCGTTGTACTAGGTTGCTGCGCATAGCCGGTTCTGCACTTGCCGAGCATAGACTGGAAACCGGGCACCATATTCAGTTTAATTCAACCAAGATCCTATCCCGCACTAACCACTTCTATGGTCGCAAAATCCGTGAAACTATAGAGATCTTTAAGCACCCCAATAATCTTAACCGCGATGATGGCTACCCCCTACATAACGCTTGGCAATCCTGCATCTCTAATCGACCCAACCGTAACCGTAACGCTCCATTGACCCATGACCCATTATCCATATACAAACACGTCCCCCATCGACTACACCAGTTTCAGTGCAGTAGTTCAGCCCTGAAGATGTCCCATACAAATGGGTACGAAACGTCGGCAGATATACTAGTGACGCGGTTCCAGCCCGGAAACCCAGAAGCAGATAGCATGGACCACGACCGCGGAAGTCTACGTACCAAATTATGTAATTAACAATCTTTTATAATTATGTTCACCTTACGTTGAAAAATGCTCCTTTTGAATTTAGTACTCCCTGAATAGCACATGGCATTCCTTTTAACACGTGGCATTCTTCTAATTAAGTTTTAAATTGTTTCATTGAATTGCTTCGAAGTTGTACTAATTTACATGACATTTCTATCGAGTTCGTCTCACAATAACTCAACGAGATTGAAGTCCGTGCTTTAACCCATTAAAAACCAAGGCAATTAAAAATGAAAATTTGTTTAATTCATTTATTTAATTTAGTTAAAATATACATAAGGAACATAAAAAAAGTAAAAAATCATAAAAAAAAACCAAAAGAAATGTTGCGTAATTTCACTTCTCGTAAAATTTATGCATATTTAAATATTACCTTTTTTCTGTACTCAAGCAGGTACAATGGCTAGGAATGGGTTAAGGTGGCCGCGTCATAATTTGCAAAACGTTTTCGGTCTGCTTTTGTGCCAAACAATCTCTGTGTATTTTAGCAGGGTTTCGGATCATTGTCATGCAAAAATATAAAATTGTCTTCAATTAGGCACAAACCAGATGGTATTACATTTTTTATTCCATCAATTTTCGTAAAGTTTCCAGTTCCCTGGAATGTAAAATAATCCCAGACTAAAATGGAACACCATGTATTATAGTTTTTCGGTTCGGAATCTGACGAAAATTGGATGTCGTTGACCGAATAGTTAAAATTCCGTCAGTCCAAAGGACGTTTTTTCAATGTTCTTCTATGTAGTCACTATGTTGCCGTGCCAGTTCCAACCTTACTTCTTTGTCGATTTCCTCGTCGCAATAATAATTTACACACAGCTACGCCTCCGTGCAGATTATCTTCTTGTAGGCGATAGTTTGCCGAACTTACTAAAACTTCGCGTTGTGCTCCGCTCGAATTACCAAATTACCGACTTGCATAGTATTCCTCATGCAATATAATAATGGTACGTTGTTTATCAACATCAATTGGTTTTCCACGCAGTACTACAGTGCCTTGCCGACTTGTATAACCTTCCTCGTGCAATGTAAAAATGACACGTCGTTCTTCAACACCAATTCATTTGCTATGGTATTACAACATAAGTATTAAAAATGAAATTATTATTAATAAAAGTTTAAGGCAGCCCAATGCTAAGTAAAATCACTTGCAAACTAATCACACGGTGGTAAGAAGAGTACTACTAAATACTATTCTGTACAAGGCTGTTACCTGTTTTCGGTATTTTTTTACTGTTCAACAAAGGGATAAATTCTCGAAATAATTACTTAATCAGACATTTCCGGTAAATAGGGATGCTTTCATTTATAAAACATAAAAAATTCAATAATATTCTATTTTGTTATTTAAATATTAAGTCTCTGGTTGGCCAAACTTCCGTGAACGGTAGTGTATGCATGTATGATACATATATATATATATATATATATATATATATATATATATATATATATATATGTGTGTATATTGCTAGCTATACGAATATCTTATGTATTATATTAATGAAAATAAATTATGTGCTTTTGTGTAAGTTTATTTTTTATTGAAATTATGGAAACAATACAAAAAGGTGTACTTAGCCATGGTAATTTTGAAGGAGCCAGTGGTTGATTAACTTAATCACTGAAGGTTGATATATAACCCCTTTCCACATTAATTTTCGTGTTCTGTATACGTATTTCGACAACTAAGTTGTCATCATCAGCAGATAATTAAACAGTGTCGCACCTGGAAAACAACGGCAAAATACCTGTTCGAAAAGACATTCTGCACACGATCTGTACCGTTGAAAGCCAAAACGCACACTGTATATTCGTTTCACAAATTTTTTTTTTTTTAAAGGTTACTACTAACTAACTAATTGTGCGTTGCCTAGCAACCTCTAATAGTAACATTTTTCTAATTTTGTGTCGAATTTAATTTCAATTCTTTCATTATTTTGTGCTGCCTAAAATGTTTCCCACCCAAAGAAAAAGGAGTTTTGTGAGAAACATCGGTGTGTCGTTAAATTTTTAACAAACGAACATGAATTCTCTTAAAACTATTCACGAATAAACGATTGTAATGTATGGGAACGTGACTCTGTTACTTTTTTAAAGTGCAACATTGATCGAAACAGGTTATGTGTAATCGTAAATTCATTGAAAATAATCCAAGAAGGGGAATATCTTCGGACGCAACTAATTCTCATGTATGAGAGTTAAAGCTGTGGTTGTTGACGATCGTAGTTTGAAATTCTTTAAAGCACTGAATATATCTTAATCGAAAAAGGTAAATAAAACCTCTTACCACGTCAACGTTTGTATTCTGTAAATGTATTTCGACAACGCAGTTGGATCCGCGGCAAAACACGAACAGAAAAATTCTGATGATTATCAGTGTTTATTTGCTATTTAGCGGTGAGAGTCGTGCGAAATTTAAGGCATATAAATCTGCATTTACATTCATTAGCTTTAAATCTCTGATATATTTGGAAAATTAACTATATTCTTTTAAATTAGTTTACAATTTTCTATAAGTGCAAATACTGAGTTGATAACTCCTAGCCTTAAATACATTAGTTCAACTTCTACCCTGTCTTTATAGCAAAGAATATAGCAACTCAACATATCACATTTTTCACTAATGCCCAGTCAGGCCCTGCAAGGCGTAACAATACTCTGGAAGTAATATTACGCTGTATGATTGACATAAATAATATTCACGAATGACATTAAATTCGATTGCATTTTCATGTTTCGCAGACTACTTATTGTTGGTGTTTTGTAAAATACATTTTCTTTAATAGATAGTACACTATGTCATTCTAAAGAGGGGAAAATTTCAGAGCCTACTTGATCTTTCATAAAAAAATTGTTTCTGTGCGAGTTTTGCCGCGGACCTAGGTGCGACATCAATCAAGTATCTTCTGATGATGATAACTTAGTTGTCGAAACACGTATACAGAATACGAACATTTATGTGTATATTTGGTGGTTAATGGGGGAATTATTCTTTGCGGATCCCGGTGCAGCGTTATGATTAAATATCTGGTGATGATGGCAACTTAATTGTGAAATACGTGTAGAGAATACGGACGTTGATGTGGTAAGAGGTTTTGTTCACCTTTTTTAATGAATACAATCAACTTCAATCTCGATTAAAATTCACTAATTATATCTGTTTCCACGATGAATTAGATATGAGTAAAGATTCAGCAAGGTGAGTTCTAAGATTGGAATTCACTCTCACAAATCGATAATCTGGTGTATTATTATTATTAAAGTTAGCACTGCGTGGATCAACCAATTGTCATTTCTGACTCTTTCGTATAATTATATATTTACAAGGTTCGAAAGGAACTAATGAAAATAGTTGTGCGTCGGTGGTCGCCGTAAATATTCGGTACTTATTACAAACCTGGCGTGCTGACAACTGTGATCGCTCTAATTATGTGTATGTATCACATTTTATGAGCTACTCTATTTGTAAATAATTACGAGAGAAGATAATCTCTGTTGGACCATTGTGGATCCCAGCTAGTTTTTAATGATTTATTTCGAATTGTTAGAGCTCCCCGAAGAGTGTGTTCGTGATAGCGTATTTACAGCTTTTAGTTTAATGTCTTATAGGTGAATTAGTGGTGAGTTAGTTATATTCTTTGTATTTTATAACAAACTTATAAGCCACAGGCAAGACGAAAAATTTTACAAACTGAAAAAATTAGAGTAGAAGTTTTATTAGGGCATAGTTTATATTTTCCAAACGAAATTGCTAGAAAAGTACAAGTTTTATGCCAAACAATGGAGAATCGCAAGAAAGAAAATTTGACATCAACATCAAGCGGTCGAAAACATTATAACCAAAACTACCAAAAAAGAAGGCTATAAAAAGTATCAACATTTGCAAAATAAACAAGCTTCCATTAGAAATGTGTTACATCTTTTGGAATTCTTTAATACGAGTATAAAGACATCAGAACGGAACTTGTAAACTCGGATATACGCTGCTGGATTAAAATATCGTCGGTCTGCCAAAAAAACGCGTTTAACCGAAACGATGGAAATAAAACTTCTATGATCAGTCAAATTACACCAACATTTTTGCGTTGGGGAAAGGTGAAAGGTCTTTGTATCAAATTTTATGGCAAACATTTTAAAAATGCTTTCTTATATTACCTGTTAGTTACTGTTGTTAATTTCTTAATCACAGGTAGTACATATGTAATCAATTATGACTCGATGCGATTTCAGAATTTATTAAATTTGTGAGAACACTTTCTGAACGCTACAAAAAGGAATTAATAGAGTAATGTGTTATACATCTCCCTGCTATGATGGTAAGATCATGCGTTAGTAGAACTAGAAGAGGACTTACGTACTTTCTCAAAGCGACAATGAACCAGTATCAATTTACTTCACTAGATGCAGAAGAAAATCGTTGTTCTATGCTTATGCAAGATGGAAAGAAACGATTGCTTTAGATATGTAAACACACAAAAACACAAACATACAAAATGTCATACGATATCTCAGAAGGAGTATTATATATAATGTACATGCTGGCGACTTGTAATCTACCATTTAGGATAATGAAGGAGGAAAAGTTCCGACAGTTTTGAAGTACATACAATGCCGACCACGTATAGCCAAGCACTAGAACGTTAAGGATCTATTTGCTTTCTGCGTGCGAAAAATTGGAGATCAGTATTAAATGTTTGTACTTCTTCGAAGGAACAATGAACTAGTATCAATACTAAAATGTAATAGAAAATATTCTGGCGCCCTTTATTACTTCACTAAATATAGAGGAAAATCCTTTCATGTTTATGTAAGATGAGACCCCGTGTTATACGACGAAATCTGCCCAAAATGTTTTTCGCAATTTCGACATGTTAGTATTGCCCTGGCCTGGAAACCCACTTCACCTCATTCGTTGACAATGTTTGGAGTGTTCTTAAATCTATTGTTTACTCGTCTCCAAATCCCAATTTAAGCGTTATAAAAGAAAATATCGGAAAAGTCTGCAAAGAAATTGCAGGACACCGTATTAACCTATCGACAGCAGGCCGAAGCGAATTTAAGTGGTCTTTCAAGCTAAGGAAGGTTTGACCAACATATTGAAGCAAATATATCCTATAGTTGTAAAATTTATATTAACATGTGTAATGTAGAAATACACGTTTTAAATTTCATGTGTTTTCTTTAATTTTAATTTTATTCCATTAAAAATTAGAAAATTGTACCTTGGGCTAATTTAGTTTCCAGGTACTGTACCTTAGTAGATCGCTAATGCAATAAATCTATAAGGAAACTGGACGTTCCGTGTATGTAATTATATTTTCTTCTTACGAATAAGTTCAATGCCACAAGACGCATTAACACGAATAGCCTGAACTATGATTCTGGCAGAGATGTATGAAAAAATTCTCGTTCGTTTGCCAAGGTCGACCACAAGAATGTAGGTCAGAGTCCATCAAAAGCAGGTATATGCCATTGGTAGAGTTATCTATTATTTTATTCCATTAAATACATCATCTAATAATAATTTTTTACAACAAGGTGCAAAATATACTTATAATCGAAGTTGATTATAATCAAATTCATGTTACTGAGAAGTAAAGGACATTTCGAAACTTAGCTCGAAGTTTCGAAGTGACCTTTAACTAACTAACCTTACTGCTTGATGATTTATTTATCGAAAATATGAAATTCTGTACATTCAATCCCATTAATATTATTAAAGAATTGGCAGTACAGTAATACATTTTATTAAGTCGCTACATTTTCACGTATACACAGTATGTTCGCAAAATATTCGAACTTTTTACATATACAATAAAACAAACATTATATTACGTTTCGAAGTTAATATTTATGGTAATTGGATCTCCAACTCTGTTTGAAATGGCTTCCCGAATAAGCCGATTTACCGCGTAAGTCAGGTTGCAGTTTATTATAGACAGTACTCTGTGTTGACTAAAATGTCAGACAAAAGTGCTTCATCATTTCAAATAGAGATATAGATCCAGTTTTCTTAATTATTTACTTATTATATAGTTCACTTTTTATGGCCATAGCGAGAATATCTGTTGAACAAGAATTGAGAGTGCCTGAAGAGTCTTAAATAAAGACGAAATAGTCGTCGTATGTCGTTCAACAAATACTTACTTCTTTGTATTTGACTGGCTTCCCGAATAAGCCGTTTTAATGCACAAGCTAAGTTGCAGTTATTATAGACACCACCTTGTTCTAACTGAAATGTCAGAGAAAAGTGCTTTAACATTTCAAATAGAGATATAGATCCAACCTTCTGAACTATTTACTTATTATATAGGTCATCCTATATGGCCATAGCGAAAATATCTATTGAACAAAAACTGAGACTGCCTGAAGAGTCTTAATAAAGACGAAACAGTCGTCGTAGGTCGTTCAACAAATACTTACTTGTATTTGACTGGCTTCCCGAATAAGCAGTTTTAACGCACAAGTTAAGTTGCAGTTATTATAGACACCGCCCTGTCCTAACTGAAATGTCAGAGAAAAATGTTTTAACATTTCAAGTAGAAATATAGAGCCAACCTTCTTAATTATTTACTTATTATATAGGTCGTCCTATATGGCCATAGCGAAAATATCTATTGGACAAAAACTGAGACTGCCTGAAGAGTCCTAATAAAGACGAAATACGAACCTCAAGATAAGATTCAGCATTGATTGCTTGGTTAGCTGGTATAAACTCTTTGTACACTACGCCTTTCGAATAATAAAAACAAGTTAATTTCTTCGCTTGGATGCTTCTTCTCAGAGATTTGACGCTTGGTCTCTGGATCATACCGAAAACGACCATATCTCGTCGTCAGTTATAATAGAACACTTGAAGTTTTCGTCCTCTTTTGAGCCTTTAATATTTAATTAATAATAATAATTATTTAAGTATGTACGAAGCTTTCTGAGTCCCAAATGCTAAGTCAGAATGCTATAAATTTAATCTTTGAAAATATTTAATTACATTCCCATGTATCGCAATGAGGATTTCGGTTCATTTCTGATAAACTCACACACAAGTTCGATGTTACTTTCCGTAACCACATGTTTTTTTGCATCAAGATGTTCGTCGTCATTTATGTCCGTACGACTATCTTTAAATCGTTTATGCCACTCATACACACTCGTACGTGATAAACACGCATCACCATACACTTGTTTTATCAAATTAAACGTAAAGTAAACAATTTAGACAGTTTAAAATAGAACTTGGTATTTGCTTTTTGCTCAAAATTCATTTTTCGACCAATACCAAATACACACTATTATTTTATGTTCAATTTTTTTTCCTTCTAATGATGCAAATGTCCTGATATTTTGATATAATATTGGTGAAAGATCTACCTTACCGACGCATATTTCTTGAATAGATGGCGCCACTAGGAATTACTATTTTAAAAAAGTTCTGTTTTCTCTGCGACAGACTGTAAATCTTTAGTAATATTAACCGAATTAATGCGCAAATCCCTCATGAGGTTGGACCGAATACGTATGTTATTTATATAAATTTTACAATGAAATCTATGCCTTACTAAAGTAACATTAACACCTTCGCTATTGACCGAAGGCTTATTTACTAAATATGATCAATACAAGACATTCTACTTCCAGAATCAATGATCTCCACTAATCGACCACGTAATATACCAATTAAAGTTAGTTATCTTAGCTATTCTTTAATTGCTTAATAAAGTGATCTCACCACTACTTTATCTACTAATGACAATAACAAATAATTATTCCTCTACCTCGCATGGACTCGCATCGATGCCTTTCAGAGGTATTCGGGTCTCTGTTAGTTTGGGTGTTAATGCGACGATTAAGAAACTACCACGTACATATGTCTCGATGGATACAGGAGGATGTTCAATTACTTCGTAAAAGATTTACTGAGTTTAAAACAGAACTTGATATTTGCTGTTTGTGCAAAGTTCATTTTCCGACCAATGCCAAATACACACTGTTACTTTATGCACAATTTTTCGGTTTCTAATGATGCAATTGCCATGATATTTTGACGTAACATTGGTGAAGGATCTACCTTACCGACACACATTTTTTTAAATAGGTAGCGCTACTAAGAATTACTATTTTAAAAAATTTTCGTTTTCTCTGTGACAGATTGTGTAGTGTTATTAATATAAATACCATGTATTTACAATAACCCTGTCAAATCCGCACTGATTGCTCGTTATTAGGGTGTCAATAACACTTCTGAATTTCCGGGAAGGAAATATGCATAGAATACATTAAGAATACGAGGGTAGTTTGACAAGTAGTGAGAATGGAAAAGAAAAACGAATTTTTTAAATACAAAATAATTTTTATTTTTCAATATATTCTCCTAAAAGAGCAATACATTTGTTCCAACGGTGCTCCAATGCCCTTATGCCATCTCTAAAGTGCGATTCCGGAAGGCTTGCAAAATACTCATTTACGTAGATGATAAGCTCGTCGTTAGACGAAAATTTCTTTCCACCTAGAGCCGTTTTCAATTTTGGAAAAAGGTGGAAGTCGGAAGGGGCTAGATCCGGCGAATAAGGTGCATGCGGTACTAATTGGTATTGCAACTCGTGAATTTTGGACATCGCAACTATGCTGGTATGCGAGGGAGCGTTGTCTTGGTGAAACAGAATCTTTTTCTTTGCCATTCCTGACTCTTTAGCACGAATCTCAACATTTAATTTTTGTAGAAGTTCTGCATAATATTGTCCGTTTATTGTGGCACTTTTCTGAAGGTAATCAATGAGCAAAATGCCCTTTGAATCCCAGAAAATTCATGCCATCACCTTGTTTGTCGATAAAGTGGCTTTCGCTCTCTTTGGAGGTGCAGAACCACGCTCTAACCATTGTTGCGACTGTTGTTTAGTTTCGGGTGTACTATAGTGTATCCAAGTTTCATCGCAAGTAACAAATCGCCTACAAAAATCAACCGGATTCCGCTTATAAAGGTCCAAACACTCATTGGAAATGCGCAAACGAGTGAAGTTTTGATCAGTCGTAAACAATCGCTGCACCTATCTTGCCGAAAGCTTGGAAAGGCTCAATTCTTTCGTTAATATGTGGTGTACGCATTCTGTTGAAATGTTTACCATGTCTGCTATCTCTCCCACTTTGAGTCGCCGATCTTGCGTAATAATATTATTGATTTTTATAATCATTTCCTTAGAAGTCACGATTTTGGGTGCTCCAGAGCGCGCTTGGTCAACACAGCTTGTTCTACCACGTTTAAATTCATTTACCCATCTACTTATTGTGGCGGATGGTGGAGCATATTCACCTAATGTTTCCCGTAACTCATATTTTATTTCGGTAGCTTTCATAGCCTTAACTACGATGTATTTAATCACCGCACGATACTCTGCTTTTTCCATTTTAACAAAACGACGTGTTGCTCCTTTTTCAATCAGCTGTCAAAAATAAACCAATGAACCGATTTATCTAAATATCGAAATGTAAATATATAAATAGCCAACCTAAATTACAGTGCATTTGTTTTACCAATTAGAGCGCCACCTATGTGTCATTCTCACTACTTGTCAAACTATCCTCGTATATCCGGTAACTGTATTACCTACATTTTTACAATGTATTAGCTCAAACATAAATGTACATAAAATTGTGAAATTTTTGTAGTGACCTTAATCTTTAATGATTAATGGTCTATAAATATTTGGACAAGTAATCTTGGTACAAATTGATTGCACTAAGTCAGTCTCGAAATTGCAAAATGTCATATGTTACAAGAAATCAAGTGGAAAACTAGTACCGAAAACATACCAAGGATCTTCCGGAATGTTCAAAAGTACACAACTGCTAGACTTTTTATAAATATACATTTTTTTATTACATTATATTATTACAGTGTATTAATATACAGGGTTAGTTTAAAAGAATTAATCCATTTCATAGCATAATAATTTTTTTGGAAGAAGTAAAAAGAATTTCAAAGCTCACAAGTGTTATATTCATAACAAAACTTTATTTCATGTCTTCAAAGTATTCAATGAACATATCTCCATAAGAAAAAGTCACATACAGTGAGGTCAGGGAATATCACATAAAGATCTCGCAAGCGTAAAGAGCAAGGGCATGAGACACTTCTTTATTTAAAAAAGTTCGCACCATCGGATGACAATTGCTCACTACTCCATCTGGTCGAAAAACGAATTGATCAGAAATATTTCAAATTTTGCTCAAATTTAGGGGTCTCTCCACTTACGCCTCCGAAATTTGTAGTCAACCTAGACTTTTCCCTTTACACGGACACCAATCTTTTGTTAACTGTCAAAGTCACCGTCGTGTATTCTTCAGAAAGGATGGTGTAACGTTGAATCGTATTCGAAAAGCACGCTGCATCAAAACAACTGAATGTTCTTTATGAATCCGAGGAACACAAAAGATTGTTTGCTATCTTCTTACTATTATAAATGTAAAACAATTAAGATACCATAAAATTTCATATAGGGTACCCATGTGACAGCCATTCTTAGCAATCGTACTCTTGAAATGATCGGCGATTCATTCAATGACAATGTTCATTGGTTCATTCTTTTAGAACAATTCTGTATATTAATTAATGTTTTATTACTATCGCACCGTGAAACCTAGACCAGGATTGTAATTAATTCGGAAAATCCGTCAAGACAGTCTATAAAATTTCAAGTACAAATTCAATTATATGTTATTAAAGTCTTAGCCGAGTAGGATACCAACGAAAACAGTTAACGACGCCCAAATAGGTCTCTCATCTGCATCTATACTATTGAACAATTATCAAAACCTTGTAACGTTTCTTTTTTCATATGTACATACTTCATATTGTTGTTTGAATATCTATTTTATTACTACAAACCTGTTTTGATAATTATATTTACTCCTTGTATTTGTTCATATATATTATCCTCTTTTAAATTATTGTCTAATTTCCTTGAAATTTGTCATAATTTTTAGTTCACCCTGTAACCTTCACTTATTCTCATAATTGATGTATTTACTCTATGTGTTCATGTCATATTCTTAATATATTAAAAGTATGTATTGAACTTAATGTTTAGCGTCCTTAATTTTATACATAGTATTCAATTTTTACATTCACGTACGAGGGAGCGTTTTTATATTCGCGGAATGGGGGACAAGGGGTGGAAATAAAAAAACCAAATTATTTTTCTTTTTCAATATATTTACCTGCAAGACGGATACATTTTTCACATCTTTCAATTAATTTATTTATACTCTCATAAAAAAATGATTTCTCTTTATCTGCAAAATACGCCGAAACTGCCTCCTTGACTTCATCATCGGCAGTAAATTTTTTACCCCGCAGCTCTTTTTTCATTTTCGGAAACAGGTAATAATCAATCGGGGCCAGGTCTGGGCTGTAGGGTGGGTGATTCACAATTTCGAAGCCCACCTTATGCAATTGTAAAAATGTAGGTAATACAGTTACCGGATATACGAGGATAGTTTGACAAGTAGTGAGAATGACACATAGGTGGCGCTCTAATTGGTAAAACAAATGCACTGTAATTTAGGTTGGCTATTTATATATTTACATTTCGATATTTAGATAAATCGGTTCATTGGTTTATTTTTGACAGCTGATTGAAAAAGAAGCAACACGTCGTTTTGTTAAAATGGAAAAAGCAGAGTGTCGTGCGGTGATTAAATACTTCGTAATTAAGGGTATGAAAGCTACCGAAATAAAATATGAGTTACGGAAAACATTAGGTGAATCTGCTCCATCATGAAAACATGATAATTTTTCCGGAAAATTGTTTAGTTTATTGTAAGGAAGGCAATAAAATACATTCTGACATAAATTACAAACAAGTTTAATAATTATCAGGACCCCCGTGGACAGTTCTTTTTCTATATTTAGCTGAGATCTATAGTAGCGTTGAAGACAACTTCAACGCTACTATCGTAAAAAATCTGGTTTCACAAAAGAAGAATATTAGAAATAGTAATACGAAATGCTTTTGTTTTCAATGCGGAAAATTCATCACCCAACCCAAAATTCGAACAGCGATTTATTACAAAATTGTCTAGCCGTGAAGTCTACGAAGAATTCTCTTTCGCCAATTGTAAGACGGGAGTATTTTGATGTAGGACATCTACTCATAACTTGCTAAGAAGTTATCGTCAACAAAGAATTCTTTTTAAAATTATTTACCTGGACGGCTAAATGATT
The DNA here is from genome assembly GCA_031893035.1 of Dermolepida albohirtum. Lineage (NCBI taxonomy): Eukaryota > Metazoa > Arthropoda > Insecta > Coleoptera > Scarabaeidae > Dermolepida > Dermolepida albohirtum. Next base: position 133,282 of record JAVIWB010006120.1, on the reverse strand, counting down.
TTCAGTTGTTACAAAATAATTTTAACATGTTTCTCTTCGACCTTATAGGCTTTAACAAATTCATACACATTTCTAAGTTTTTTCGCTTTATATTTCTGCTACACAATTCCAATTTTTTGCAAAAAGCATTAACTTTCTCACTCATAGCCAATGTGCATTTGCTCATTGGGGTTGATGATCCAAGGTATTTAATTCGATATCGAACGAGTAGCTCAATATTATCACAAATAGATCATCTCGAAACTCTCGGTTATCTCCTTCTCGAAAAATGGGGATTTCATTTTTTACGGCATAAACACGTTGCAGAACGTTCCCATGTGAAAACTATCTTGCTTCGCTATAAAACAGTCACACTGAAAGGAGAGCATCCATGTCTTTACAAAGTGAAGCAAAGATTCTGTATTTAACAGGTCTCACTCATCAATCAGGACTCATTTATTTCGAAGAGAGATATTCTTTATAAATCAGACAAAGTGTCCAGACGCACTGTGGAAATTTTTATTTCACCAGTGCTTGCAAACCTTGAAGTCCTCCAGACATTGTACAAGTACAATTTTTCCATTCTCTATTCGTCGTGAAAATTGTGACTGAAAACTTGATCGCAAATATTAAAAGCTTGAAAATCATTGTCCTAATTATTTTCTTAAATTTTAGTTGTTTTAATCGATTACCTTTTCACTTTTGATAAATTATAGTCCCAACTCATTCTGTTAAAAATATAATCGATCCGCTATTACAACAACAATCTTCCAGCATTAACATAACAAACATATGTGAATGCTATTTAATCGTCAAGTAAAGGTTATTAATAATTATGGAACTTAAATAATCGCAAATTACTTAGTTTATACCAAAACCAAATCGAAACTTTTCTAATATTACCTCCTTTGTTGGGTGATAAATAATAAAGGATATATTATTTAATAGAAAATATTTATTTGCACGTGATGGTTAGTAAATTTATTACGAGCGCGTGTCCAGCTAGTTAAAGCGCTGTAATATTGTATATGGAAATAAAAAAGAAAGTAATGTAAGGAGTTAATAATTAGTAATAGTGTACAATGAGCATCAAAAGTCCAGGACGTGTGCCAAGCTGAAAGAAAGATATTAGTGGAAATAAAACAATAGGATTGCCCTTAAAATTTTATTCACTAAGTTAAATAAATTCTTAAACTTTGAATACATATATTAAATAAAGATAATTACTAAAATGGAGAGCAACAAATAAAATAAGATAAGCGTAATGGCAAAGCTGTAATAAAAATAAATCTAGAGATATAAAGTCGTTTAATAAAATATAAAAAGGGTTAGATTAAAATATGTATCGGACGATACGTAAAGTACAGGCTGTTTCAAAAAGAATATACGTATTTCGGATGCATATATTTATTAAACTTTAAGACATATGAATATGAAACTTTACACACATACTTACGAACCTCTCAAGTTCAGATTACAGATGTTCAATATGTCCTCCATCAGCGACACGAACAATATCACATCGATACTCAAATTCCTCCCATACTCGGGCAAGCATGTTTTTCGTCACTGATGTTATGGCAGTACGGATTCGTTTCTTCAACACTGCCAGGTTCTGTGAGAGTGGGGGTATGTAAACGTTGTCTTTAATGAAACCCCACAGAAGAAGTCACAGGGTGTCAAATCCGGTGTCCGTGGAGCCCAGCTGAGCATATCTCAGCTGGACCTGGCGACTTGACTTGTCAAGTCGCCAGGTCCTTGACGACCAATACAACGGTTCGGTAGACTCCAGTGAGGGGAATGAAGTTGTCTTCGTGCAGCCTCGGAAACAACCAGTTTTGTAACATAACGAGATACCGCTAATCGTTAACCGTGTTTCCATCAAAGAAGAATAGGCGGGATATCGCACAAAACACATTGATTTTAGGCGAATCTCGTACATGTTTAATGGCTGCATGTGGGTTCTGTAGAGCCCAAATTCGAACATTGTGTTTGTTTACCGGACATGGAAAGTCTCTTCATCACTGAACACGATGCGTTGTGCGAAAGTGTTATCATTGTCAATAGCATCATGAATCTCGTTACAAAATGCCACACGTTTCCATTTGTCATCAGAACGCAGAGCTCGTAATTACTGTAACTGGTACGCCTTCATAACCAACCGACGTCTCTAAATACGCCAAATTGTTGTTGCAGGTAGTTGTAACTCCTGATTGGCACAACGAATTGATTTTGAAGGATTACGTTGGAAAGCAGTTTGAATTCGTACAACATTTTCTTCAGAAACGCGAGGTCGGCCAGGAGCCTTTACTTTACATACACATCCTGTATCTACAAACTGTCGATACAATCTGCGAATGTTCCATCCATTCGGAGGATCAATTTGGTAGCTCAACCTGAAACGTGTTTGCACTGTAATCACGGAATTGCATTTCGCAAACTCGAGAACACAAAAAGATTTCTGCTGCGGTGTAGACATATGACGGTTACCAAGAAAAACAGAAGACAACTGATATCTAGCGGCTATTAAATAAACTAGACTATGTATTCGTTTCCCCAGTAGCCGAGCCGAGCCGAGGCGCAACGGTCGATAGTTTGGACAAAATAATACTTTGTAATACGTATATTCTTTTTAAAATACGCTGTACTTGCGGTTTGTGTGTGTATATCCTGGACTAGGACGTTTGGTATATTTTGCGGTCGCAAAATAACCACGTGGACACAGCATTAAAAACTTAACTTTACAAACACGTCGTAGGGATGCGTGTGGCTTTGGTGAGGGCATGGTGAAAGTCTCTGTGTCTTACACGCCGTGGCTTTTAAGAAACAACCCGTAGCTGAAGGGTAGGATACTGGTCATGTTTGAATCAACCAATAGCAAAAGAGAATAGGCACGCCAGAAATTGACGCGCTAAAGATATTGGAATAAATTAAAATTGCGATATCAATTTCAATATAAGTACCTAGCAGATAGATATCTTGACAGAATAGTGGACATGTATTCTGTGTGATATATAGAATGATTAATATTTGAATGTCTATTGCATTTAGATATCAATATGCGGAATTAATATTAAATTTTAGTCAATGGAAAATTACCAGTGAGGACAAGGTTTGTTGTAAATGTTCTAGGTGTCGGGTTTCTTAGAAAACGACCCGGTAGGGGTTGGTTTATTACAGCCTGACCGTACGTGACGAACACAAAAGATCTCACATCCGAATGTCTGTATAAAAGAAAAATAACATCAAGATAATAAGTAATAAATAATAATTTAATAATTCAAAATCGAATTATTTTTAAACTAGAATAAATTAATTTAAAAAACATGATATAAGAAAATTGTTATATATGCGGAGCGTAGCAGCAATAAAACAATAAAAAACACATTACTAATATTATTAAATTTTCTAATATATCTGACCTTTGTCATAATCAATGAAAAGCTATTTTTACCAATACAATATGTATATTAATCATTAACATTTACATTAAATAAATAAAGTTCATCGGTCGAAACTTCACTAAATATGTAAATATTTGATTAGTACTTCTAAACAGATTCTAAAGTATTAACAACATTGAACTTAATACCTACATTAATAATATTCGTTCTTGGCTTTAAAATAAAACATTTTCCAATTATAAATGTAAATAAGTTTGACTTATTCATACACAAGTAGAATGTATAAACTTAGACGGAATATCCATTATGTTTATTTCGTTCTTGTAACAAAGAAATTTATATCTGCAGTCATCTTGGCTTAGTGAGCATGCATGATGCATATGGAAAATATAACAATAAGTACTACATAATATGAATACGTAAAATGAGTTAGAATTCTCAGTAAAGTTCTTCCTCATATTCAATAATCATTACACATATTATACAGTCAGTACAGCTGTCTAAATTTATAACTGGGCAATTTAAAAGATGACAGGTGGACGTTTGATTGTGAAAAGATTATAAAAGTTTAAATAATGTTGCTGCAAAAAGTAGTATGTGTATTATGCTAGTTCTTATTTTGACGAAAATTTGTATTTTTTAAAAAAGGGCATACTGCCAAAAATTGATATTTTGGAAAAGTTATTGTGAATTAGTAAATGCTAAAGTGGTGACATTTCCAGAGACCCCATAACCGATTTTGATTCTAAAATTTATTAAATTCTTTCAGTCTTTTGAAAGAATAAACAACTTTAAAAAATATGTAAAAACGTGGACTTTCGATTGTCTAAATAGGTTATTTATAAAATTTGAATGCTTTTGCTACGAGGGTAGCCGTTTTATATTTCGGGAAAAGCTAACAAAAAAAAGTGAATGCCTCAACTGCCTCTTCCGGCGTAGAAAACTGTTGACTACGAAGTTTATTTTTCACGTGTGGGAACAAAAAGAAATCACAGTGTGTAAGATCAGGGCTGTACGGCGGATGGCTCATCAATTCAATGTTTTGTACGACCAAATATTCAATTGTTTGAACCGACCTGTGAAGCTCGTATTGTCATGTTGAAGAATGATCTGTCGTTTTCGGTTTGTTTTCCTTATTTCTTCCAAAACTTTTGGTAAACAAATAGTAGTGTACAATTCGGAATTGGCCGTTCTACAACTGTCTAAAGGCATGGTTGCAACTTGATCGGTTTTTCCGAAAAGACAGGCGACCATTTATTTTGATGTGCTTCGAGCGCGAACAACTTTTGACTCATCTTCGAATACGCACACGGTCGACAGCTGTTTACTATCGGCCTCATACGTATAGATCCAAGATTAATCGCCTGTGACGACTTTATAAATTTTATTTGAAGCACCGCCATTGTATTTGTTGTGCATTTCTTGGCACCAATCAACGTGGGTCCTTTTTTTGAACAGTCGTCGAATTATGTGGTACCCAACGTGAAAATAATTTCTTAACGGCTCAATGTTAATGCAGGATCTTATGCACGCTGGTATTACTAATACCTAGAGATGCCTCGATCTCACGGTAGGATAGTATAAATATTTCTCGGATATCTTAGAAAGATTAAAAAGGATTCCCACAAGACGACAATTAGAAAAATTAGATTTTTCACCCTTATTTGCGAACCCGAACTATCCCAGGAGGAAAGACAGAGTTGGAAATAGCAAGATAGTTAATTTATTGCAAAGGGAGAGGAGGCTAATATCAAGAATCTTTAATAATGAAGCTTGAAATCATATCATCCCTCAAAGAAAGGAAAGACAGAGTTGGAAATAGCGAGATAATTAATTTATTACAAAGAAAGAGAGGGCCAATAACAAGCATCTTTAATAATGAAGCTTGAAATCACATCATCACTCAAAGGAAGGAAAGACAGAGTTGGAAATAGCAAGGTAGTTAACTTATTGCAAAGGAAGAGGGGGCCAATAACAAGCATCTTCAATAATGATGCTTGAAATCATATCATCACTCAAAGGAAGGAAAGACAGAGTTGGAAATAGCGAGATAATTAATTTATTGCAAAGAAAAAGAGGGGGAATAACGAGCATATAACGAGCATCTTTAATACTGAAGTTGGAAATCAAACATCACAGAAAGGAAGGGAAGACAGAGTTAGAAATATCGAGATAGTTAATTTATTGCAAATGAAATGGGAGCGAATAACGAACATCTATAATAAAGAATCTTGAAATCATATTATCACTCAAAGTAAATTTATTCGGAAAGGAATGTCTAATGTGAATTCGTGTTTCTTCATAAATTGGGTTATTTCAGAAAGGGAGGGGATCTACAGAAATATTAATGGGATCGTACGTATGGGAAGTGGCAGTGTACATTTCCGAAAAATAACATGCAAATGAATCAACAATACCCTGGGGATTGTCTAATTCTCTCAAGTCGTCACGCATTACTTCAAATATTTAGGAAATACCCTGCTTTGAGTGAAAAAAAACCATAAATGAAGAAAATTTTCTTCTAATAAAGTGCTCAACATTCAATAAGTATACCTTGTAGCGAACAGAAATTAAATGTTTGGTTAAACTGCGAAGACTTTTAAATTCGTTTTAATAATGAACACAATATTTCCATTTATTCGAGTATTATTACAATAGGTCACATAAGCGATGCATTGTTGAAGTACATATTTAATATTCGCAGACATTCTTGTGAAGTCTGTTAGATAAATATAGCCTAGAGTTAAACGAAGAATTTCCCATCGTAAACACTTGATTTGAACTTGATCTTTACCAGTTATTTATTAACGACTTTATTAATTACCTATTTTATTGAAAAATAAAAGTAGATATATTCCGCATAGCTGAAAACGCATTTGTTTTTAATGTGTTTCAAATCTCATTCGAATTCATTAATATATTAGTCAAACTATATGGGGTTCGGAACTTCCATAATTTGCCTAAAATATTAATGACCCAATTTAGATTCCGATCTAAATTGCTTTTTTGTGAAACACGATTTAAATATATTATGTACTGACGCGTGCACTATTACCGATGTAATTTAAATAATTTCTGCTTAATTAGAATTTACTTTTTTTTACGATTAGATCTCGTGTTTATAGACACACGCATGTTATCACACATTTTTTCCGTAATCGACAACATGAGATCGTCAGACTTTAAAACCACCATGGAATATAAACCTTGAGACTCAACCACGTCCAAATACATTAGTTGTTAAATAATTGTGTATCATAAGATCCAGTGTTAGTTGTGTAGTTGCTTCCGATATACAATATTTTGAATATTAAAGGATATTTTGTTTTTATTAAGGTAAGAGAATATGAATATATTGTACTTATTAAAAATATCGAAATATCAATATTTTATATAAAATTTAAATTTTATTCAATTAACGATAAAATTTCTAATAATTAATTAGTTTAAATTAAATTAAGTTTTAAATTTTATAGTAAAGATTATATAGAAATGGCCGAGAGAATATACAAGAAAAGCTTTTTTTACTTTTGCGCTTGCTTTATTAAAATTAAGCAACAACGGGAGTGCAACTTAATTCGGTTACTTTTTTTGTAAAAAAATGCCTTTATTTTATAATCAAAATGAATGAACATATTATTCAAAGTATTGTCCATCGGAAGCTACAACTTTTTCCCAACTTTCGGGCAATTGATGGGTTCCTTCCCAAAAGAAACGTTCATATTTTGAGTCTAAGAACGAACTAAGCCAATTTTTGATTCCTTCAACTGAAGTGAAACGTATTCCAATAAGGGCATTCTGCATCGATCGAAATAAACAGTAGTCAGAAGGGGCAATGTCTGGGCTATAAGGCGGGTGAGGTAAAACTTCCCAGCCGCTGTTTTCTAAATAGTTTTTAACTGGTCTTGCAACGTGAGGCCGAGCGTTGTCATGATGGAATGTTATAGACTCATGTCTGGTCGCATATTCTGGTCGTTTTTCAGCGATTGCTATCTTCAAACGAATTAATTGTTGTCTGTGCAGCTCGCCCCTAATAGAATCACCAGATTTTAATAGCTCATAATGGATAACACCCGTCGTATCCCACCAAATAGATAGCATTACCTTGGCACCATGAATATTTGGCTTCGCCGTTGATGTTGATGGCTGATTAGGCTTTACATAAGATTTTTTTCGTTTTGGATTATCGTACTGAATCCATTTCTCATCAGCAGTAATGAGTCGATGCAAAAATGACATCTTTTTATGGCATTCAAGCAGCATTTGCGACATGCAAAATCGTCTCTTGGCTTCAATTCGTGTGATACCCAATTTCCTTGCTTTTGGATGAATCCCAATGCTTTTAAACGTTTTGAAATGGCTTGGTGAGTTACTCCCAACGTTTTTACAAGTTCTTGCGTTTAACATGAATCTTCATCCAGGAATGTCTTCAGTTCCTCGTCTTCAAACTTTTTTTGTTGACCTGGACGCGGTCTGTCTTCAAAGCTGAAATCGCCGCTTTTAAAGCGTCGATACCATTCACAACATGATTTTTTTGTTGGAGCAGATTCAATATAAACTTCTGCAAGCAATCGTTGAGCTCCAACTGCACTTTTCTTCCAATTAAAACAGAATATTAAAACTTTCCGTAAATGTTGTTTATTTAACACAAATTCAGATATTTTCAATGAGCTCAAAAATAATGTTGTTGTACAAAATTCAAAATGATGTAACTAAATATGGTTGGCAGGCGTCAAACCTTTCCAACAAAAAAAACAGATATTATACTCAACTATATATAACAACTAACGACCTTCATTGAAAAGTAACCGAATTAATTCGCGCACCAATAATTTAAATATTTAACATGAAATATCAAATCTATATTTTTAAATTGATAAAATCGTTCCTACGCTGTACTCCTCCCCAATCACGTTTTCTCCGTAAACGGCACAAGTAGCTCTAGAGACTCTGTTGCACTAGAGCAAAATACACTACCGCTCATGGAAGTATGAACGACAACTATATTAAGCAACAACAAGAAAAAAAATAAAAAATATTAACGAAATTGAACAAGAATTAATATTTACTGATTCTTTATATAATAAAAATTAAAATTACAATTCATTAAATTTATTCCTAATATACTTATATATTATATTAATTATACTTTCTTTTCATCAAAGAAACCACCGTTCGCGGCGATTACAGCTTTTGCTGCAACGGAACCACCCCGATGTTTCACCGTTGGAGCTATGCAATCTGGAAACATTTTTTCTCGCGCCGATCGTCTGACGAAAATTCTTCTTTTTTGCTCGAACACTTCAAATTTCGATTCGTTATTCTACAGTACTTTCTTCCACTCATCGATTGTCCAATTACGGTGTAACCTTGCCCATTGAAGTCGTTTCTGCTTATTTCCACGTCGTAATAATGGTTTCCGTGAAGCAACGCGACCGTGTAAATTTGCTTCCACTAATCGTCTTTTCACTGTACCCACAGAAATTTTTTTAGCACGGCCCTGATTAAATTCGGCTGTTATTTCAGGTGCGGTTAATTTTCTATTTCTTTTGCTAATTAATTTAATGCTTTCTTCGTCAGCTTTAGAAGTAGCTCTCAATGGTCCCGGCCGATTACGGTCTTCCAGACTGCCAGTTTCCTGAAACCGACGAATTGTGAGATTCACTGTCGATTTTTTTACTTTTAATTTTCCGCCAATACCGCGAACTGAATATCCCTCACGATGCAAAGTAAATATCGCTGATCGTGTTTCACTATCAAGCGGCTTTCCCCGTGGCATTTTGTAATCAGGAATTACACTATTCGCTTACAAAATAGACAACTTCGCACAAGCACGTTCAATGATCTACTGATGGGCACAAGGAGGCAGTAATAGGATAACCGACTTATTTCAGGTGAATCTCTAGACTTTAGTCCCTTCTTAATGACCGCACCACTAATCCTGATTATATACAATTGGAATTATCGAATAATGCTATTGAGATGCAATGTCTGGCAATTATAGTTATTGTTAGATAAAGTTGTTTCTATCATATTATTTGGAGAATATACATATATTGGGTTGGTAACTAAGTACTTTCGGTTTTTACTGATGATATGGTTTATTTTTTTGTATAACGTATGTGAGTGCTGTACTTTACCGTTTATCGCGTGATACTAGTCACATTGACGTAACTTCAGAAGCAAGTAGTGTGTGATTTTTATTAAAGCTATTAGTTGTAGGTTAATTTTAAATGGAGTGCAGAAACGAACATTTTTGACATATTTTACTATTTTATTTCCGTAAAGGAAAGAAAGCTGCTGCGGCTCACAAAAAGATATGTGAAGTTTATGGTGCTAATTGCTTAACAGAGCGCACGTATCAGAATTGGTATAAAAAATTCCGTTCTGGAGATTTTTCCCTCAAAGATGAGCAACGTTCTGGTCGGTCTATTGAAGTTGATGATGACCAAATCAAAGTCATAATTGAAGAGGATCGTCATATAACTGTTCGAGAGGTTGCGGAGAGGCTACATGTATCGCACACAACAATTGAAAAACATTTAAAATGTCTTGGGCTAGTTAAGAAGCTTGATATTTGGGTACCTCACGAATTGAAAGAAATTCATTTAACACAAAGAATCAACTTTTGCGATATGCACCTTAGACGAAATGAAACTGACCCTTTCTTAAAAAGAATCATCACTGGTGATGAAAAATGTGTCCTGTACAGTAACATGAAAAGTAAAAGAAAAACGGCCAGAATTGTCAAATCGGAAAGGTGTAGTTTTCCATCAAGATAATGCAAGGCTTCACACATCTTTGGCAACTCGTGGGAAACTATTGTAGCTTGGCTGGGAAGTGATGCCACATCCCCCATACAGCCCTGATCTAGCACCATCTGATTACTATTTATTTCGAAGTTTGCAGAATTCTTTGAATGGTAAAACTTTCACAAATGACGATGACCTTCACTCGCACCTGGTTCAGTTTTTTGCTGATAAGGACCAGAAATTTTATGAGCGCAGAATCATGCAGCTGAAAGAAAGATGGCAAAAGGTCATTGAGCAAAATGGAAAATATATAATTGATTAAAAACTATTCTTTGTTTAAAAAAAAGTGTTTTATTTTATACTACAAAGCCGAAAGTACTTGGTTGCCAACCCAATACAAATACAATACCTATTTGAATTATAAACCTTCGTAAGAATAAGGTATACTATAATACTACTATCGCTCTTCATTGCCATAAATATAATTTTTATAATCGTTATATAAAACTTAACCAAGTCCATACTTCCATGAGCGGGAGTGTATGTCGAAAATACTCTTTTTCTTCTTGCCGTTCCGTTTTGTTTCTCCAATAAATGAAAGAATCTTTTGTACAAATTTTATAAACTTTTCAATTAAATAATAACACGACATTAATGTAATCAGAGTGCGGAAAATCAGTCGGCGATTCATAAGGCGTACGATGACATAAGCAATTTCTATTCGATTTATGGTATGTTCAACACTAATGGTGTGTAATTTACCGTTTGGTTTATTAGATAAAAAAATCATTTTACTCATTCTAAAGCTGTAAATTAGCTAATAATGAATATGCAATTGAATATATACACACGTGTATATCACAATTATGTGCAATCCACGATGTGCATTAATTACAATAATTAGCATTTTATTTTATTTATATTTGTGTTCAACATTAAATTTAAAATTTAAATATTATAGCATGCGTTTTGGTTAAATAAATATATTGTGAAAATTCGAAATTTGCTGCTTTTTACACCGTTTTAATTAAGGTAAAAATGTATAAAGAAATCATGTCCTCGAAGAGGAATATAACCTCTGTCCACTGTTTACGGGCAAGTGTTTTACCATTAAGCTTCCAAGGACCGTAAGATTCGATTCCTTCAACGTGCCATAAATTTCATTACAGACACAGATCTTCAATTAAAAACCCGCAGTAGGTTTTATTATTCTCAAATGCATATTCAAATTGCATATACACACACGTGCTTATTCACAATTAAGTGCATTTCATGATGCAATTTAAAATTAAAAACTGTTCATTAACTTACATCGTAAAATGCACGTAGTTTTGTATATACACGGTTGTATATATGCATTTGATAATAAAGATTTTCCAATAAGAGGTTTCATTTTGATATGTACAAGAAATCGGGTATTTTTAAGCGAAATCATCGGATGTTTATTTAATTGTACAGAGGAGGGTATGCCTTTAATAATCGAAAACAATATCAGCCAAATGGTCGCCACGGCCACGCTTGCAGGACCAAATTCTTTTCATGAAATTTTCCATCATTAATTCGCACATTTGCGGCGGTATGTTCTCGATAACTTCACTATTCCATATTTGAGATCTTGAATCGATTGTGGACCACTGGCATAGACCTTATCTTTCACGTAGCCCCAAAGAAAAAGTCGATGGTATCATGGTGTGGCACGTAGTGCCGTCTCGTCGAAAATAAACGTCGTCCACATCAATATCTTGAAATTCCGGCCATACAAAATCATTAATCATCATTCGATAGCGGAATCCATTCACCGTAACAGTTGCTCCAGCCTCATTTTCGGAAAAATAGACAAAAACCGCACCAAACAGTCACACATTGAGGATGGAGAAGCTTTTCAACAATAATTCTTGGTTTTTCCGAGCCCCAAATGCGACAATTCTGCTTGTTAACGTAGCCTCCGAGGTAAAAATTGGCCCCATCACTCAAGATAATTTTTCGATGAAATTCCGGATCAGTTTGATGTATTTCAAAGACTCATTCGGCAAAGAGGCAACATTGTTGATGGTCGGTAGGCGTGGGTTCTTATATTAACTGAACTTTAAAAGCTTTAAGGCCTAAGTCTTTATGCAAAATACGGTGCAATGTCATTTGTGGAAAGCCCAGTTCCAAAGATCGACGAGAAATGGGTGAACCTGGGTTTTCCTCAATACTATGGCCTACAACAGCAATATTCTCAGTTGTACTTGAGCGACGTACACGAGTCCGATTTTTCACATCACTAGCTTGTTCCAACAGCTCAAATTTTTCCACCAGTTTCACAATTGCTGGCCGAGAAAGTGCTTCACGATGACCCAAAAAAGCTTTAGTTTTACGAACTGTGATCGCGAAATTTTCGCGTTGGATACCGCATCTGTTGGCCGAAAAACAAAAGCAGCCAGGGTAAATTGATGTCGAAAAACTCTAGGTCGCATCAATGCAGGAAACGTTTACAACATTGTCAGTGACGATGAAACTTGAATTTATTCATACGGGATACAAAACGCTAGTCGTCTGTTTAAGTGTTCCAACGTGAAGAAAGGCCGACAAAAGTCATCCGTTCTCGAAGTGTCTCCAAATAGACGGCCGTGACATTTGTCTCGAAAGCAAGTCATGTAACAATTCCTCTATAAGATCAAAGAACTGTTACTGCCGATTTGTATACAATCATTTGTCATCATTTTGCCGGAAGTCATCGCTAAGCTTCGAAAAACCAACCTCAAACCACGAATCATCCTCCACCAAGACAATGCAAGTTCGCACACAGCACGCAAAACTATTGAATTTTTAAGGAATCATAAGATAGAATTGTTGGACCATCCTTTGTACAATCCGGACCTAAATCCCAATGTTTTCTTTACTTTTCCGAAAATCGAGAACGGACTGCGTGTTCAAAGGTTCCAGCCGTTAAAAGGAGCAATCGATACCCTCAAAAATGCAATTTTGACTGTGCCAACAAACGAGTGGAACAACTGCTTCCAGAGTTGGTTCGAGCGAATGCGAAAGTGCATTACTTTTCGTACAGAATATGTCGAAAAGCAATGAAGTCTTTAAAAGCTATCCACTATTTTATTCCAGTTTTATATGCAAAACTTAAAATATAACCCACGTATTTAAGTACATATCCTATGAGCCAACATACTAAAGTAAATTATGTCTTACAGTAACCTCGCCACTTACAGAACAAATATTAGAATATGTACACTAATATTTATTTAAGAAAGAAATACGAAATTTGGCGACCGTCCTTCGTTTCTAGTTCGAACGCTATAAAAAAGTATATACCTTTCTAGCACACGTTAATAATCATTTGTCCTCACAGATGAATGTATTCAAATACAAGAGGAAGAAGGCTAATACAAAATGTAATTATCTTTATGGTATATTATTTTACTCTTTTTAATTGCTAGAAAATATTAAAATTGAATCCTTAAATATAAACGCTACGAGAATTATAGAAAAAAATTGTCTATCACTGCAAACATCATTTTTAAATGTGCTAATGGAGTATACAATGATTCATTATACAGACTAATGTGTATTTTTATAATTAGCTTGTAAGTTCCAAAACGCGGTGTCCGAAATGAACATTGAAAAGCTACAATAACAAATAATTAAAGAATCCACAGGTGATAGAAGTATTAAAAAAATATTATTGGTACCATTTACATGTAATACATAGGCGAACATTAATGAACAAAGACAAGTAGACACACACTTTTTTGGAAAAAATTATTTTTACTTACTCTAGAATATTTTGCAGACATTTTGGAAAACTTGAAATAAACAAAATGTAGTGGACCATTCTACATTTTGCAACTTATTTCCCTTGGTCCAGTAATATCCGAGTCTTTCGGTTACTTTATAAAATTAAGCTTTATCAAATAAGCGTTAGTTTCAATTATCATCTGTTCATTCGACCCAGATCTCTTACGACGAAGACAAGTTTTCAGGTTGGCAAAAAGGAAAAGTCTGAGGGGGCCAAATCTGGCGAGGAAACTTAATGTGGAAGTAGTTTGAAATGAAATTCATGAATTGAGGCAGTTGAAATGTGAACACGTGCATCACCCTAAAGAAAAAATACTAGTATAATATTTTCTTAAAGTGGTATCTTTGGTGTTGTACTGTATCGTGAATTAATCTAAAAAAGATGCAGGGAGTTTGCCTGTTATGTTTTTACCCCTTTTGAAAATAATACTAGCTTACACAATTTGTTGCCTGAAATATTGGGTCGGCAACTAAGTACTTTCGGTTTTGTAGTATGAAATAAAACACTTTTTTTAAACAAAGAATAGTTTTTAATCAATTATATATTTTCCATTTTGCTCAATGACCTTTTGCCATCTTTCTTTCAGCTGCATGATTCCGCGCTCATAAAATTTCTGGTCCTTATCAGCAAAAAACTGAAACAGGTGCGAGTGAAGGTCATCATCATTTGTGAAAGTTTTACCATTCAAAGAATTCTGCAAACTTCGAAATAAATGGTAATCAAATGGTGCTAGATCAGGGCTGTATGGGGGATGTGGCATCACTTCCCAGCCAAGCTCCAATAGTTTCCCACGAGTTGCCAAAGAGGTGTATATCCTTGCATTATCTTGGTGGAAAGCTACACCTTTCCGATTTGACAATTCTGGCCGTTTTTCTTTGATTGCTTCATCCAGTTTTATTAATTGTTAACAGTAAACATCAAAATTGATCGTTTGGTTCCTTGGAAGCAGCTCGAAAAACCCAACACCTGTGTAATCCCACCAAACTGATAGCATGATCTTTTTTGGATACAATTCAGCTTTCGATGTGGTTTGAGCTGGTTTATCGTGTTTGCTCCATGATCGTTTTCGAACTATGTTACTGTACAGGACACATTTTTCATTACCAGTGATGATTCTTTTTAAGAAAGGGTCGGTTTCATTTCGTCTAAGGTGCATATCGCAAAAGTTGATTCTTTGTGTTAAATGAATTTCTTTCAACTCGTGAGGTACCCAAATATTAAGCTTCTTAACTAGCCCAAGACATTTTAAATATTTTTCAATCGTTGTGTGCGATACATGTAGCCTCTCCGCAACCTCTCGAACAGTTATATGACGATCCTCTTCAATTATGACTTTGATTTGATCATGATCAACTTCAGTAGGCCGACCAGAACGTTGCTCATCTTTGAGTGAAAAATCTCCAGAACGGAATTTTTTATACCAATTCTGACACGTGCGCTCTGTTAAGCAATTAGCAACCATAAACTTAACATATCTTTTTGTGAGCCGCAGCAGCTTTCTTTCCTTTACGGAAATAAAATAGTAAAATATGTCGAAAACGTTTCTGCACTCCATTTAAAATTAACCCACAACTAACAGCTTTAATAAAAATCACGCACTACTTGCTTCTGAAGTTACGTCAATGTGACTAGTATCACGCGACAAATGGTAAAGTACAGCACTAACATACGTTATACAAATAATAAAGCAACGCTCTCTATCAGTAAAAACCGAAAGTACTTAGTTGCCAACCCAATATTTAAGCTGTTGTTGACTCATGTTCATTTCATACACAGTCTGTCGCAGAGAAAACCGGCCTTGTTTTAAAATAAAAACAAAAGCTTACTATTTTGGCTAAATTCATTTACTCTGTTCAAAGTACCTTCGATATCAATACAACCTTTTGCACGGCCAATTAACATGTCGATTGAATTTTTAAGTTCACCTTTGGAGATATTCTTCAAAATCCTTGTCGACGTCTTTTTGATGGCTTCGACGTCGGTATAACACTGTTCTTTCTTCGGCAAATGTAGTTTGAGGAATAGATAGAAATCACAGGGAACCAAATCCGGTGAATACAGTGAATGGTTGATGGTTAAAATGCCATTTGTAGTTAGAAAATCAGTGATAAACGACGAACGACGATATGGTGCATTATCATGTAGCAAACGCCAGCTACCATTTTCACGATATTGAGGGCGCACACAACAAATACGTGGTAAAAGACACTTCATAATACCAATATAATATACAGTGACTAGTTGGTATAAAGTCTTTGTGCACTATGCCTTTCGAATCATGAAATCAAATCAACATTGTCTACACTTTTGACTTCTCCGAACGGCTTTTTTCGGCGTTTCTACCGGTTGGATGCCTGGTCTCTTGATCATATTGAAAACACCACGTCTCATCGCCAGTTATTTGAACAATAGAAGACACGTATACAGCGGTGTATAAACAGGGGAGGAGTATTATGAAAAGGAAAGATGTTAAAATAACATTTCTCACACCAGACTCGTTATTTACTTGCCACACATCGTATATTTATTATAACCAACAAACATATGTGCTTCAATATTCTTTGCCATGTCATTAAATTGGCAAATAAATATCATTATTATCATATTCTTCTAGGCTATCGGGCTGGAACCGCGTCACTGGTATAACTGCCGACGTTTTGTACCCACTCGTATGGGACATCTTCAGGGCTCAACTACTGCTACTGTTTGTTACACTGATACTGACCGCGGAAATCTACGTACCAGATTATCATTATTATCATATTTTATAATTTATCTTTACATGGATTCCCCTGTTTGAAATTGATATATTATTATTATAACAAGAAAATATAAAAAGTTCTACAATTTTCAGGATGAAGTTAACTACCTATGTAATAATCTGGATCACAATACATTACACAACGGCCGCAACCAAAAGAACGAGTTTAGATAATTTAATATACCCATATAAATTTATTATGAATATACTTAATCAAATAATAGATCAAGATATGAGAAGTAAGTCTTATGCCAGAGATATCAAAGCTCTGCAAGTAAGTAGTCCATTGCATTTGTAGAAATTCATTGATTAACGTTTATTAAATTTAGAAAACACAAGATATAGTAAATTCCTCTACGCCATTTCCATGCAGTACCGAAGGATTCAAAAGTGCAGTAAAACCAACAAGTATCGACATGTTAAAACCAGGAGATATAGACGTGATTGGTGCAATGGGTGATAGTTTAACAGCAGGAGTCGCAGCCTTATCCACAAATCTTTTTCATTTCTTAAGAGAACATAGAGGAGTTTCGTTTACAATAGGTACGAGGGAGCGTTTTTATATTCGCGGAATGGGGGACAAGGGGTGGAAATAAAAAAACCAAATTATTTTTCTTTTTCAACATATTCACCTGCAAGACGGATACATTTTTCACATCTTTCAATTAATTTATTTATACCCTCATAAAAAAATGATTTCTCTTTATCTGCAAAATACGCCGAAACTGCCTCCTTGACTTCATCATCGGCAGTAAATTTTTTACCCCGCAGCTCTTTTTTCATTTTCGGAAACAGGTAATAATCACTCGGGGCCAGGTCTGGGCTGTAGGGTGGGTGATTCACAATTTCGAAGCCCACCTTATGCAGGGCAGCTAACGCAACGCGGCTCTTGTGGACGGACGCGTTGTCGTGCAAAAGCAGAACACCTTTTGTCAATTTTCCCCGTCTTTTCTCTTTAATGGCTTCTTTTAGTCGCTCTAATATCGAAGCGTAACATTCTCCGGTTATAGAAACACCTTTATCTTCATAATCAATCAACAATATTCATTCCGAGTGCCAAAATACCGTTGACATGAGTTTCCCAGCTGATTGTGACACTTTAAATTTCTTGGGAGGTGCTGTGCCCTTTTTATGCCACTGCATGGAGTCTTGTTTGGACTCAGGTTCATAATGATGAACCCAAGTTTCATCTCCAGTAACAATTCCACTCAATACACCATCCTTGTCTTCATTACAGAGGTCCAAAAATGCACGCGAATACTCTACGCGCTGTTGTTTTTGCGGCGGCGTGAGTATTCTCGGCACCCATATTGCGCTGACCTTAGACATGCCGAGATGATCGTGTAGGATTTTAAAAATTGTTGTATCGGATACTCCAACCATTTCTGCGAGTTGTTTCTTCTTTAGTCGAGCATCTTCG
This sequence comes from Dermolepida albohirtum, assembly GCA_031893035.1. Taxonomy (NCBI): domain Eukaryota; kingdom Metazoa; phylum Arthropoda; class Insecta; order Coleoptera; family Scarabaeidae; genus Dermolepida; species Dermolepida albohirtum. Next base: position 115,173 of record JAVIWB010006120.1, on the reverse strand, counting down.
AGTACAATTTGTTCAACTTTTTGGATAAGTGCTGGCGTGGTCACCTCAATGCTCCTGCCCGGCCTCGGGTCGTCTTCAAGGGATTCCCTTCCTTGTTTCAGTAAACTATGCCACTTGTACACCATGGTTTTTCCTGGACAAGAGTCGCCGTAAACCAATGACATCTCATTCATTATGGTCGCGACTGATTTTCCTTGCCTGGTAAGGAACTTTATAACGGCACGATATTCGATTTTTTCCATATTTCACTTTTCACTCCTGATTATGTTACTTGGTTGACGATAGCTCAAAGACTAACTGTCTAATAACAATGAAAATTCGTATTTGTACTAATCATGAGTCGCTGCACAGACCACGCCGCCAATGCGCCTACTCACCCCTCTACAACCCGCTCATTCCGCGAATATAAAAACGCTCCCTCTTATGTAGGATTATAGTGTAATTTTTCATCATATCCAAATTAAAAAATAAAAACAAAAACTAATAAGATAAAATACTTGGTCTGGACCTCTAACCTTACCTTCAAAGCTTATGGAACCCACACCTAAACGACTATCTACCACTTCTTTTCTATTTCCCTTATATGTCCGGGTAGATAACCTCTCAGCAACCAACATAAAACATGAAATAAACAATTTAATCGATCTCGTGTACTCATATCTGGATATAAAATACCGACCTGCTTCCAATGGCACCTAAACAAGTATTTATATAATATTTACATATAATAAATTTTTAATTAAGTAATACCTAATAAAGAGTGAGTATTTCCTGTAGTTGTGTAGTCAGTCCAAAAATCACTTATTGCATGCCCGTCTGCTTTCAAAATATCTTCGGCACTTACAGCACTTGCATAGGCACTATCATGTTCTAATGCTATTGCATCATCGACATCTGTGGGATTTTCACCTGTTAATACGTTTCCCGGACGGAGATAATTATAATATGGGAGCTGCGGCATACTAAACACAAACTGAGGTTGATGTACATATATATAAGAAGTGGAATGTATTTCTGTACATAACAGAAACCCACCAGCGACTTGCCAAACCGGCACAAACTGGCAGCTTGTCCCATAAAAGAAATAACTATTTCTTTTATGTTCCAGCAACGTCAGCAGCAGCCATCTTGAGTCATCACACCACACCAGCTACGACAGCAGTTGCAGAAGGAAATATAAATGTCATTGCCACCCATAGCTGTCGTCTCTGGTGCAGTGTGATGATTCAAGATGGCTGCTGCTGACGTTGCTGGAACATAAAAGAAATAGTTATTTCTTTTATGGGACAAGCTGCCAATTTGTACCGGTTTGGCATGTTGCTGGTGGGTTTCTGTTATGTACAGAAATACATTCCACTTCCTATATATATGCACATCAACCTCAGTTTGTGTTTAGTATGCCGCAGCTCCCATATCATAATAATTTATGGAACTAAATCTTTAACATAATGTACAATGTAAAGGGTGTTTCAAATTGCGCGGTTTTTTTATTAAATAAATAAAATATAGATAGTGCACTGAATTTTTCTGGGTATGTGGCCATCTAAAAAGTGTGATGTATGACATTTAAAAAATAGCTTCGTACACGGTACAACAACGCGTTCGATTTGTTGAATTATTTTATGAAAAGCAGCGTTCTGTGAAAAGTGTTTTTAGAAAATTACGTGAATTTTATGGTTTACATAATCATCCATCTGAAAACACTATTGGTCGAAATATTAAAAAATTTCAAGAGACCGTTTCTGCGGAAGAGTGAAAATGTGAAAAATATAGTCGTAGTGGTCGTTCACAAGAAAATATTGGTTTGGTTCGTGAAAGTGTTGCTGAAGATCCTGAAATGTCCATTAGATGACGTTCACAACAACTTGAATTTAGTGGATCAACAACATGGTGTATTTTACACAAGGATTTAGCTCGGAAGGTATATAAGGTTCAAATAACACAGGAACTGAAGCCATTAGATCATTTAAAATGTCGTTCATTTATCAATTTCATCAATGAACAACTGATTTTTATCAAAAAATTATGTTTTCCAATGAGACACATTTTAAGCTTGGTGGCTATGTTAATAGACAAAATTACCGTATCTGGGGTGAAGAAAATCCACGAATTATTCATGAGAAACCTATGCATCCCAAACGAGTTACTGTTTGATGAACATTATGGTCAGGTGATGAAATTGGACCTTACTTGTTTGAAAATTCTGCTGGTGAAGCTGTAACTGTTAATGGTGATCGATATCGTCGGATGATAACCGAATTTTTGTGGCCTAAATTAATGAATATTGTTCTAGAGGATATATGGTTTCATCAGGATTTCGTTACATCTCACTTTGCACACGAATCAATTGATTTATTAAGAGAAAAATTTTCTGGGCGTGTAATCTCAAGAAACGCTGATATTAATTGACCACCAAGATCATATGATTTGACACCGTTAGACTATTTTCTTTGGGGTTATGTGAAGAGTCAGGTTTATAAAAATAACCCACAATCAATTCTTGCTTTGAAAGATGAAATTATTCGTGTCATTGGTGAGATAGAGCCTCAATTATGTCAAAAGTCATTGAAAATTTTAACAAAAAAGTGGACGTCTGTGGAACTGCAGGAGGAGGCCATTTGCAAGATATTATTTTTCGCATATAAATGTCATAACTGATACTTCAATTACCAATAAAAAGTTTTTTAAAGTGAATGCAAATTATATGTTTTATTTATTCTTTATGAAAACCGCGAAATTTGAAACATTCACAATCGATACATTTTTACATCTTGTAACGACCTCCTCTGCACTGCAGTCCAGTGTAGATCGTAGCGCCACAATACAAGCTTGCGATGCTTACTTTAATTAAGGTATATAACTTACTCCTAGGAAGGAACTGGCCAATGAATTTACAGAGTAGGGTGGTTCCTGTATGAAAGTTCTTAAGCGGCGCCACAGAATGTAATCCTTAGAAGTATCCCTGCTAATGCTATAGCACAAGGATTCTCCAATGTATGCCAATGGCGAAACAACAAAAGTTGGGTAATACGAAAATAAAACGCTAGTGTGAAGTAGGAAGAAAACTCATAATGAAGTGTTAACAATCAACTCATTTACTAATAAGAATGCTGAACAATTACTCTCAAGTACCCCTGGATCAAATGACCAACCCTGCTATATAAGACCTCAGAAATACTAATAAAATTTTCTAACAAATAATCAATGTAGGAAAAAAAGGACGATATTTATAATTAAGATAAAGCTATATGAATAAATTCCAAGTAGTCGTCACATACGGATCTAAAAACTAAAAGTGATTTGCATAAATACCAATTGATTATTAATAACCAATAAATAATACGGATATTTCAAGTTTAAAGTTATGTGTGTAATTATCAGCCAATTACTAATGATAAATGAAGGTCACTGGTATTTAAGATCTAAAGTTATTTGATGTAAATAAATACATACGTTGACTTTAATTATATTTGAATTACTGACAAAAAAAAACTTAAAGTTGCTGAAATGTACAGATTGCAAGCTGCACTTAAACTTCTCTACCTTAAACCAATTGAGCAGTCTACATGGTAAACCGCATGGTGTGCAAGTCGTCAACAGCTTGTGATGATTACAATTATTGGGAAGGATCTCGATACAGGCTAGCAGATGTTTACGTGGCAACGTAGTTCCTAATACTCGTAGAAAAGGTGCAATTTCTCAAACTATCACAGCTTAGTGAGGTGTCCCTAGCTATTACCAGAATCATTCATTTGTTTAGAAGAAAGAAACACCAAGAATTTCGTCTATTGCATGGAACCCCAAACACTTCACAGGAGGACGATAGCAAATAATTCACTAAAATAATTTTACTTAATAATATTACCTCAGTGATCATGGAGGGTTGTAAAAAGAATTTTCCATACGAGCGTAGCACACGATGGCGTCTAGGGTTCACATATATGGCTTCGACAAAGGATTTTTGACAAAAAAACTAATCCAGTTTTGACAAAATTGAATTTAGGTACAACGAGATACTACTACAGTCGAGGGAATAAACGTTTCCCCGTAGCAACCTAAATTAAAACCAAAAAGAAAGGCGGCTACAAATGCATGTACACACTAAGCCAGCTCGTTCGCGTGTCGCGAATGTTTCTTTAACTTAACTATAAAAAAGACAAGGAACAAGACGCACAATAAAGTGTCATAATTTCCGGTCCCATGTAGTCCTCTTTTAAAAGACAATTAATTTATGACTGGAGAGTAGCCCTGGTTCGAAAACAAATGATATCGACATGGAATCCTCTAATTAACACAGGAAACGGCAACGACGGAAGTAACCATCATTATCTTAACCTAATAAGAATCCAGACCTATAGAATTACTTACTTATCGCATAGGAAAGATAAAAATGATAAGTCAATTTTATTTATTAATTATCAAACAAAGGGCCACTGGCGTTTCAAACTCGATAGCAGAGCCGTATAGGTAAAATGAAATATGAATGGGATTGTAATTATAGAAATTCCTATGGTCCAAGGTCAAAATAAGCATGTAACAATAGGTGAAAAATCTTTGACAAACCTCTTCGCATTAGATAGTTTATTTCATTTTTAAATGTCGATTTCTTCATTGACAGAAGTAAAATATGAACTAAAAGGAGTAATTACTGAGCAAGTCTAGACTATATTACGAATGACTCACTATTTCAATATTTTGGACATTCAGATGCTAAATCATGCGAGCAACAGTGTAGATCAGAGCGTTAAATACAAAGTAATACTTACTCTAGAATATTTTGCGGACATTTTGGAAAACTTGAAATAAACAAAATGTAGTGGACCATTCTACATCAGTAGTGCAATAGTCAGTTCAGTGTCATTGTAGAATAATGTCCAATGTCTTAGTTTAGAAATTAAAAGCTATTTTGTGGTGTCTAAGAAGCAAGGGATCTTTTCAGGTTTTTACGAAACATTTTCTTGATAAATTTGTGTAAATGTTTTCAATGGTCTACAGAGCTTAAAGTACTTTTAGACTTTAAAAATTTGGAGTGTTTTAATAGATTCTGAAACTTCTTTCGGTGATTTTTTAATGATATTGGCATGCATCGAATACGCGTGTTTAGAAATTAAAAACCATTTTGAGGTGACTGAAAGCAAAGGATTTTCAAGATCTTTGTGATCTTTTTCGGTGATTTGAAAGTATTTTTTATGCGCCCAGTTTTAGATGTTTAAAAATCAGAACAATTTATGGGATTTTGAACCCTTCTTTGACCGTTTCATATCCATGTTTGATCGTTTTTCAATGCATTTTGCCTATACCAAAGCTCTGTTTCAAAAGTAAGATTTTTATGTACTATTTTCTGATCAACACTAAGGAGTTGTAGCACCCAGCTCATGAACAGCTTCTGCATAGCTATTTCCTTATTCAAAATATACGAGTATGTCGCGCGTTCTTTAAAAATGTTTACAGACAATTATACTTTAGGAAGGACGACCGCATTGACTATATCTCTTTTTAAATATTGCAGGTGGAGAAAAAACCTGGAGGGAGTATTTAACGTTACCGAATATTTTAAAAGAATTCAATCCAAATTTAGTAGGATATGCACTGCGTTCTTCCACTACTTCAGAACATGCGTCACAATTTAATCTAGGCGAAACCAATGCCGTGACTCAAGACATGTATTATATGGCCAAAGTTCTTATCAAACGTATGGTTTCCGATCGAAGAATTGATATTCAAAATGACTGGAAGGTATCGTACAATCTATTCTAATTACAAATATTAAATAAATAATTTATATTTTCATATGTTGTTTCAGATGATATCTATATTTATCGGGTCGAACGACCTTTGCAATACCTGCTTTCAAGAGAGTGCGGAGGTTTCTCTGTCTGAACACAAAGAATCTTTAATTCAGACTCTACGGTTACTAAGAAACGAATTGCCAAGGACTTTGGTAAATTTAATATCTCCACCTAGTAAGTATATGTATGATTGATTAATCAAGTTACCGTTGCGTCTGAAGTGATGTATTGGGGGGTTGCCTTTGATTTTAAAAAAAGATAATAAAAAGCGATTCTTCAAACTAAATCAACTCGCGACGTTTTAGGAACTATTTATTTTGTTCTTTCAGACATATAATATTTATCAACTCAACCATGCAAACTAATTAATATTTTTTGTTTCTACTTACATATAAAGGGTTTTCCAATAAGGACTTGACAACTTTTTTTCAAAATAAAATGCAGACCATTTAAGATATTTCAAAAACTTTATTATCGAGTTGAAGTACAATCAAAACATTTATGAATGGAACTCGACTTCGTTCATATGGCCACCGCGGGCACGTTTGCAGCGGTCGATTCGTTGGACCCAATTTTCAATGACTCGGCCACACAATTCGGCCGAAACGCCTGCTATTTCGCGTTCAATGTTGGCTCTGAGCTCTTCCAACGTTGTCAGCTTGTTGGCATAGACCAATGACTTGACGTAGCCCCAAAGAAAAAAGTCTAGAGGCGTTAAATCGCACGAACGACGCTGCCAATCGACTGATCCATTTCTTGAGATAACACGCTCATCAAACTTACTCTTCAATAAATCGATTGTAACGTGTGCTGTGTGGCTTGTGGCACCGTCCTGCTGAAACCACATGTTGTCCAAGTCCATATCTTCCAATTCGGGCCAAAAATAATCAGTAGTCATGGCGCGATAACGATTACCATTCACGGTAACGTGACGACCATTATCGTCGACGAAAAAATATGGTCCTATGACGCCGCCGGTATGCAAACCGCACCAAACAGTTATTTTTTGTAGATGAAGTGGTGTTTCATGAAGCACATGTGGATTTTCACCCGACCAATAACGCATATTTTGCTTATTGACGAACCCATTGAGCCAAAAATGAGCTTCGTCACTGAAAATGATTTTACGATGAAATTGATCATCTTGGCGCATCTTTTCCAGAGACCAATCGGAGAACGTACGTCGCTTCAAATGGTCCATCAGCTTCAATTCTTGAGTCAGCTTGATCTTGTATGGGTGTAAACCAAGATCCTTACGCAAAATTCGCCATAAAGTGGTCTGGGCGATGCTCAACTCCTGAGAACGCCGTGGAATTGACTGATTTGGATCATTTGCTACGGACGTTTCAACGGCAGCGATATTTTCGACACTTCGACCAACCCGTTGTCTCACTGGCACGGCAACATCACACAACGAATATGTAGCCTCAAATTTTTGCACTAAACTTGTTACTGCCTGTCTACTAGGGCGAGAATTACGGCCGAAAATTGGAGTTAACGCTCTTAAAGTAGCGGTCACCGTGACCGTTCGATGATTAGTGAAAGGGTGCGTTCACAAATTGAATTAAATATATATATAATATATATATATATATATATATATATATATATATATATATATATACATATATATATGTATGTATATAAACAGTATATTCTCACCAAAGGACATTCTTAACAATGGACAAGGACAGTAATATACATCCAATACAGTAAATTTAAATGGAAATTTATTTCTTTACAATGAACATTAGTACTTTATTGCATTTCCTATAATTTAGAGCATAATTATTTTCATACATATAATAAGTATGATTGCCTATAGAGGGATTAAGCTAGGTACATAATAATTTTTTTGCAATTCCTGTAATTTCTAAACATAATTACATATTTTAACATAATAAGTGTTGTAACGATGGTCTTTCTGTTTATTATATGTAATTACATATATATAAATGTATAATAATTTTGGCCGCTGTAACATTCTTAACAATGAACATGAACAACATATAATTAAGGCTAAGTACAACTACAATGATGGTCTTATATAAAGCGGCTATAGCTTTTATGGCATTTAGTCGATATTTAGTGGTCTAACAATTTAGATATTCAGTGTTTTAGTGTTCGTACAAGTAATATGGTTACGAAAAAGAGAAAATTTCTGTGTTTAGAAGAAAAAGTTGCTGTTATTAAGCGCGCAGAGAAGAATAAACTTAGTGTGAGACTGCTTGCGGAATGATTCTGTATCGGTAAAAGTCGAGTGAGCGGTATTTTGAAAAACAAAGTTGATAGAGGTTTGCTGAAAATGGAAATTCACAGCAAAAAGAAAGAAATTTGTGAAAACAGAAGGAGCTGTACTGGACCAAATAATGTATGACTGGTTTTGCAAAGTGCGGGCTAAGAATATTCCATTCTCCGGTAAAATAATAAGGGAAAAAGCTCTCGAAGTTGCACAAGACATCGCTTCGAACAATTTGCGGTGAAGCCGGCGCAGTAAATGTGGATGGATTGTCTGTCTGGAAGAAGCAGTTTTTCCAGGCTGTACCAAACAATGCATTAAAAGGTGAAAAATGTTCGGGTGGCAAAGGTGCTAAGGAAAGATATATATTTATATAATAGAACCAAAAGAACGAGCATTCTTTTCCTACAGTAAATGAACAACGGATAAAATAAGTTGATTGAGAAAACACGATATCGATACCGTCTTCAACGTCGATAGAAAAATACCAGAAAGCCTGCTCACACCTAGAGAAACAATGCCATTGGAAAATCTAGGCGTATATGAAATAAATTAAGGGACATGCTAACAAACAGAAGAATTAGCGCTCGAAAAAAAGATCATAGAAATGCGGTGAAACAAAGAACAAATCATCTCTGACAAAACGTGTGATAGACGCAGTACAAGAAAGTCAAAATGATTGCAAGAAACGATAGCTTAACAGAATTACAAGAAAATCTATCGAAATGGAGAAACATCCTTTCAGTTTGTACAAGCACGATGACTGGCAACGCGTCCCGATGAATTTGAGAACAGTGATCACAAGGCAACACGAGCAAGCAACAAGACAATTTGTTGATAATAGAATAATAAATGAAGACATTCCAACGATATGAAATGGATTGGTAACTACAGCGAGGATGGACAACATAAATCTAATACCTAGTGGCACTACACGAAGCCAGACTCGGATTGACCGCATCAACCAAAAACGTCAGAAGAGAAGAGCAATAAAGAAAGACATCACTATTACGACATCCACCGTCCGAAAAAACTTAAGGAACAGATGAATGGAATTGAATCGAAACGTCAGTGAAGAAACTATGCTTCAAAAGATAATACAACGACTGGGATACTCTCTTACTCATGTACTCAACGATATCACAAAAAGTCCTCAATAGCTTTGGACCTGGTAGATCGCTAATAATGCTCCTTCCTTTTTCTCAAAGTATGAATTAGAAAAATCTTCTGTAATCTCAACACCGTTAATCGATCAAAATTATTCAGTAAACATGACACATGAATGACTTTCTTGTGGAATACATATCAGTATGCCAATATTGTTCATAAACACGCAAAATGTGTGTCAAGATGTAAATACATGGGATCATCAGAATACTGACGTAGAATTGCGGCAAGGTTAGGGTTTGGGCTCCATCTTGTTTACATTACACTTATTATCTACATCTGATGGACTTTAACAGTGAATTGGCAAATTATCAAAAGCAAATAGGAGAGCACGATAGCATCGGAAGCCTTATCCATAACACATTTATGTTAATTTAAATAACTATTTTTTTAAATCAGGCTTTGCTGTTCAACTAAAGGTGGTTAAATTATAAATTCAATGATTTATGGTTCAGACTACTTCGAAAATCTCTGGAGTTCTATTTCAGCATCTGTTTCACTTACATTGTTGTAAAACGAGTAACAAGAATATGATTTTTTTAATTCAAAAAGCTATTGAATATCATTTGTTCCTAGTTGAATTAAATAAGAACAGTTAAATAAACATAAGTGATTCAGAGGTACAAATGTTAAATTTTACATAAATGAAAATATTACAAGCATTCACTGGAGTAAATTATTAAAATTCCAAAATAAAGAACAAATGTTTTTCTTTTACCAATAATAAAAAATTAATTCAATATTAGTTTCCGGTTGACTTATAGAATACCGAAAGAATCCAAATATGTACAAATAACAATGTTATGTTTAGTTAAAATATATTTCTTGATTTATAGAGTTCCGAAAAGAAACAACTACATAGTTATGTTGTTGCATCTATAAGTGCTTTTACTTTTATCTGAAAGACGGACGTATAATTATCTCTCACTAACTTGTATTATATATACAAATTATATAGTTCTTTCAGGAACCAGAACTCCAGGAGCGTATAACTAGTCGACAATTCCAACTTGTCAACAGAGCCAAATTTTCTGAGTAGCTTTCTTTGGCAGTAGCTTTGATTAACTACATTTTGTTTGGTAATTAATCGTGTATATATGCATTTATTGCTGTTTGTTTGGTTAATAGATGTACTGTTGAATACCGGCGACTTAAGTGCTTTTATTTCTATCTAAGAAATGAATCTACTATTATCTTACTACTTTATATATTTAATGCATTATTTTGTGGTTTTAATAAGCAGATTTCTTTCCTTGCAACAAATAATTTTTTTTAAATCTAAATATCCTTTTAGATGTGCATCAGATAAGTGAAAAGTTTGATAGACCTGTATGCAAAGTCACTCACCGGATCGGTTGTTCGTGCCTTGTGGGAGATAGGTTTACAAGAGATCGATCTAAAATAGATGATATTATAACGAGATGGAGTATGATGGATGAAGAAATAGCTAGCTATGAGGAATTCAATCAGGATAATTTCGCTGTTGTATGGCAACCATTATTTGTTAAGCCAGAAATACCAACAGGCCCAGACGGGCAAGCCGATATGAAATACTTCGCTGCTGATTGTTTTCATTTCAGTCAAAGAGGACATGCCTTGGGTAAGATCTTTAATTTAACATTAATCTTAAGAGTTATTTTATACTTTGAACGGATGTCTAATACTCTAAAGACGTTCGAGTAAATTGCCTCTCTTTTAAGCGCCAAATTTTCAAATGATCTTTGAAAGCTTTTATACAGCATTGTGTAAAACATCAATAAATTTGTTTAATGTGCAATATGTGAATCCTGGAAATTGGTGTCTCGAAATCTCCATCGTTGCCCGAGCTGTGTGAGCGGTTGCTCCGTCCTGTTGAAAAAAAAAATGATAGAGACCCAATGCAACAACTTGCGGCAAAAAAACTGGTTTAGAATCTGCCAGTAACGCTCACCATTTACGATTACGGTGGTGCCATCGTCGTCTTCAAAAAAATAAGGGCCAATTACTTTTTCACGACAAATGCCTGCAGCAACAGTCAGTTCGAGGGGATGCAATGGCTCTTCATGAATTTCATGTGGATTCTCTGTGCCCCAGACACGCAAATTTTATTTATTAACATAACCACTTAAGTGGAAATGGGCTTTGTCGCTCATTATGATTTTTGATACCAAATCATCCTCTTCTTGCACCAAGTTTAACAGAGCATGGCAGTAAGTTAATCTTGTCCGACGGTCAGCAGGCAGCAATTCGTGAGCAGTTTGCGCTTTGTAGGGGACTTTCCAATCTTCCAATTCAAATCCTAATTGTGTGCATCGTTGTCTGGTTGATGTTTGTGGATTCTCTTTGACGTCGCCGGCAACAGCAGCGATGTTCTCGGTCGAACGAGCAATACGAGTCCGGCCACTTCTTGCGACATCAGTAGTGGAGCCAATTTGCACGAGACGCTCAGCCAAACGCTTAATTGTTCGAGCACATAGAAGACGATGACGAGGAAAACGACGACAAAATGTCAAAGCTTTAAATGAAGTAGTGCGACTTCGAGATGCACTAATAAAAGTCGGAATAGATTTTGGAAATTATTTAAAATCCCAGGTGGACAAATTAACATGAATTCGCTGTTGAAAATATAGGAATAAAGTTCGAAGAATTAAAAGAAAACTCTGAAACGAATAGAGCAAAGAAATCTGGAAAAACTTTAGAAAACAAAATATTAAAAAAAATTGAAAACTTTGCAACGAAATCTGAAGCAAAAAGTTATGAAAAATTCGAGAACATTAAAAAAAGAATTCTTTGTCACAATTGACCAAAATGTCAGATTTAAATGAAGCAGCGCGACTTCGAGATGCTCTAAAAAAGCCGAAATGGATTGTGAAAATTATTCGAAACCGCAGGCGGATAGATTAACATGAATCGCCATTGAAAACATAGGAGTGAAATCCGAAGAGTTAAGAGAAAAATATGAAAAAATGGGGCAAAAACATCTGGAAAGGCTTTAGACCAAATTTTAATAAAACACTAAGAATTCTCTACGACCATTAATGAAAATGTCAAAGCTGTAAATGAAGTAATGCGACTTCGAGCTGCACCATTAAAAAAACAGAAGAGATTCTCGAAATGATTTGAAATCCCAGACGTACAGATTGTCTTGATTCGTCTGTTGAATACATTGGAGTAAACTTCTATGAGTTAGAGAAAAATCTGAAACCAATGGAGTAAAGAAATCGAGAAAGACTAGAAAAAATCAGAAACAAAAGATATCAAAAAATTCACAAACTTTGGAAAAATCTAGAAAAAGAACTAAAACAGTAAATTATAAAAAATTCGAGAGAATTTTTTATAATTTGTAATGGAAAATTCTGAATTATTAAAGGAAAAGAATTTTTTTCCTTTAGAAATTAACTTGGAACAAAAGACGAATACGATGGAAGAGTTAGTCGCTCAATTGAAGTAAACACCGACAACAACACATTCCGATCACAATATAGCCGACAAAGTACAAAAAGAAACTATGGCTATATTCCTCGAAATAAAAGAAGCACATGTCACTAACATCGTATTATACATATCTCAACATGAAAAAAATAAAATGTCAGTGTAATGTGTTGTATTTGCAAATAACTATATTTTGTTTCTTAATAACTAATGTGATTATATCAGGTTGTTACATATGAAATGTCCGATTTTGTAAGGAATAAAAAAAAGTCTAAATTTAAAAAAATATAAATATTTATTCTGCAAAATAGTCTCCATTTACATCAATAGTTTGTTGCCAACGGCCTGGAAGCTGAAAAATTCCCTTTGAAAAGAAATCTAGGTTTTGACGGCTCACATATTGCTCAAACACTGCTATTACAGACTCCCGGTCAGGGAAGTCCCTATTTTTTAAATGATTGTCTAAACTTCGGAAAAAATGAAAATCAGTTGGCGAAAGGTCAGGTGAATAAGGTGGGTGCGGGAGAATTTCGTAACGAAATTCCGAAAGTTTTTGGATTGTCTGTCGTGCAACATGAGGTCTTGCATTATCATGAAGAAGTATGGGTCCATGTTTATTGACTAGTGAGGGCTGCAAGCGGCTCAATTTTCCATGCATAGTTTCCAGTTCGGCACAATAGAACGCTGCCGTGATGGTTTCACCAGGTTGCAAAAATGAATAGTGAATAATACCCTTACTGGTCCACCATACAGTCACCATAATGTTTCGCGGGTGAAGTGATGCTCGTGCATGCTGTCTTGGTGCTTCACCTCGATCTAACCATTGTCCTGACCGTCTTCGATTATCATAAAGTATCCACTTTTCGTCACACGTTACCACTCGATGAAGAAACGGTTCAACTTTCTGTCGATTAGCCAAAGAGGTAGCCACCTCTAATCGACGGAGCTTATTGGCTTCTGTTAATTGGTGCGGCACCCATCGATCGCGTTTCTTCACTTTGCCAATCGAAGAAAGGTGACGACTAATGGTGGCAATGGACACTTGAAATGTTTCTTCAAGGCTACGCACTGTTGTCGACGGATTACTTTCAACTTCTACACGCAGCTCGTCGTCATTAACGGTGCTACGCGCATATCCGCGAGGCTCATTTTCAAATCAAAATTTCCCTCGCTGAATTTTTTAAACCATCGCCGTAATGTGCGTTCATTACACGTGGTTTCACTGAACGTCTGATTAATTTCTCGCTTTGCTGCAGCTGCATTTAATCCCTTTTTAAATTGAAAGAGGTAAATTGCCCGAATATCTCTTGCCGACAGAATTTCCATAGTCGAGACAAGGACAAATGTATTAATCTTTCCATGAAATGGAACAGGTACACACTTCAAAATAAATACCCTTTTCTACAAATACAATAATAATTTTCACCAAAAACATACACGTCTTCACACAGGTGCGATTCAGTTCTGACTGAAGGAAAAAACGGACATTACATTTATAACAACCTCATATTTATTTGAACCATGCATTAAATAGATATTACAGTATAAAGTGTTAGAATATCCATCGAATATGTGCAACTTCTGACTATTTATTGATTAGCAAAAAATTTTACGTGCTAGACGACTTTCTAATGAAGAAGAAATTTATTATGAGTGTTCTTTGAGAGCCTCTCTTCAGGGGTGTGATTGGATTCAAACAGTGGAAATGTTGGCTTTAATGGAGTGTTGACGTTGAAGATAATTTCTCCGAAGACATCTGGTACAATTTTCGTCATACGTTTATTAATACAAGCTTATCTCAAAATACATTGAGTGTATTGTTACTGTAAGTTAATATATTTACAAATAATTTTAGTGTATAACATTTATATATTTACTTATATACTTTTTCCTAATTTCAGTGGCGAACACTCTCTGGAATAATATTATGTCGCCAGTAGGAAGCAAATCCACTAGTATATTCAGTAACACTTTCATCTGTCCAACGGTTGAAAATCCATATGTATTTACAAACAGAAACAGCAATAGAAAGATTCAATAGTACGAGAATTTTAAAAAGCCTAGCTTTAAGTTACATTCAGACATATGAACATATACAGTAAGCGGGAGTGAACTATGGTTACATAAGATACAATCATAGAAGGGTGCTATTCGTTTAGTATTACTATGTATATACTAAACCAGGCAGCATAGTTCTTAATAATAACATTTGCATACTGCGTATGGAAATTTGTTCAGCTCTTGATAGACAAACTTATAAAATTTGTCAAGTAACCAAAAATGTATGGCGGTCTTTTTACGATTTACCTATATCTTTTTGGTTAGTTGTTGGGCGTACAATGTGGTGCATAGTTAAGCTTTCTAAAGGTGTTTTAAATTGCACGGTGTTTTTTAAAAATAAATAAAATATAGATGGCGCACTGAATTTGTCTGGGTATGTGGGTATTTAAAAAGGTTGATGTATGACATTTATAAAAACGGCTTCGTACATGGTACAACAACACGTTCAAATTGAAAATTGAAAATCAGCGTTCTGTGAAAAGTTTTTAGAAAATTACTTGAACTTTATGGTTTACATAATCGTCCATCTGAAAGCACTATTGGTCGAATTATAAAACAATTTCAAGAGACCGGTTCCGTGGAAGATCAAAGAAGTAAAAAATATAGTCGTACTGGTCGTTCACAAGAATAAGTTTGGTTCGTGAAAGTGTTGCTGAAGATCCTAAAATCTCCATTAAACGGCGTTCACAACAACTTGGATTTAGTGGATCAACAACATGATGTATTTTACACAAGGATTTAGCACTGAAGGCATATAAGGTTCAAATAACACAGGAACTGAAACCAGTATATCATGAACAACCAGCTGATTTTTCTCAAAAATAATGTTTCCCGATGAGGCACATTTTGAACTTGGTAGCTATGTTAATAAACAAAATTGCCGTATCTGGGGTGAGGAAAATCCACGAATTATTCATGAGAAAACTATGCATCCTAAACGAGTTACTGTTTGGTGTGCATTATGGTCGGGTGGTGTAATTGGACCTTACTTTTTTGAAAATGCTGCTGGTGAAGCTGTAACTGTTGATCGATATCGTCGGATGATAACCGAATTTTGTGGCCTGAATTAATGAATATTGATCTAGAGGATATGTGGTTTCAACAGGATGGCGCTACACTCACTTTGCACACGAATCAATTGATTTATTGAGAGAAAAATTTCCTGGACGTGTAATCTAAAGAAACGGTGGTGTTAATTGGCCATCAAGACCATGTGATTTGACACCGTTAGACTATTTTCTTTGGGGTTATGTAAAAAGTCAGGTTTTTAAAAATAATCCACAATCAATTCCTGTTTTGAAAGATGAAATTATTCGCGTCATTAGTGAGATAGAGCCTCAATTATGTTAAAATATTATTGAAAATTTTAACAAAAGAGTGGATGTCTGTGGGGCTGCAATAGAAGGCCATTTGGCAGATATTATTTTTCGCATATAAATGTCATAGCTGATACATCAATCACCAATGAAAAGTTTTTGAAAGTGAATGCAAATTATGTTTTATTTATTCGTTAAGAAAAAAAGCGAAATTTGAAACAGCCTTTATAAGAAGGTAAATTTGAATGGAGACTGTGGTTGATTGTGTTAATATAAAAAGATAAATAAAATCCTTTTCCACAATAATATTCGTAGTCTGTATGTACATTTCAGCAACTAAGTTGCCATCAGCAGCAGATAATTAATCACAGTGTCGCACCTGGATTCGCGGTAAAACACACACACAAACAAATCCGTACCAAACATCCACCGTTAAAAGCCAAACACAGACATTTTCTATAAGATGTTGCTATAATTTTTTTTTATTGTTTGACATATGATATGTCAGAACTTGCAGCGTGTAGCGTAAAAACCACTTCGTGGGTTCTTAGAGAATGGACAGTTAATAAAAGAAACACAAGCAGCGGATGTAATAATACGACATATGTGTATTGAACGAAGAAAAAGAAACACATTAAACTGAACAAATTAAAAAATATCGACTGCATTAAATAGTTTGAAGTATTACAAAGGGTTTACAGACCTACGAGTATGCGTCGGGTCTTGCAAATCTTAAACATTACAATCCTTTGTGGCAAACAACAACAAAAATAGCAAACATATATTTATTAACGAGATTTAAGGTAATTCATTGAAAAAGTTAATATAATGCGATATACAGTTGATCAAATTGAAATCGTGAATCTGGCCATCACTATCCGAATATGCACCTGGGTCGGGTGGTATTTCTCGTATTTTGGGAAGCGGTGTTCTAACGTCCTGTTAACCAGTTAACTGCATTCGACGTGTATATGCGTCAATTCAAATCTTCATTTTGGTGCGGTCGACGTGTATACACGTCGAATAAAATAAGAAATTACCGTTCAATATAAAAAGTCACAATTTCAGGAAAGTGAAAAACAAATGTCATTTAATGATATGTTTTCTTTATAATACCAGTAGGCCTATTATAAATTTTAAAAAAAATCGATTAAATTCTTTGTTAGAAGTTATTGTTATAATATACTTACGAGGGAGCGTTTTTATATTCGAGGAATGGGAGACAAGGGGTGGAAATAAAAAAACCAAATTATTTTTCTTTTTCAATATATTCACCTGCAAGACGGATACATTTTTCACATCTTTCAATTAATTTATTTATACCCTCATAAAAAAATTATTTCTCTTTATCTGCAAAATACGCCGAAACTGCCTCCTTGACTTCATCATCGGCAGTAAATTTTTTACTCCGCAGCTCTTTTTTCATTTTCGGAAACAGGTAATAATCACTCGGGGCCAGGTCTGGGCTGTAGGGTGGGTGATTCACAATTTCGAAGCCCACCTTATGCAGGGCAGCTAACGCAACGCGGTTCCTTTTGTCAATTTTCCCCGTCTTTTCTCTTTAATGGCTTCTTTTAGTCGCTCTAATATTGAAGCGTAATATTCTCCGGTTATAGAAACACCTTTATCTTTATAATCAATCAACAATATTCCTTCCGAGTCCCAAAATACCGTTGCCATGAGTTTCCCAGCTGATTGTGACACTTTAAATTTCTTGGGAGGTGCTGTGCCCTTTTTATGCCACTGCATGGAGTCTTGTTTGGACTCAGGTTCATAATGATGAACCCAAGTTTCGTCTCCAGTAACAATTCCACTCAATACACCATCCTTGTCTTCATTACAGAGGTCCAAAAATGCACGCGAACACTCTACGCGCTGTTGTTTTTGCGGCGGCGTGAGCATTCTCGGCACCCATCTTGCGCTGACCTTAGACATGCCGAGATGATCGTGTAGGATTTTAAAAATTGTTGTATCGGATACTCCAACCATTTCTGCGAGTTGTTTCTTCTTTAGTCGAGCATCTTCGAGTACAATTTGTTCAACTTTTTGGATAAGTGCTGGCGTGGTCACCTCAATGCTCCTGCCCGGCCTCGGGTCGTCTTCAAGGAATTCCCTTCCTTGTTTAAATAAACTATGCCACTTGTACACCATGGTTTTTCCTGGACAAGAGTCGCCGTAAACCAATGACATCTCATTCATTATGGTCGCGACTGATTTTCCTTGCCTGGTAAGGAACTTTATAACGGCACGATATTCGATTTTTTCCATATTTCACTTTTCACTCCTGATTATGTTACTTGGTTGACGATAGCTCAAAGACTAACTGTCTAATAACAATGAAACTTCGTATTTATACTAACCATGAGTCGCTGCACAGACCACGCCCCCAATGCGCCTACTCACCCCTCTACAACCCGCTCATTCCGCGAATATAGAAACGCTCCCTCGTATAATGTTTTGTTGATTATTTTTCCTAATGCGTCGGGTATTCCCCATATTTTACTTACATATCGGGATTTCCCTGTACTTTCTCAAGTACTTCCCGATAACAATTGTAATAGAATGAACTTGCGCCACCTTGTACATATCTGAATAGATCATTTGCTTATGTGGTAAAGTTTCAATGCGAACAATTTCTTTGAACATCAGCTTTGAATATTTCGACTAGTTTCTCCTGCTTGCCGTATGATTTGCTTCGAGTGCCATTCTTGTAAATAGCTAATTTTTCATCACCCATTACTAATGATTTCAAAAATTATGCATTTCGGTTGTTCCGTATTACAAGCAAATTGTAAATGTTATGCGTGTACTCAAACGCCTCAAACGCATTTCCTTAATTTATATCTTGGCTTTCGGGCTGGAACAGTGTCTTTAATTATTCTGGTACCGATGTTTCGTCACCACTTTTGTGGGACATATTCAGAGCTTAACTGCAGCTACTGCTTTCGTTGCTGCACTCAGACTGAGGTAAGTCTGTGGTAGATGGATTTATATAGGGATATTGGACACGAGCCATGGTTACGGTTGAGTACTTTGGAGATCCAGAATTGCCAGGCATTGTATAGTGGGTATCCATTATCATAGTTTAGGATGGTTAGAGATAGATTCACTAGAATGACTAGTATGGAACAAAATTTTGATAAAATTGAACCGCATATGGTGCCCGATTTCAAGCGTATGCTCAACAAGTGTATAATCAGTTACGCGCAGCAGCTTGGTACAACATTTATGCTCCGGAACACGAGTGTCGACAGACCGTCTTGTTTCACTAATATATATACTGCCGCACAAGCAAAGAATCCTGTACCCATCAGGTGATTTTAGAGAAACACGGTCTTTTGCTGAAAATGAATCTGAAAGTTTGGAATAGAGTTTAAAGATGGTTTTAAGAAGTATTCCACCGAACCCTTATATATAGAGTAGATTAGTTTTAGAGACAGGCGATGATATATGTTGAGTATTGGGTTGTATAACTCTAGGATTAAGATGTTGGTCTATGGTCTATTGAATATCATGTTTAAAAAAATTGTTGCTTATAAAAGCATTGGTGATATGACTTAATTCCTGGGAAGAGAATCCTGGTCAGATATGTAGAAAGCTCTTTGGACTAAGGAGTTTATAACGCCCTGTTTTTGGGCGAGATGATGATGGGAAAGGGCGTTTAGATACCTGCGAGTGTGTGTGAGCTTGTGGTGAACTGAATATGTTAGCGAACTATCCAGACGACAATTCATCAAGACGTCTAGGGAAGGCGAAACGAAAGCACTAGGATGATCGAAGACACGGTTCCAACCCGGTAGCTAAGATGAAGAAAATATAGACAACGACCGCGGAGATCTACAATACAGAATTTCCTTAAGTTCAGAAGGCATCTATAAATCGAGTTTTTTACACAGTTAAGTGGTTTTAAACACTATACAATGCATGTACATATGTGATACATAGACCTCTTCCCCTTCGATTATTGTTTAGATTCTATCATCGACTTCAACTGCAGGTTATTCATTTTCGAATAAAAAATACGAAAATTATATTTGGACAACAAATTTTGATATAGCTTTGCTACCATAGAAACACAAATTTGTGATATTGCGAAATGCATCGAAAATGGTTGCTTTACTTTTCTATTTTTCATCCGAATGCTAATAGAAACTACAATATGGGTGTTACAATATACATATCTGTAAATACATATAAAAATTTAACTATAGCCATCTATTTGTGATATCCGCAATTACTTAGTAATCTAATAGAATTTATAATAAAAAAATATGTAAAAATAAAACCAAAGACTCATTTAATAGCAAGATACAATATTAAACATTTAGACTTCCTTAACTTTCTTGTATTAGTGATATTTATTTGATTTATAAAATACATTATATGTATGTATTAATTTGGTTCTATTTAAACAAAAAAAATATTCGAAAAACAATTTGAATTTTCTACTGTTAATGTATTTTTTTTGTTTCACTTAATACCAGATTGCTATTTCTTTCTTTTCTATATTTATTAACAAAATTATATTCTTTTACATGAGACTGGCATTTATATTAAATTTAAAATAAATTTAACAAAGAATTGAAATTAACAAAAATAAAATAATTGAAATTAAATGTACCCCGAGGCTTTTTCTCGGGGATTCACATCCAGTCTACAAGTAAGGGACTAAACCCTCTGAAGAACCCGAAGTAAACTAGAACTTAGATAAGGCAACGTAACAAGAATGGTCTAGCCACAAAATACGATAGCTAACATTTCCCAAAAGGCACCAGGCGGAACCCCCTCATATTTAGAATTACGAGAATGAACTTTTATTTTGCATACTGTTCGTGGAAATAGTACAGAAAGGTACAAATCGAAACACAAAAAACTAAAAAAGGATATAAAAGAACAGAAAAGAACATGTGAGACATCCTAGGGCTGTCTGGCCGAAACAAGACAAAAAACAAGCCGAAAATGTTGGGGCGAACCAGAGTTCTTTTCACAGATAAATAATATTATTAAACCTGTGCTGGTCAGTTTCGTAGAGGAAGTAGATGTGATATCTAAAAGACTCGATCCGTGAGATTCAGCGGTTCACAAACTTTTTTCTAATATTAATGTACTTTTCATGTTTCACTTAATATCATATTGTTATTTTTTTATATTTATTAATAAAATTGTACTTTGTTACGTGGGACTGATACTTATTTTAAATTTTATTATTGTATTTAATTAACGATGGAATAGCAGAAAATAATATAATAATCATTAAAATTTCCCATCGTGAAAAACTTAATTATATGTTTATATATTATTATTGATATCTTAATAACATCTTCTTTATTACATATGTTTCAGAGATTCACTCATCGTCAGGTAAACTTGTGTTATTAACTCCTTTGTAGATTTTATCGTACGCTGACGATGAATGAGTCTCTGAAACATATGTAGTAAACAGGGTGTTATTAATATTTGAATGATTCCTTTTAACATTCATTTATGCGGTAAATCGCCGAGATAGCAAGTGTCTATCTATTCACGCTCTGTCGTTCAAATACATTCGTCTGGGAGGGCGATATTTTTTCATTATTTTTCTGTATGGAAAAGGTACGATAAAGTCTACGAAGGAATCGTTCGTTATTTGCACGAGTTTACCTGATGATAGGTGAATCCTTGAAACATATGTAGTAAACAGGGTGTTATTAATATTTGAATGATTCCTTTTAACATTCATCTGTTTGGCAAATCGCAGTGTCTGTCTATACACGCTCTGGGAACTTTGTTGCCGACGTGCGAGACAGATGCGTTCTCGTTTTGTCGTTCAAATACATTCGTTTATTGTACAAGAAGAGGAAGCAATGTTTTTTGAGTTATTGTCAAAATATTCCCATAATTTGTACTCCATTCCTTTGAACAAAAATTAATATTTTTGCCTTGCGCGTAATAATTGATCTATTCTAACCCGCCACTTTTTGAAATTAAGGTCGTGTGACAGGTAACTCCATCGAAAGTAATTTCCAGGTTCAGTTATCGCGCGCGTAATTTACTCCATTATTTAAATAGTTTGGTTATAATGAAATGAAGAGTATAGCAATGGCAGTACTCACGCAAGCAATAAGAATTGTTCGTTTCAAATCTGCAAGTTGACCTCTGATTGCATACAATACAAGATTATTTATGGAATATTAAACTTGCGTAGAATAACTCCTTACAAAAAAAGGTTTCCAATATATGATTGACCTATATTTTTTAACATTAACAAATAAAAAAGATTTTTTTTAATGCCCGTCAAATACATCAATCATACATTTTATATTTCCGTGACTGGTGGCAATGAACTTAATTTTACACAACCGTTGTTTATATAACTGTAATTACTTACGTCGAAGGCATGCAGTCACTCCAACCTTACAGGTAGGTGCACCGTTACCTCAAATATATATAAATATCTGTAGGCGTGTTGAAGATGGACGGGTGTTGATTACAGACTTAATAGTAATAATTATAAAACGACTATATATACTGTGGTCAGATATTCGCTGATAATTGTCAGGTACGACGATTCTATGATTAATTCTGCGTCAACAATTCTAATACAGAAACTTGTATTATCACTCGTTAAGGCACGCGAGACCATCCTGTTAAAAATATGCAACAAAAAACATTTCGAATGTCTTGAAATTTCTGTGGAAATCCGTGTTTTGCTACTGTGAAATAAAATTATGGAATACTCCCTGATATACATTAATTTCTTTTCACTCTATGCCAATATTTTGTCTAATTAAATATTTCTTTAAGTGATTTTTACGTTAAAATACATGTAGCAACCTTGGCTCAGAATAATGTGTGTAATTTAATAAAAATTATTTGTCAAATTTTAACATTCGTTACGTTCATTATTTTCGATTCCATTACTTACCTTACTCTTGTGATATCGACAGCAATTTGTAATTTACACTTTCAACGTATACGCTGATATGTGTATACGACGGTAGCCGTTTATACTGGGTGTTTCAAAAAGAATATACGTACTTCGAATGCATATATTTATTAAACTTTAAGACATATGAATATGAAACTTTACACACATATTTACAAACCACTCAAGTTCAGATTACAGATAATCGATAGGTCCTTCATCAGCGACACGAACAATATCACATCGATACTCAAATTCCTCCCATACTCGGGCAAGCATGTCCTTCGTCACTGATGTTATGGCAGTACGGATCCGGTTCTTCAACTCTTCCAGGTTCTGTGGGAGTGGTGGTACATATACGTTGTCTTTAACGAAATCGCACAGAAAGAAGTCAAAAGGTGTCAAATACGGTGACCGCGGAGCCCAATTAAGACGAGCTAAGTCGCCAGCTCCTTGACGACCAATCCAACGGATCGGTAGAGTTTCATTCAGATACGCACTTGGCGACTTCAGTGAGGGGGTGCCCCGTCTTGTTGTAAAATGAAGTTGTTTTTGTGCAGCCTCGGAAACAACCAGTTTTGTAATGGACCGTAAACAGATGGTCGGGATATCGCACAAAACACATTGATTTTAGGCGAATCTCGTGCATGTTTAATGGCTGCATGTGGGTTCTGTAGACCCCAAATTCGAAGAATGTGTTTGTTTACCAGACTATTAACATGAAAAGTCTCTTCATCACTGAACACGATGCGTTGTGCGAAAATGTTATTATTGTCAATAGCATCATGAATCTCGTTACAAAATGCCACACGTTTCCGTTTGTCATTAGGACGCAGAGCTTGTAACAACTGTAACGTGTACGGCTTCATAATCAACCGACGTCTCAAAACACGCCAAATTGTTGTTGTAGGCAGTTGTAACTCCCGACGGGCACGACGATTTTGAAGGATTACGTTGGAAAGCAGTTTGAATTCGTGTAACGTTTTCTTCAGGAACACGAGGGAGGCCAAGGCTCTTTCCTTTACATACACATCCTATACCTACAGACTGTCGATATCATCTGTGAATGTTCCACCCATTCGGAGGATCAATTTGGTAGCTCAATCTGAAACGCTTTTGCCCTGTAATCATGGAATTGCACTTCGCAAACTCGAGAACACAAAATGATTAGAGCTGAGTGGCCATTTTAAACATATGACGGTTGCCAAGGAAAACAGAAGAAAATTGATATCTAGCGGCCATTAAACAGACTAGACTGTGTATTCGTTTCTCCAATAGCCGAGCCGAGGCGCAGTGATCGATAGTTTGGACAAAATAATACTTCGTAATACGTATATTCTTTTTGAAGCACGCTGTATATGTCTTGACATAAAATACCTACGACGTTTCATAAAATTTTTATACATATAACCGGAAATTATCGCATCTGCTCTACTACTTATTGGACAAATAAGCGAGGGAGCACAAGAAGCTGGCAAGAAAGAGAGTAGAAGACATCTCATGCGGAAAAGCAATTTGCGATATGTTTAATTTTCATCCGTCCCTAGACAAGAAAAACCATATCATTCTTAAATAAAAAAACAATTCAGTGGTGGAACAGCCCTTTGACGAAAGTTTTAAAGCCATAAATGACGAAAGCTCGGACGATGAATTTTATCACCGCGAATACTATTTTATTCTGCTATATACCTGTTATTTAATACCCATATAAAGGCTGTTTCAAATTTCGCGTTTTTTTTTAAGAATAAACAAAACACATAATTTGCATTTACTTTCAAAAACTTTTTATTGGTAATTGAAGTATCAGTTATGACATTTATATGCGAAAAATAATATCTGCCAAATGGCCTCTTCTTGCTGCTCCACAGGTGTCCACTCTTTTGTTAAAATTATCAATGATATCTTAACATAATTGAGGCTCTATCTCACCAATGACACGAATAATTTCATCTTTCAAAGCAGGAATTGATTGTGGATTATTTTTATAAACCTACCTTTTCACATAACCCAAAAGAAAATAGTCTAGCGGTGTCAAATCACATGATCTTGGTGGCCAATTAACATCACCGTTTCTTGAGATTACACGTCCAGGAAATTTTTCTCTCAATAAATCAATTAATTCGGGTGCAAAGTGAGGTGTAGCGCCATCCTGTTGAAACCACATATCCTCTAAATCAATATTCATTAATTCGGGCCACAAAAATTCGTTTATTATCCGACGATATCGATTACTATTGACAGTTACAGCCTCACCAGCAGCATTTTCAAAGAAGTAAGGTCCAATTACACCACCTGATCATAATGCACACCAAACAGTAATACGTTTAGGATGCATAGGTTTCTCATAAATAATTCGTGGATTCTCCTCACCCCAGATACGGCAATTTTGTTTATTAACATAGCCACCAAGTTCAAAATGTGCCTCATCGGGAAACATTATTTTTTGAAAAAAATCAGGTGGTTATTCATTGATGAAATTGACAAATGAATGACGTTTTAAATGATCTCATGGCTTCAGTTCCTGTGTTATTCGAACCTTATATGCCTTCAGAGCTAAATCCTTGTGTAAAATACGCCATGTTGTTGATCCACTAAGTCCAGGTTGTTGTGAACGTCGTCTAACTGACATTTCAGGACCTTCAGCAACACTTTCACGAACGAATATTTTCTTGTGAACGACAACTACGATTGTGTTTTTCATTTTTTTGATCTTCCACGGAACCGGTCTTTTGAATTTTTTTTAATAATTCGACCAATAGTGTTTTTAGATGGACGATTATGTAAGCCATAAAATTCACGTAATTTTCTAAAAACTCTTTTCACAGAACGCTGATTTTCATAAAATAATTCAACAATTTGAACGCGTTGTTGTACCGTGTACGAAGCCATTTTTATAAAAGTCATACATCACACTTTTTAAATGCCCACATACCCAGACAAATTCAGTGCGCTATCTATATTTTACTTATTCTTTTAAAAAAAACGCGGAATTTGAAACATCCTTCATATGTATTACAATGATATAATGTACAACAGATATTTTTTATAAACAAACGCAGTACCTCTGTCTGTAACAAAAAAAAAACTTTTTTGTAATATACTACATTTATTGCCACATTTCAAAATTAATTTTTATTAATATATTCTTATCAGATTTAGTTATTGTTCGTAAATTACGCTATAAAACTTCAAATAGTACGTGGAAAGAATTATGGTCAAGAATTTATATGTTTGGCCTCACTTTGCGCCATCTGCAGCCAGTATTACTATCTGGGTTAACGATTTACGCAATTGTCTGCTTCGTTTTTCATAGTTTGCGCTCTGTATTCCGCGTTTGTTTCATGTAATATTTTACTATAATACATAGAAAAGGAGCTAAAAAAGTCATCGCTTAGTGAAGTGCGTACTAATATATTTACAACATAATTTTTTAGCATCTGTAGTGTCATTAACCGATAATCGTATTTTATTGTTTTCAAACTCCGTCTTTATTAGATCTGTAATGTTTCTTTTACACGCGGTAAATTATATTGTGATTGTTTTCCTGTTGGTAACTTCCAATGTGAAACATATTTGCGCCGAAACTGACGAAAGTTATTGTTCGCAACATGTTGAGGAATATCACACGCAGTTAACATAATAAAATCAAATACAAATTCAAAATAGACAGTCTGTCGTAGAGAAAATGCAACTTTTTTAAAATAGTAATTCTTAGTGGCGCCATCTATTTAAAAAAATATGCATCAGTGAGGTAGATCTTTCACCAATGTTATGTCAAACTATTATGACATTTGCATTATTAGAAGCGGAGAAATTGCCCATAAAGTAATAGTGTGTGTTTGGCATTGGTCAAAAAATTAATTTTGAGCAAAGAACAAATACCAAGTTCTCTTTTAAACTCGGTAAATCGTTTATTGAAAAATTTAATTTGATGAGGCAAGTATATAGTGATGCGTGTTTATCACGTACAAGAGTATATGAGTGGTATAAACGATTTATAGATGGTCGTAAGGACATAAATGACGACGAACATTCTGGTGAAAAAAAATCTGTGGTTACCAAAAGTAACATCGAACTTGCGCGTTAATTTGTCAGAAAGGAGCCGATATCCTCATTGTGATTTGTGAGAATAAAATTAGACACTTCCGAAGATTCAATTTATCGCATTTCGACACAGCATTTGGGACTTAGAAAGATTTGTGCAAGATTTGTACTACTCAAGCTAGTTGAGTTCAATATAGTAAAGACTCAAAAAAGGACAAAAACTTCAGGTATTTTATTGTAACTGGCGATGAGACGTGTTGTTTTCAATATGATCCAGAGACCAAGCGTCAAAGCTCTGAATGGAAGCATCCAAACGAAAGAAAGTGAAAACAATGTTGATTTGTTTTTATGATTCGAAAGACATAGTGCACAAACAGTTTGTAACAACTAGTCAAGTAGTCAATGCTGTATATTAACTTGGTGCTATGAAGCGTCTTTTGGCGCTTATTGGTGGTGTGCGCCCTCAATATCATTAAAATGGTAGCTGGCGTTTTTTACATGATAATGCTCCGTCTCATCGCTCGACGCTTATCCCTGATTTTTTAACTACGATTGGCATTTTAACCATCAACCATTCACCGCATTCACCGTATTTGCCCCCTGTGATTTCAATCTATTGTTCAAACTACATTTGCTGATGAAAGGACAGAGTTATGCGTCGAAGCCATTAAAAAGGCACTGATCTTGGACATCTATCAAGATGAACTTAAAAATTCATTCGATATATTAATTGACCGTGCAAAACATATTGAAGCCGAAGGCGACTACTTTGAATAAAATAAATGACTTTTATCAAAATAGTAAGCTCTTGTTTTTATTTTAAAAAAGTTCGGTTTTCTATGCGACAGACTGTCTATAGTATTTCATATTTTGCACTCACCGCGTGGCGTTTGCTCTTAATGTTTTTTTACAGTCCATAATGTCATACGAAAACATACTAATATTGCAATTAACACATTTAGTAAGACTCGTAGTTCCTGTATATTCTAACGTAGAAAATCGATTTAGAAATTTATTTACACCAGTCGCGGTTAACAATTCACCTTTGCAAGGCATCTCGACGTCACTGACGTAATGCAAGCTATCGACAATGCGTACGTGCGTTCGTCCCCCATCGGTTCCTGTCGCTGGTTACTCTGAAGATTGTTCAGCCTTAAATTTATTACAAAAATTCTATAAAAGTTTATTTATTATCTTTATTAATTAACTTTCTATAAGACTGTACTTACGCCATATAGGAAAATACTATAGACGTGTCTACTACAGTATATTTAGTTTAAAGGCGGAAAAAACAATATGTTATTGTGTTTTAATTGTAATAATTACCCTAAAAAAATTCAGAATACGAAGTCCTGTTGTGCTATGGACATAATAAAATTATTACAACGAAATAGACGCTATTACCTTAAACGCAAGTGCGTGACAAGCATAAATCCTCATTGGAGTTTATTGAAATTCCAAAGACAGTCTTTTGACTGTTTTTAAATTGAACTTAATTTGATTTTACACCACTCATCCCCGGCGAGTGAAAGTTTCCTTATTGTCAATTCAAAGTGCACGTTAATTATTATGTGCACACCCCGCCTACTCAAGCAAAATTATCACATTGTTTCGATAGGTGTCCACCTGGGATAACATACATAAATTCGACATGTAATATATTTAGTGACCAGTTTTAAATTAAAATATTCACCAACACACCAACACCTAGTGTCATTTGTTCCTAGAAAATTATAAAAAAGAGCCCTGGGAAAAATGATGTGCTTTCAAATGAGTTTTGTGCTAAAAACTATCATGATCCTCTATGAAGTAAATGCTCAAAGAAATGGTGGATATTCACAAGCTTTGTTGATTAAAAACGCTCAAAAGGTAAGTATTAATATTTTTTACTTACTTTAGACATTCGTATGATCTTTAGTTTGAAATCGCGATCAACACCCATTACAGAAATTTTAAATAATATTATTTACCAGGAAATATCTTTCGTTAAAATTTCTCCACAAAATAACTAAGCGTACGTATGTATGTTACTTTAGCAAAAAGAAAAATGTTCTTCCAATAGTTACGAAGACGTAACTAATTAATAAAAAACTTTGAAAATTAATCAGTGAGCAGAATATTAACAGAAACACACCAAGATAGGTTCTATACACAATTAAACTCTTCTCAAATATATTTAAATCAGTGATACTCAACCTGTGGTGTGCACCTCCTAGAGGGCGCGATAATATTAAATAGGAGGTGCAAGCATGTCGAAAAAATAAGAAAAAAATATTAGTTTTTTTTTAAATTATTTAATTTACTGAAAAGAAAGCAATAAAATACATTCTGACATAAATTACAAACAAGTTTAATAAATATCAGTGACTCCATCGGGTCTGTCTTGTAGAGAAAAGTTTTTCGAAACAAGGTTTAATATTTGAAATTGAAACTCAGCTTTTTTCTATATTTAGCTGAGATTTATATTTTGCCTTAAAAGCATCAACAGTAGAAAATCTGGTTTCACAAAGGTAGGACGTCGAAAATGGTAATAATATACTAAATACATATTTTCGGTCCCTAGAGCTAGAACAAATGTATTGTATAAATATTCATTCTGCAAAATAGTCTCCATTTACATCAATAGTTTGTTGCCAACGGCCTGGAAGCTGAAAAATTCCCTTTGAAAAGAAATCTAGGTTTTGACGGCTCACATATTGCTCAAACACTGCTATTACAGACTCACGGTCAGGGAAGTCCCTATTTTTTAAGTGATTGTCTAAACTTCGGACAAAATGAAAATCAGTTGGCGAAAGGTCAGGTGAATAAGGTGGGTGAGGGAGAATTTCGTAACAAAATTCCGAAAGTTTTTGGATTGTCTGTCGTGCAACATGAGGTCTTGCATTGTCATGAAGAAGTATGGGTCCATGTCTATTGACTAGTGAGGGCTGCAAGCGGCTCAATTTTCCATGCATAGTTTCCAGTTCGGCACAATAGAACGCTGCCGTGATGGTTTCACCAGGTTGCAAAAATGAATAGTGAATAATACCCTTACTAGTCCACCATACAGTCACCATAATCTTTCGCGGGTGAAGTGATGCTCGTGCATGCTGTCTTGGTGCTTCACCTCGATCTAACCATTGTCCTGACCCTCTCCGATTATCATAAAGTATCCACTTTTCGTCACACGTTACCACTCGATGAAGAAACGGTTCAACTTTCTGTCGATTAGCCAAAGAAGTAGCCACCTCTAATCGACGGAGCTTATTGGCTTCCGTTAATTGGTGCGGCACCTATCGATCGAGTTTCTTCACTTTGCCAATCGAAGAAAGGTGACGACTAATGGTGGCAATGGACACTTGAAATGTTTCTGCAAGGCTACGCACTGTTGACGACGGATTACTTTCAACTTCTACACGCAGCTCGTCGTCATTAACGGTGCTACGCGCATATCCGCGAGACTCATTTTCCAAATCAAAATTTCCCTCGATGAATTTTTTAAACCATCGCCGTAATGTGCGTTCATTACACGTGGTTTCACTGAACGTCTGATTAATTTCTCGCGTTGCTGCAGCTGCATTTAATCCCTTTTTAAATTGAAAGAGGTAAATTGCCCGAATATCTCTTGCCGACAGAATTTCCATAGGCGAGACAAGGACTGGTGTATTAATCTTTCCAAGAAATGGAACAGGTACACGCTTCAAAGTAAATACCCTTTTCTACAAATACAATAATAATTTTCACCAAAAACATACACGTCTTTACACAGGTGCGATTCAGTTCAGACTCAAGGAAAAAACGGACATTACATTTGTAACAACCTGATACAAAGCTCCTCTGGCGCATATGAGTAGGAATGCCAATGCTTTGTTTGGGAATCCCTTCCGATAGTATCAGCGATGGTGATTGATTCGTGTGCTGTCCTGGTGTATATATTTTTATTTCTTTCTGTGATTGTTTAGAATTAGTTGTAGATCTTTTTTTTTTCTCCTTATATATGTATATATATATATATATATATATATATATATATATATATATATATATATATATGTTACTTAGTTATATATTACCTAGTTATTATTTGTACTTTTTCAATTCATTTTTATTTGTTTTTGTCCTGTAATTGGTCTTTGACTGTTGGACAAATAAAGATTATTATTATTATTATTATTATTATTATTATTATTAAATACTCTTGCTTTCAGTGCAGAACTCAAACAATAATTTATTACTAAATTGTCTTCCAATTTCGAATTTGTCGCGAAGTCTATGAAGATTTCTTCTTCGACAGTTATGAGACCTTTAGAAGTGTTTAGCTGCAATTAAGTTGTCGTCAGCAAAAATAATTCTTTTTAAAATTCTTTGCCAGCATGGCTAAATGATTTTCGATAGTTACAAGAACAACTCAAATATGTTGCTCTTCGACCTTGTAAGTACTAACGAATTCATCCATATTTGCAAACATTTCTAGATTTTCTTGCTTTATATTTCTACTCCACAGTTCCAATTTTCTACAAAAAGCATTAACTTTATCACTTGCATCCAAGATATGTGCGTTTGCTCCTTGGAGTTGAAGATTCAAGGTATTTAATTTCTGGAATATGTAAACCAGGTAACACAATTTCATCACAAATAAATCATTAGTAAATTTCTAGGCTTCCAGTCAGTTTTCTTCTTCTAGAAAAATGCTAATTTCGCCTCTTAATTCATAAATATGTTGCACAACTTTCTCACATGATAACCTGCTTGTCTTGCTATAAAATAAAAACATGGAATATACTGCACCCATGTCTTTACAAAGTATAACAAAGATTCTTGACTCAACGTGTGTCATTTTGATATAATTCACAAGCGTCGTAAGCATAATATTCAGCTACTGGATATGAAACGTTGATTCCAGTCCATGCAGTGGTGACATGAGAAGGATACCAGATCCCACAAAGAAATTCAAAGTCACTCCATGACCAATCATGACCACAGTGTTTTGTGACATAAAAGGAATTTTGTTGATCGAGACCATGAAAAAAAGTGAAACCATAAATGTAACATCTTACACCTCCGCTCTGCATAATTTAAGAGAAGCAATTAAAGAAAAAAGGACGGGGTAAACGTGCTTCTTCACGACAACGCTCCGATTGACACGACACGTGCTTCCAAGCCTATTGTGTGGGTGTCTTTCACACAACCTATAGTCCGGACCTGAACTCTAGTTATTACTATCTGTTTCTTAATTTGGAAAAGGATCTTCGTGGGAAACGATTTTCCGATAATGTAGAGCTCAAGGCGGTAATAAAAACACGTTTTACAGACGAAGACGAAAGTTATCTTTTCCAGGGTATTGAAAAGTTAATTTCGAGATGTAATAAATGTACTGATGTTATAGGGGCATTATATTAACAAAATCGAAAATAAATTTAATTAATTTCGCGGCTTTCTTCACTCTGACATTGAGAATAAATAGAACACCTCTCCTATGTGGACACAAAATTGAGCGTCTCGAGTTTTTCTGTGTGCCCAGGTTCGACACTATGTTTTATATAATTACTATTGAATATAACAAGTTAATTGTTGAAATACGTATCTAGTAAGATACGAAGATTAATATGCTAAGGGTTTTGTTTTACGTTTCTAATGACGAAATTAATGAATTAAAGTTTGTAATTCTTAGTTTACAATTTCTGGACGCAATTTTTTTTTTGGTAAGAAGCTACATCATTTTCAAAAGTATGGAAAAATTTATTTATTCAAAGTATTGGCAATTTGATTCAACACATCGTGCCTATCTTTCCGGCTATCTACGTATGCCTTCCCAAAAAAGAGTTTGTCCTTTGAGCAAAACCATTCATCGAGCCATTTTCTAACTTCCTCGAAATTGACAAAGTGCTGCTCTGCAAGCGCGTATCCCACTGATGCAAAAGGGTGGTAGTCGGACGGGGCTAGGTCTGGTGCGATATTATGTCCCCGTACTGTAAAGTCACTTTGCTGTGTCTTCGGGCCCATTCTGGACATAGTTCAAATTGATAATTTGTTATCGATAGCGATCAGTATTAATTGTTTCACCAGGTTTCAACAGTTCGTAATACACCACGCGACTTTAGTCCCACCAAACACAGAGCATTGTTTTGCGACCGAAACGATTTGGCCTCGAAGTCAATGGGCCGGCTTCACCAGGTGATAACCATATTTTTTGCGCTTAGTGTTTTCGAAATAAATCCATTTTTCATCACCCGTCACTATTCGATGTAGAAATGACTTCCGATCATACCTTTGAAGCAGCATTTAATAGACGATTTTTCGATTTTCCATTTGCCTGTCATTCAACTGATGTGGCGCCCATTTTCCCATCTTTTGGATTTTTCCCATTACCCGTAATCGGACGCTAATCGTTTCTTGGGCTACGTTTAAAGCTTCTGCCAATTGTTTTTGAGTTTGGATTAGGTCTTCATTTAATAACTCCTGCAGTTTCGGATCTTCAAACTTTTTCGGTTTACCAGAACGTTCTTTGTCTTGCACATCAAAATCACCACTTTTGAATTATCGAAACCACGTTTTTATGGTTGGAGCGTGCTTACCGTAAGTTTCCATGAGCAAACGGTGACTTTCAGCGGCTTTTTTCTTTTGATTAAATAATGCGTGTCGCAAATGCACTTTTCAGGCACGAAACCCGTCATTTTCAAAGCGGTATAAATCTATATCGGTGTTATTTTCACAAAATATAACATGTAAGGCTTTGAAACTTGATGTCAGTAGAATAAAATAACATATGTGTCAAATCATAACATTCCATACTTAAGCCTAGCAAAATTTATTAGAAAAATCGGTGATGGCTTTCCGCTACACCTGCCATATTATATAATTTGAAACCTTCTTAGCACCGTAAGATGTTAAGGTATTTCATTTAATGTACACCTCATTCATTTTTACGTATATATAAACTTAGCGCATTCTTGTTTGTTTCTCGCCTTCTTCTTCGCTTCTTGCCAACTTAATCACGTTGTTTCAGAGCGCCCGCAACACCATTCTCCCAGGTTTTGTTTGATCTTCCTTTAGTACGTGTTCGTTGGGCATGATTGCGAAACGTTCGAAAATATCAACCGAGCGAAACATGAAAAAAGAAAAAAAAGCGAATTAAATTTGATTTAAAACAAATATATAAATAGCTAATATGTCTATCAGCAAAATTAAGTAATAATTACGACGAAATGTTCTAATTAATATTAGCAAATATTTAGCGCATGATAAAAATTCAAAACCCACAGTTCCGCATTTTTCACTGTCGCTACAGTTATTAGTGAAATTTAAATATATGTTGGTAGGTGTGCATTGTGTGCAAATGATGTTTACTACCGGAACACATCTAACTAATCGAAATGCAGACAGTGTTTACGCCCATTTTAAGCGTTACATATGTAAATAACTTTTATATACTTTCTTCGCCAACTTTGCAACGTTTACAATCCTAAGTACATACATATAGTGCTCCGAATAAATATTTGATCAGTATCCTATCCTATCTTTTTAATTACTCTAGACACTTTAGATAAATAAATATACAGTCGTCGGCAATTAAATTTAAGACTACCGCGAGAATTTTAAGATTCTGGGAATAATTTTCGCGGTTGTACTGACAAATACAATTTCATAATTTATTTCTAAGTATTTACGGTCTTTGTGTACTGCATTAATGTCAAAATGCAGTACACAAAAAAACTAGGCGGGTAGTTCTAACATTAAAATGCCCTAATTTTCGTATAGTATTTTAATGTTAGAACTACCCGTTCCTCAAGGAATTTCTACCGAATTATTTTGTAGAAATATCCGAGTTTAGTTTATTTCGAACCCTATTCAAGTAATAACTACGTGCAATGATATTAAAATAAACCTTATTGTAAGTGTTTTTAAATATATTTTAGTGTTTTGCTTTCGTTTTGTAATTAAAATTTTTTTTTTAAATTTAATTTTGACATGGGTAGAACAAGTGACGTACCACTCGAGAAAGGAAACTAGGTTTAGTGTTTACTTGGAAGCAGGAATGTATTCGCAACGTGAAATAGCGTCGAGAGAAAGTGTTTCTTATCAAATAAGAGTAGCGAAATTTCTCAAAGGAAATATTCTCTGCACCAGGACATCTCGATTATTGAAAAATGGAAAAACTACAATATGTGATGATCGTCTGATTATTGAAACAGCAGAATAAAACTTAAAATAGTTCGAAGAGAAGGTGCTTCTTATCAAATGAGAGTTGCGAAATTACTCAAAGGAAATATTCCCTGTACCAGTACATCTCAACAAAATTGTCGCAAAAACGGAAAAATCTAGAGTCCTTGATGGTCGTTTGATTATTTGAAAGAGAAGGGTTTAAACATATCAAAACGAACCGATGAAAAATGTTAATTGTATCGACTCAGTATACGCTGGTAGGTAATTTTTATGGGGCCTGTGGTTACTTAGGGTCGATATATATCCCCTTCCTACAGCATACACTGAGTGCACAGTGTGCGTTTTGGCTTTCGACAGTACAAATAGTGTACGGAATTTTGTTTCGTGCGAGTTTTTGCAGTAGTTTTTCAGGTACGACACTGTTTAATTATCTGTTGATGATGGCAACTTAGTTGTCGAAATACGTATACAGAATAAGAAAATTGATGTTGAAAGGAGTGATATTTATATTGACCTTAAGTGATTCAATATACGTTAATAATTGTGGTTTCATGAAAGTTGATAAAACGAAAGACCTTGACGCTCTATTTGATTCAAACCTTTGTTTTAATCCAAATATAATCTGCATTATTGTATCCAAAGCTTTAGGTTTTGTACTGAGCACTTGCAAATTTTTCTAAAGTTTATCTTTGCTAAAAACCTTGTTCTTTAGTTGTGTTGCCAGCAGACTGAAATGTGTTTCGCCCATATAGTCGTCGCACTATAACTATTTGCAGTTTCAAGAGTGTTTTTTGAAATACGTAAGTTACAGAATTGATAATATCTATCCAGAATGTAATATCGATTGTAGTTCGCTGTTAAGAAAACACCATGAGCAGCCCCTTTATTGATTCTTACTTTCCTCCTTTAATTGTTTTGGATGTAATATCGATTGTAGTTCGCTGTTAACACCATGGATTCATGGAGCAACATTTTTGTGGAAACTTATCCATGGCTTTATTGATTCCCCACAATTACTTTCCTCCTTTAATTGTTTTGTACTCCGTCTACCCTGTCGCTTTTGCCTTATTTTGACTTTACCATTTTTTGGAACTAAATTACTTCTACATAGTGCTCGTTTTGCCTTAATATACCTGAATTTAATACATTTTCTGATGACATTTCTTCTGATTCTATTAATCAACTGCAATGAGTTATTTTTTAGTTTTTTCTTTTTCATAATTTTTTTAAAATGTTTCGATTATTATAGTTTCTACATATTTTTATTTCATGTATTGGGTTGGATAAGTACTTTCGGTTTTTACTGATAGAGAGCGTTGCTTTATTTTTTGTATAACGTATATTAGTGCTGTACTTTACCGTTTGTCGCGTGATACTAGTCACATTGACGTAACTTCAGAAGCAAGTAGAGCGTGATTTTTATTAAAGCTATTAGTTGTGGGTTAATTTTAAATGGAGTATAGAAACGAACATTTTCGACATATTTTACTATTTTATTTCCGTAAAGGAAAGAAAGCTGCTGTGGCTCACAAAAAGATATGTGAAGTTTATGGTGCTAATTGCTTAACAGAGCGCACGTGTCAGAATTGGTATAAAAAATTCCGTTCTGGAGATTTTTCCCTCAAAGATGAGCAACGTTCTGGTCGGCCTACTGAAGTTGATGATAACCCAATCAAGGTCATAATTGAAGAGGATCGTCATATAACTGTTCGAGAGGTTGCGGAGAAGCTACATGTATCGCACACAACAATTGAAAAACATTTAAAATGTCTTGGGCTAGTTAAGAAGCTTGATATTTGGGTACCTCACGAATTGAAAGAAATTCATTTAACACAAAGAATCAACTTTTGCGATATGCACCTTAGACGAAATGAAACCGACCCTTTCTTAAAAAGAATCATCACTGGTGATGAAAAATGGGTCTTGTACAGTAACATAGTTCGAAAACGATCATGGAGCAAACACGATAAACCAGCTCAAACCACATCGAAAGCTGAATTGCATCCAAAAAAGATCATGCTGTCAGTTTGGTGGGATTACAAAGGTGTTGTGTTTTTTGAGCTGCTTTCAAGGAACCAAACGATCAATTCTGATGTTTACTGTCAACAATTAATAAAACTGGATGAAGCAATCAAAGAAAAACGGCCAGAATTGTCAAATCGGAAAGGTGTAGTTTTCCACCAAGATAATGCAAGGCCTCACACATCTTTGGCAACTCGTGGGAAACTATTGGAGCTTGGCTTGGAAGTGATGCCACATCCCCCATACAGCCCTGATCTAGCACCATCTGATTACCATTTATTTCGAAGTTTGCAGAATTCTTTGAATGGTAAAACTTTCACAAATGACGATGACCTTCACTCGCACCTGGTTCAGTTTTTTGTTGATAAGGACCAGAAATTTTATGAGCGCGGAATCAAGCAGCTGAAAGAAAGATGGCAAAAGGTCATTGAGCAAAATGGAAAATATATAATTGATTAAAAACTATTCTTTGTTTAAAAAAAAAGTGTTTTATTTTATACTACAAAACCGAAAGTACTTAGTTGCCAACCCAATATTTTTCATAAACGTAAACACGACAAATGCTTCCACACTGCCGTTTTTTAGTAACCAGCAGATGTACGACGCCCACGCGGCCTTATTTAAGTGGATACGTATGTATATTTCTTCAATTTGACCTGTACCAATATACTGTTGGACAATAAAAGCTATTATTATTAATACCATTATTATTAAATGCGTATTTGGAGTTTTGTATATAATTTTGGAGTCGCAACCATTTCAAAGGTATTTGACTAAAACATGTATATTAGAATAAGAAGTAAGCCGATTTCTTTTCTTTTGTATGGAATAAATTGAAAAAAAAAACAAACAACAACTTGTATTATTAAAATATTTCTAATTATGATTCTTATTATATTCAATGCACATCCTATTTTATTTAATTAAGAATTTTATTACACGATAGTTATATATATGTATACACACATATTCAGCTGAGTATTAAGTTGCCTATACAATAGGTACTAATTTATATATACACACACATTTATTAATAGTGAAGCTAATTTGATCTAGTCTATTTACCAATTTTCACAAGACGGGACGAATTGTAATTCATATATAAAATATAATATTAGTTTGTGATTACATGTTTGTACAACAAAATATTCTTTATATCGATTGAAATGTTTTCTAGTTATGACATTTGTCAGCAGATGGCGAAGGAGTCTCGTAATATTGGGTTGGCAACTAAGTACTTTCGGTTTTTACTGATAGAGAGCGTTGCTTTATTTTTTGCATAACGTATGTTAGTGCTGTACTTTATCGTTTGTCGCGTGATACTAGTCACATTGACGTAACTTCAGAAGCAAGTAGTGCGTGATTTTTATTAAAGCTATTACTTATGGGTTAATTTTAAATGGAGTGCAGAAACGAACATTTTTGACATATTTTACTATTTTATTTCCATAAAGGAAAGAAAGCTGCTGCGGCTCACAAAAAGATATATGATGTTTATGGTGCTAATTGCTTAACAGAGCGCACGTGTCAGAATTGGTATAAAAAATTCCGTTCTGGAGATTTTTCCCTCAAAGATGAGCAACGTTCTGGTCGGCCTACTGAAGTTGATGATGACCAAATCAAAGTCATAATTGAAGAGGATCGTCATATAACTGTTCGAGAGGTTGCGGAGAGGCTACATGTATCGCACACAACAATTGAAAAACATTTAAAATGTCTTGGGCTAGTTAAGAAGCTTGATATTTGGGTACCTCACGAATTGAAAGAAATTCATTTAACACAAAGAATCAACTTTGCGATATGCACCTTAGACGAAATGAAACCGACCCTTTCTTAAAAAGAATCATCACTGGTGATGAAAAATAGGTCCTGTACAGTAACATAGTTCGAAAACGATCATGGAGCAAACACGATAAACCAACTCAAACCACATCGAAAACTGAATTGCTGTCAGTTTGGTGAGATTGCAAAGGTGTTGTGTTTTTTGAGCTGCTTCCAAGGAACCAAGCGATCAATTCTGATGTTTACTGTCAACAATTAATAAAACTGGATGAAGCAATCAAAGAAAAACGACCAGAATTGTCAAATCGGAAAGGTGTAGTTTTCCACCAAGATAATGCAAGGCTTCACACATCTTTGGCAACTCGTGTGGAACTATTGGAGATTGGCTGGGAAGTGACGCCACATCTCCCATACAGCCCTGACCTAGCACTATCTGATTACCATTTATTTCGAAGTTTGCAGAATTCTTTGAATGGTAAGACTTTCACAAATGACGATGACCTTCACTCGCACCTGGTTCAGTTTTTTGCTGATAGGGACCAGAAATTTTATGAGCTCGGAATCATGCAGCTGAAAGAAAGATGGCAAAAGGTCATTGAGCAAAATGGAATATATATAATTGATTAGAAACTATTCTTTGTTTAAAAAAAAAGTGTTTTATTTTATACTACAAAACCGAAAGTACTTAGATGCCAACCCAATATATATCCGTGTTTATTAAAGATGAAGTCAAAGCTGCGTTCCCTTAAATATAAAAACTGTACTTTTGTAAATAATTTGTGCCGTTATATTACAGTTTCAACTTCGTACTTTCTGGGAATAACTTTTTAAACCTATTTACGAATAGAAAATTTTATCAACGTCTGCGAATAATTCGAATGTTAATAACACCCTGTTTACAACGCGTTTCGAATATATAACTCTCTTTAGTCAAACTGTGGTGTTATTAGCAAACTCATTATCTACAGCTTATCGTACCGTTTGCGTTACAGCAAAGAAATGGAGAAACAATACTCCTCTCTATCGTTCAATGCAACTTTCTGAAAGAACGAAGTTCGTGTTCGTCCCGCCAAATGTACAACCACGTTTTCTGGGTGTGTATATAGACAGAACAATTTTAAAATTTGCATATACCTCTAGGTGAATGTCTGAGAATAATTTAAATGTTAATAACACCCTGTTCACAGCGCGTTTCGAATATATAACTCTCTTCAGGTAAACTGTAGTGTTAATAATGAACTTAATCTCTGTGGGTTATCGTATTGTATCGAACTTCGTTCTTTCAGACAATTGCATTGGACGATAAAGGGAAATATTGTTTTTTTAGAAAATTTTATATCTTAAAAATTAGTACATTTTTTCATTTTTGTTATGCGGGTGTAAATTAATTTATTTAATTGGCTGGAAAATGTTTAAAAATAATATTATTATCCAACACGTATTACACCTACTTACAAAACGATAATAAATATAAATAAAATACAATTAGTACAGCTGCTAAATCATTTAAAAAATAAACGAAATTCTCATTTAAACTCAAAAAACACATCAGAAAGGAGATTATGAGCATTTTTAGATATAGTTGTTAAATGTACATGTTGTAGTATAGTCTTCGCTGCTGGTAAATGGAAAGTGCGTCCTAGCATAGCAGAAGCTCTTGGCACATGGAAAACCAGCCGCTATATCAAAAATTCACTTTCAATTTTATTATATATCAGACTCCGCATTAACTTCGCAATGTCCATTAGTTTTATCCAAAATGTATGTCATATTATGTAGGGAAAGTAATTGTGCTTGACTAGTTCGAATATGAGTAGATACTCTATCTATTTTGTAAAATCCTATCTAATAACATACAATGAGAAGCATAGATGAGATACCATACAATACCA
The DNA here is from genome assembly GCA_031893035.1 of Dermolepida albohirtum. NCBI lineage: Eukaryota > Metazoa > Arthropoda > Insecta > Coleoptera > Scarabaeidae > Dermolepida > Dermolepida albohirtum. The sequence goes on along the minus strand of JAVIWB010006120.1, from coordinate 74,404 downwards.
ATGTATTCAATCATGTTTACAACGTTTTAGGGTATATCTAAGTTAAGTTGGTAACATATGACAGAAAAATGTAATATGTCATATGTTGCATGTTGCGTATATATATCTGTAAAGTAATTAAATATAAAGATATAAAAGTTTCTTCATATTGGCTTCTGGGCTGAAACCGTGTCTTCGATAATTCTGCTACAGACTGCCACTACTTGTATAGGACCTCCACAGAGCCTAACTGCTGTTACTACTTTCATTGTTGAACAGAGACTGTAACACCGAAAGCAGTAGCCAGTTAAGCCCTAAAGAAAGTGTTAAAAAACGCGGTTCGAGTCCCGAAGCCAAGATGAAGAAAGTATGAGCAACGACCGCGAAAGTATACGAGTCAGATATATAAGTTCTTTATTGTTAAATGTCTAACTACATAAACAACCACCATACATAATGTCAGATGTGAAGAAGATGATAAAGTAAGAGGAAAAGTAAACAATTAGTCAATAATCTGTCGCTTGCCGCTTTCCGAAAATTAAAAATGGGCTGCGTGATCAAGGGTTTCAGTCGTCAGAAGGAGCAGTCGATGCCTTCAAAAACGCAATTTTGACTGTACCAACAAACGAGCGGAACAACTGCATCCAAAATTGGTTCAACCGCATGCAAAAGTGCAATAATCTTCGTGGAGAATACTTCGAAAAACAATGAAGTCTTTAGAAGCTACTGTTTTGTTCCAGTTATGTATGCAAAACTTAAAAGACAACTCACGTTCACATATATCAGCGACGAAGTTCGTGCTATATTCCCGACGCACATCTAATAAAGCGCTGACCAAATTTTAACACTTTTATACTTTTCGAAAAGCACCAATTTTCGCAAGTTTTCATCAAAATAAAAAGTTTTAAATTAGGATTTCGTAGTATATAGGGCAATAGCTATGAACTAGTAGATTTCAAATTTACGACAAAATCATTCGAAAGTTAAACTAGACGTCTTACAATCAATTTATAGTAGAACTATGTTCTTTAAAATACAGCACGAAAAAATATGTTTTTTCTTTTTCAATATTTTAAATTTTTTTGCATCAAAATATTTACCGAATTCTCTTACACATAAAAATGGTATGCAAAAAATATGCGTTCGCTTGCATCTAGGACAATAAAGTACTAAATTATTAAAAAAAACACACACACACATTAAATAGACCGCATCATAGTCAACAAGTAGAGACGCTAATAGTAACATAAATGCATATCAGCGTCTAAACTTGATAAATATTATTTATTATTATTTCAGAAAATTAAAATGGACAGATGAGAAGCAGCAAATATTTTCGCCAAATATATAGAGGATATATTAAAAACGGTGCATTAATTTTTCTAATTCGACCCACTAACATACATTTTACGCCTTTCTCATTGCTTAAATTCAACGCTCTTTATTATCATTTTTTTCGATTGATTTTAATTAGGTGCATACTTTGCATATATATATATATATATATATATATATATATATATATATATATATATATATATATATATATTATATATATATATAACAAGATGGTATTATATTGTATTTGACGATTAGAAATGATTTATTAATAAGTATCACCTTCGTTTTCCGTTTTCTCTGATATTATTTTCGTAATTAAAGATAGGTTAAGGCTTTTGGATGTATACACAGACTTTTTAGCATAGAAATAAAATTTATTTTGAGAATCCCTTTTAAATTTATATTACAACAAATATAATAACAATAATAATAATATTAATTTTATGAACACAATCTTTAATAATAATAATAATAATAATACTATTTTATATAATTCTAATATTAATTACAGGATGTAGACCTAATCACTAATGTTGATATATAACCCCTTTCCACATTAACTTTTGAAATTCCGTATACGCATTTCGACAACCAAGTTGTCATCATCAGCAGATAACCGCCAAGTGTCGCACCTGGTAAAACACGGCGAAAAATACATACCGTTGAGAACCTAAATGTACACTGAGTTCCTTTTCCAGTGCAAAAACTTTTAATTGATGTCTGTGAATTTAATTAACGATGGAATAGCAGAAAATAATAATTTTCATTTAATTCACATCGTGAAAGAATTTAATTATATGTTTATATATAATTATATATTATAATTTGTTTAATATTTATATTAATGATCTCTTGGAACGTCTTGACTACAGAGTGTTAGCTTATGCCGACGATCTAAAGATCTTCAGCTGTATTAATTCACTTGGCGACAGTATTCATCTTCAATCTAATCTGTGCATTATTGACGATTGGTGTACCCACAATCAGATAAAGCTCAACATCGACAAATGTGCTGTTCTCTCTTTTAGCAGAAGTAATACTCCGCTTTACTATAACTACAATGTTCGGCTATCCATTATAACCAGAGTACACACCTTCAAAGATCTTGGACTCTTGTTCGACTCACATCTTAGCTTTTCGAAGCATATAAGTAGTATAACTTTATCGTCTTCCAGAGATCTTGGGTTCCTTATTCGTTCTTGCAGGGGTTTTAGTAGTTTGCACACTTTTTTATGGTTCTCTTATCCGGTCCAGATTGGAATATGCTTCAGTTGTGTGATACCCGCTTTACCATTACCGGCAGTTACTCTTGGAGCGTGTTCAAAAGAGGTTTCTCAAATACTTATCCTACAGGATTGATGGTCATTATCCTGCCCTTGCTTCGACGTATGAGGGTCTGCTTGCTAGGCACAATTTTGATTCTCTTGTTATACGCAGGGACAAAGCTAGTGGCGGTTTTCTTTATAAATTAATAAATAATTTTATTGATTCCTCTGTGCTGTTGTCCCAGGTTGATTTCCTCGTGCCTAGTTTTGACACAAGATCATAGGCAACCTTCTCAATAGCTCGAGCAAGAACCAATGTTCTCTACAAGGCTCCATTAGTACATATGTCCAGAAATGCCAATGCATTTTACAAGGATCCCTTTCGCTAATTCGTTAGTTCAGCTTTTCTTTACTATTTTTTTTTTATTTTTCATTACTCTAAGTGTGTATATATATATATTTTGAATTCTTATTTTTATTTGTAGTATGATACATTAACTGCACCTATTTTTGTTTCAATTTTAATTTTTTTCTTATGAGCATTATGTCCTGTAAATGGTTTATGTAACTGTTGGGCATTATAGACATTATTATTATTATTATTATTATTATTATTATTATAAACATCAATAGCCCTAATCTTTAATTTTTTGTATAATACTGCAATATACAGATATGTAAATTAACAATCATTTACCATTTCAAGAAATTAAGAGTAACTACTTACAGTTTAAAGTGGATACTCTTTTGTCACGAATGTAAAAATTACAAATTCCTTTTCTTATGGTTTCCTTGCCTTCATGGGTGACTGCATCGACCTTGTAACTGGTCGAGATCTCTTCTTCTCTTCTTATAGGGGGTATTAGAAGAAGGATCAGTACCAGCTTTAGCAATGTCACTTTTTTTTAAAATTTTTCATGTGTTTTTTAAAACACCAACAGCTTCTAAAGGTCGTGCTCCACAAATAATTTTAATTACAGGTTAGATATATACTAACTAAAATGTGTCGTGTGCCTTGAGTTTGATTCAGTCAACGCCTTGATTTTGTCATCATCAACTTCAACGACCCTACCCAAATACATTATCAAGTTACCTATACTGTTGTAATAAAATTGTTAAACTATTGTCGGCCTCGTTTTTCATAAATTTGGGAGCATGAATTATTACATAAGCACCTGAATAAACAATCTACATAACCACGCACGAAAAAACATAAACACCATGGTTGACTCGCTTCGTGAATATTGGACAACAAATCAGAGCGCCACTGTTCGTTGCCTAGCAACAGAGGGAGATTATGTGACGTAATGTACCATTTCTAAACCTAGCTAGAAATACAAGTCAGCGCTGGTTAAAATTAAATCTCTTTAACATGTATAATTCAATTATAAACGAGGGAAACATTAAATGAGAATAGTCTTTAGAGAGAAATATTTTGTTTTCTAATTGTAATGTGTAAGTAACTGGTAAAACGTTTATATATTATTTTTAAATAAAATGAAAATATCAATAGAGGGTAACATTTATTTGAATAGAGGCACTATTATTACAGCGCTATCAGCAACCTTTGTCATAATTACATTGTGAACATTAAACAAACAAGTGTCCATTTATTTCTTGTTTATCTATAATTTTGCTGCACCCTTGTAAATTAGAATCTATTGCAGTTGTATTTTTATTAGTCTTATCAAAACTCTGTTTTGTAATTGCATATAATTATGCGCCCTTACCATGCGAAACTGAAAACTTTTAATTTTAACCGCTCTTTATATATATTTTATTTTATTTATTTTATTTATATTTATATTTGCCCAACAGAATTTCTTCTATTAATAGGACAAAACCAATCATACATACACACAAATATATTCAAGAAGAGCAAAAAGTAAATATAAAATTTCCTAAATCATAACTGAACATAATTATTCTTTACATGTAAATACCTGACCAAAGAAAAAAATATACGAGGATAATTTGACAAGTAGTGAGAATGACACATAGGTGGTGCTCTAATTGGTAAAATAAATGCACTGTAATTTGGGTTGCCTATTTATATGCTTATATTCCGATATTTAGATAAATCGGTTGATTAGTTTATTTTTGACTGCTGATTGGAAAAGAAGCAACACGTCGTTTTGTTAAAATGGAAAAAGCAGAGTATCGTGCGGTGATTAAATACTTCGTAATTAAGGGTATGAAAGCTACCGAAATAAAAGATGAGTTACGGGAAACATTAGGTGAATCTGCTCCATCATCCGCCACAATAAGTAGATGGGTAAATGAATTTAAACGTGGTAAAGCAAGCTGTGTTGATGAAGCGCGCTCTGGAGCACCAAAAATCGTGACTTCTAAGGAAATGATTATAAAAATCCATAATATTATTACGCAAGATCGACGACTCAAAGTGAGATAGCAGACATAGTAAACATTTCAACAGAACGCGTACACCACATTTTAACGAAAGAATTTGGCTTTTCCAAGCTTTCAGCAAGATGGGTGGCGCGATTGCTTAAGACTGATCAAAAGTTCACTCGTTTGCGCATTTCCAATGAGTGTTTGGACCTTTATAAGCGGAATCCGGTTGCTTTTTGTAGGCGATTTGTACTTGCCATAAAAGTTGGATACACTACAGTACACTCGAAACTAAACTACAGTCGAAGCAATGATTAGAATGTAGTTCTGCACCTCCAAAGAAAGCGAAAACCACCTTCAGAACGGTGCCATAATAAACAGACAATATTATGGAGAATTTCTACAAAAATTAAATGTTGAGATTTGTGCTAAACGGCCAGGAATGGCAAAGAAAAAATTCTGCTTCATTAAGACAACGCTCCCTCGCATACCAGCACAGTTGCGATGTCCAAAATCTACGCGTTGCTTTTCCAATTAGTACCACATGCGCCTTATTCGCCGGATCTAGCCCCTTCCGACTTCCACCTTTTCTCCAAAATTGAAAACGGCACTAGGTGGAAAAAAATTTTTGTCTAACGACGAGCTTATCATCTTCGTAATGAGTATTTTTCAAGCCTTCCGGATTGGCATTTTAGAGATGGCATATGAGCATTGGAGCACCGTTGGAATAAATGTATTGCTCTTTTAGGAGAATATATTGAAAAATAAAAATTATTTTGTATTTAAAAAATTCGTTTTTCTTTTCCATTCTCACTTCTTGTCAAACTACCCTCGTATATATATAAGTACAGAAACAAGCAGAGAAAGAATAAAAACTTAGCAATTCCTCCTACTTGTCCTCAATTGCTAGTGGAAGGAGGGAAGGACAATCGACGTCATTATGTAAAAGTTTATATAAAAATATTAAACCAGTAGAAATGCGCCTGTCTTCTAGCGAGGTGATATCAAACCGTTCATCAACTCGAAAGGAAAGATATTTCAAAAACTCGTCGTTGCACAGCTTCCAAAGTGTTCTTATGGACATGATAGTAAGGATACCATACCAAAATCCCATATTCAAGTTTCGATCCAAGGAGCGAAAAATACAGTCTTCATTGCTTGTATAGAAGTAAACGCTCTACAGTTGCGTATAACAAAACCCAATGACTTTCTCGCAGATAAGGCGACATTTTCGATATGGTTGACAAACGTGAGTTTCTTATCAAATAAAATGCCAAGATCTTTGACTAGATTAGTCCTTGTTAATGAAGTAGCACGTAATGAATAGTCGTACTTAGTTGGGTTGCGCTTCCTTGTGTAAATTCAACTGTAAACAGTCGCTCTCGCACCAATCATTAATTATATTTAATTGATTTTGCAAGAAGACAATCATTCATATTTTGGATTGAAATAAAAAATTTTAAGTCATCAGCAAAAAGCAGCTTCTTGTATTGTATATATAATACAGAAATTTTCTGATATTTAGAACTCAGGTTCACCGTCTCTGTGGTCTAATGGTTTGCTATGAAATATATTCATATCTACTTATATCGACACAAAATACGTAGCGTTAATTTTCTTTATTTTTGAAAACTATTAAACGAGTAGTCATTGATTTGAAGACAAAGATGAAGTGTAGATTTGGTAATACGGTATAAATTTTATTAATCATCTCTTTCTGTTTCACCAAATTATAAAGTTGACTATTGTAACGGGTCTTCCAATAGGGACTACCGAAATTTGACAGTTGATAGCGGCCATGTTGTTGAAGCTACATCTGCCGAATTGACTGTCATTTATGCAGTCTATTTTGCCAAATCACCATGGACGAATATAGTGTTCAACAGCACGTGCAAATGATAAAATTGTTTGATCAAAATGAGTGTTCTATTCGGGCAACGTTCCGCGCGCTTCGTCCATTTTACGGTTGCCATAATCGTCCTACCGAGAGGACTATTCGCAGTATGGTGGATGAATTTGAATCCACTGGTTCAGTAAACAATGAACCAACACCTGTACGATGACGAAACACAAGATTTGCTGAAAGCGTCGCCGCTGTCCGTGAGTATGTGCAGAAGAATCTAAAGCAATCGATTTCGCGTCGCTTACAAGAACTCGGCCTTTCGCAAACCACAGCTTTTGTGTCGTGACTTGGGCCTGCAGCCGTACAAAATTCAACTGATCCAGATCAGCTCCTGGGTCAGTTGAATTTTGTACGGGTAAACGGGTAAACGACCATCAAAATGTTGATTGGTGGTAACCATGAGAAGGGATTCCAAAAACATCTCGTTTGCAGAAGTCAAAAATTAAAACAATGTTTATTGACTTTTTACGATTTTAAGGGTTACCTATAAATACACTTGTTGCGAGTTGTAGATTGGTTAAGCCTAAGTGTTATCTTGGTACATTAAAGTGTATGGAAGGACATATTTGTCATGTTGACCTTAAATATTGAAAACTGGGCAGTTGGGCTTGCTGTATTGTAATTATACTATTATAACCAGTAACATAAAAAGTATGCGCACTCATTTCGACAGGCTTAATAAAATTTATATTTATTTACATTTTACTATTATATGTATATACAACATAAACATTCTAAGTTGTACTAAAACTAATTTAAGAATGATATTGGAAGTATATCGAATACAGAGCGTTGATTAGAGAAGCTAAATTCTGAAAAAAACAGGCACAGGTATTAGTTTAATATTTTACCACTTTGTAATTCAGCTTTTGTGTTTCAAAATCGTTAATATCTCTGGCAATGTGGAGGAATAGTTTTCTTTGATATATTTTTATTAACGTACACACATCTTTCGCAACGTTAATAAAATCATATCAAAGAAAACTATTCCTCCTCATTGCCAGAGATAAAAATATAAACAATTTTGAAAAACAAAAACTAAATTTCAAAGTTGTAGGATAATAAATGCAACGCCTGTGCCTGTTTATCAGAAACTTCTAGCGTGTATATTACACAAAAATCATGGGTATCAGTAATTACAACTAATATGAAAAGCAATTTCTTTACGCACTAATTATGAATAATACATAATGATTAATGACTCTAATGAGTAAGTGTAAAATGGCACGGAACGACTTTTGAGGACATCGTACAAGGCCATATTTGTTTTTAATCTTGGGACCGTGTGGATCGGGAAACCTGCCTTATTGATAAACTCGCACGTCAACGTATGCACATGTCTAGTTATCTGTACCGGTATTTCCTAAACACTCAATGATCTAGAAGATAAATATTGTTCTTAAGGACATTTTGTCACGTACATAACGCACACTAGAATTACTGCTAAATATTTTAAGTTGTAAACAAAATAAGAATTATTTATTTATAGATTTTCAAGGTAGTTGGTGAAAAAATATACGCAGGGTACTGAGTGCAAGGTGTTTTATATATATATATATATATATATATATATATATATATATATATATATATATTACAGGTTAGATATATACTAATATACAGGGTGTGTCATGCAAAAGTGGTCAATACCAACTTTCTTATTTTAAATGCTCCTTCAAATATTATTTTTGGAAAAAATGCAATGTCATCCTGTGTTTCAAATATTAAATTTTTCAGATTAATAATTTTGTAACGATTCTCTTCGATCAGATAACAAATTTTTATATATAGAAAAACTTCTTTCTACATCAACAGAAGTGATTGGTGAAAACAAATTTGCATATAGTCATGTATCAATGTCCTATACACCAATTTTATTTAACTTCGAAATTTGTAATTAATTTCTGTTTCCACGCCCTGCCTCTCTAAACATAAAGCTAAAATGTTTTCGTTGTTGATTAATGTTGAAAAATTTTTGATAATGTAAAAAATAACAAGAAAAACATTAACGTGCTTTTAATATAGTATTGATTAATGTTACGAATTTCTTCTGCTATTCTATTAACGCTAAAAGCATGTGACATGTATCATTTTTGAATAAAATACTTTTAGAGTTTGTACAACATTGTCATGTACATATGTAGCAGCGTCTGACAACATCAATAAAACCTTTTCAGTAGGGACAGCATTGGGTAAATAGAAACTTGTTAATACTTCGTTTATAAACTGTGACATAGTTACATTGTTGCTGCCATACCAATTCTTTGAGATATTAAAATCTTACCTGTCGGATCGGTATTTTTTTGTGAACTACCAAGGTGAATGCACAGATCTCCAACTTGTTGCATCTGGGGTTCCCTAAGGCAGTGTGTTAGGTCCCATACTATATTTGCTGTTCACTGCTGACTTGCAAACTACGAAATTTACTACAACCGCCACCTTCGCAGATGACACAGCTCTCCTGGCCTCACATATAAATCCCACTATTGCATCGCGCAACTTGCAAGCCTCACTGAATAAAGTGCAAGAATGGCTCAAAGTATGGAGAATTAAGGTAAATGAGAGCAAATCTCAACATGTCACATTCACCATGAACCGAGACAACTGTCCGACGGTTATCCTCAATGGACAACAATTAAGAGACAGTGACTCTGCAAAATATCTAGGGCTCCATCTAGACCGGCGATTAACCTGGAAAACCCATATTTTCAATAAACGAAAACAGCTTGGACTGAAGTACAGGAAAATTTACTGGATGATCGGAAGGAGGTCGGCATTAACTCTCGAAAACAAATTATTATTATACAAAGTCACACTAAAGCCCATCTGGACGTACGGACTTACATACACTGTGGGGAACCGCGTCTATTTCCAACATAGCTATTATCGAGAGATTCCAGAACAAGGTGCTTCGTGCTTTGGTTAGTGCCCCATGGTATGTGCCAAATAAAGTGATCTCAACTGACTTGCGTATACCCACCATAAAGGAAGAAATTCAACGAACTGTCCAAACATATAAAAACCGGCTGTCAGCACACCCTAACCAATTGGTGAATAACTTAATGGACGAACCTGACAAACCAAAGCGATTAAATCGGTTTGCGCCCAGTGAGCTTCTTTCGCGCTTTGATACCTAGACTATGTATAAAATAAATCAATCACTAGAAAATAGTGAAATTTTATTGAGTTGCTTATTGTAGCTTAACTCTACATGACATTTTCAACCGACATTTGAATATAAACATATGTATGTGTATATATATATTTCTTATAGAATACTTATTGTTCATTATAAATGAACAGATTGTATATATAAAGGGGATAAAAAAAAAGTTACATTGTTGGATTTCTCTAATTGTTTCAAACCAATTAAATACGCTTGACCAGGAACGTTTTCACTTCAACGATATTTACACTATTTTCTTTCATATTAAAACACGGATCTTATTAAAGAATACTCCTCGTCATATATTTCTGGGGTATTGCACATATATGTACTTATTTTATTATACAAGTAGCTTTAATTGAATCAGAATATCAGTTGACTATCTTGTCCTAATAATACGTGCGCAAATACAAGCCGCAACCCACATTAATACAGTTTTTAAAAATTAATAGGATTGAGCATATCTAACGAGTTATTATGTTATTATGCTTCTACATGATATATGAGTTTTGTATATGTACGTTTCCAAGTAACTACGTCAATAGCGGTCCAAATGCCAATTAAATTCAATTACCTTCAACTTTTTTTTTCAAGAGCAATTATCTTGCAGGAAGACGTTCATTGTTGAACAGGCACAAAAAATTTGCTGTCTTTTATTAAATTTAAACCAGATACTTGAACCTGTGAGTTTAGTTTATGGTTACATTTAATAATAATTATAATAACCATTACGAGCAAATTTAATTTCGCTAATAATAATGCGGTTTTTCTTTCTATTGTGTTCACCAAAACACTTTTTATATTACATTATTTAAGTACATACACAGAAAGAATTATATTATGTAATGTTTATTTTATAGCAGTGTGAGGGGCTCCCCTTTTTCGAGTTAAATATTTTCTTCAACCTGCAATACCTTTTACAGTTATACTCGTATATCTCCAATTGTGAATAATAGTTATCGTAATTATATACAAATATATAAATTAGTTTCACGATGGGAAATTTTAATGAAAATTATATTATTTTCTGCTACTCCATCGTTAATTAAATACATAGAAATTAATTAAAAATTTCTGCGCTGGAGAAGGACTCGAACCTCTATCTGCCGCGTTCTAGACGACTGCTTTACCAATTAAGCCACCAGTCAGTGTAACTTCGACTCCTTTAACACGCCATAAATCGTATTATCGAACAGATCTAATATTTATTTGAAAACCCGCAGTTCGGTTATGATATCGTAATTATATATAAATATATAAATTAGTTTCACGATGGGAAATTTTAATGAAAATTATATTATTTTCTGCTACTCCATCGTTAATTAAATACACAGAAATTAATTAAAAATTTCTGCGCAGTCGTCTAGAAAACGGCAGATAGAGGTTCGAGTCCTTCTCCAGCGCAGAAATTTTTAATTAATTTCTGTGTATTTAATTAACGATGGACTAGCAGAAAATAATATAATTTTCGTGAATAATAGTTTTTTATAAGTATGTATATATAAATATTTATGATTACTTACATTTGTTAAAAATATATTTTTTTGATTGATATTGTAAAATCTACAATACATAAGCATTTTTAAATTAACAATTTTTTTTTAATTGTGTACTTGCCAAAAGACTTATTCATTCTAAATGTTTTTGTTGTTGCTTTCTAAAAGTAACATCTGGTATTTTTTTTCTTTCTATCTCGTGTTAGGTATATCTGCATATGTATGTATTTACAAATTCCCGTTGTTGAATGCTTATAACCGATGTTTTTTTAAAGCTTGAGAATTTTAAATGATAATAGAAGACAGAAATATTGTTGGAATGAAAATTTTTTTTTATAATCTGGTAGATAATTTCATGGCGTTTATTTTTTAAATATGATTTCTGGCATATGTCCGCCGCGGCTACGAGTTACATGGTCCATTCGATCAGTCAAATTTTTGACTACTTTTTCCAATAAATCTGGTCTTATGGCGTTAATAGTGGCTTGAATATTCTAATACTTCAAGAGTTGCTGGTTGCCGGCATAAACTAGTGACTTAACATAGCCCCTTAAAAAGAAATCCGCGCACGAGCGAGAGGGCCAGTGAACAGGACCATTTCTGGAAATAAAGTTGTCACCAAATTGATTTTGCAACAAATCGATTGTTAAGCGCGCTGTATGGCAATTACGCCTTCTTGTTGGAACCAAATGTCGTCGATGTTTAGCTGATTAATTTTTGGAAACAAAAATTTAGTCAGCATGACTCGATAGCGCTCGCCATTCACCGTAACGCCAGCTCCTTCCTCATTTCGAAAGAAATAAGGACCGATGGATCGCTCCAAATACGGCAATTTTGCTTATTGACGTAGCCATTTTACCAGAAATGAGCTTCATCACTAAACACAATTCTTTGATAAAAATGCTCATCTTCGGCCTGTTTCAAATGAGCCCAATCAGCAAAAATGCGACGCAAACGATGGTGGTTTGGCTTCAATTCTTGCACGAGCTGTATTTTATAGGCACGTAAGCTGCTCCTTACCTACAATTTTCCACGTAGTCGAAGGACAAAGGCCAACAAGTTGAGAACGACAACGAATCGACATTTTTTCAATATTTCGCGCTACAGCAGCAATATTCTTTTCGGTACACACATTTCTTTGTCTTATTGATGATTTTGAAACGAGAAGAGTAAAATTAGTGCGCAATCACTGCACGATTTATTGTATTTTAACACAGCGCACCGGCTAGCAACTGTATTGAATATACGACTGTACAATTTCATAAAGATGTTACTTCCTTGATATGCAATAATTGTCAGGGCGATTCAGATTATGTAGGGAGTGCACACATATAAACACCCCTTTTATTTTAATCATTTAAGGTTGATATACAATCCCTTTCCACATTAATTTTCATATTCTTTATTCAACTAAGTTGTCATCATCAGCAGATACTTAAACAGTGTCGCCCCTGAAAAGCTACGGCAAAACCCGCACGAAACAAATTCCGTACACGATCTGTACCGTCGAAAGCCAAAACGCACAATGTATGATATAGTACGTATACAGCGTGATCTTTTATTCGCGGTTCTTTTCCCGTCTCTTTTATTCGATATCTCCTCCTGCTCTCTTGTTGTACCCTAAGTACTTCATTGTTACTAACTAATTTGTTATATCTTGGGTTTACTTTGTGTCCATGGCTTCTTTAAATGTGGTATCAGCATTCTCCTATTCTCCTGAACGTTTGAATAATCCTCATCACCGTAAATATTTGAACCTTTCAGTTCTTTCGCTTGGTTTAGGAATTCCATTCACTTCTTTTTCGTGTTCAATTTTAAGAGTATAAGCTTAACTTAATTAGGTTTGTATTTCTCCATTCTTTTCACTTCTGCCACTTCTGTTCTCACACCTATTCTACTAATTCCATCATTTTCTTCCTTGTGCCTTCCGCCGTTTCCCCATACCTTTTTACCACTCCCATAATAATCAGGTTTCGTGTTTTACATCTTTCTTTTCTCGCTTGATTCCTCATGTAGTCCATCCATCTAGTCTAAGCCTTAAATCTTCGAAGATTTCTTCGATTCTCTTCTTCCTTTATTTTCTCACAATTCAATAACTAATTTTAAGTCGCCCCTGTTGTTTTGTTTTCCGTATCTTTATCGTACTGAAAAATACGTACCGCAAATTATTAGCATTATAGTAGGTTTGTATGAGGTTTCAGGTAAGCCGTTTATCCATTTCTTAGAGTCACTTAGTAGAAAGTGTAAATACGCTATTCCGAGAATTGACTTACAGCCAACAATTTGGTACTCTAGCCCCACTGTGCGCCATTATACATATTACTACTCGGCCGTCCTGGCGTCCTTTTCTTCCTGGTGGAACCTCTCCGCCGCCTCTCTTCCTTTCTAGAAATCTGGACTCGTGTAGTAGCAGAGAACCCGATAGCCACACCACTCAATACATTTGCTCGGACATTCTGCAGGTATCCAAACACTCACCCTGTATGTGACGCGTGTAATATGTCACTCGAACTTGTGTTTCGTATGTTTGTGTGCAGCCTGTCTTTCATTCATACTGCATGCTTATTAAATAAGAAAACTATAAATATTTATATGGTCGTGACTGTCATTGTTGCCCTTGTGGTTGTCGTGGTTATCCCCGTTGTAGCTTTGTATCTGTATGGGCACGCGTTTAAGTGTATATTGTTTGCATGTCCCTGTGTTAACGTAAGTGCAAGTATGCCTTTGTGTGTATATTGTGCGAGCAGCCTAAGTCACCATGCTGTCCGTAAAACCGCTGTGAAAGATAGCCGGCTAATTACAAAAACGGCATTAAAAATAGAAAGTCTTCTGCTAGAGATCTGCTGGATAGATTAAAAATGCATAATATAAACATGTCTAACCAAGAAATCTAAGTTAATACCAGAAATGAAGAAAGCACAAAATGTACAGGAATTTTACGGTTGAAGATTAGAAAACGATATACGAGAACAGTCATTAATAAATCATTTCTTGAAAGTATCAATTTTTATAATAAATTTCATTTTCACAAGTCACATTCTCTTTGCAACAGGTAATCTTCAGCGATGAGTCAAGATTTTAAGCAATATCACAGAGTGTTAATTTAGTTAGATGAAGACTCAAGGAGGGTTATAGTGTTGAAGCTTTACAGGAAAAAAATAAACACTCACCATCAGTCATGATATGATATGGTCATACATAAGTGCGAAAGGCATCGAACCTCTGTATTTTGTGTAGGGCACTATGAATTAAATGCAATATAAAAAGTTGCTGAAACTGTATTTTTACCTCTCTTAAACTAATTAAATGAAGAAGAACCTTTATGCAGGATGGAAACCGTGTCATACAACGAAATCGATAAAAAAATCTGTTTTAAGAGCATAAGATACGCCTTTTGCATTGGCTTGGAAACCTGTTTGATTTAAATTTAATCTAAGATCATGAAACACGTTGAGAAATTTTCCATACCCATCATTGAACCCAATAATAACTATTATAAAATTTGCAATATTCAAAGACATTGGCCAGAAAACACAAAATTGCAAGAAGTGGTAAAAACTTGTATTTTCAGTATTCCAAATAGAATCACTGCAGTCATTAAAGCCAAAGAAGGATTAACAAAATACTAATGTAGTATCTCCTACATATAAAGCATAAATAAACATTATGTATTAATAATATACGAGGTGTGGAAATTAAATAACGAGACTGCACTTCTTCCATCGCGCAGCCGCACCGGGCGAGACTCTAATTGGAAGGTTATTGGCCTTGATACTTCTCAAGTAACAATCCGTAGTTTTATCTTTCTGTCTGCTTTAGTTTACTTTAAATTAAAATAATTGCCAATAGATTGTTTACAAATGTTAAAGAAAGTGTTTTATGATAATGTTATGTCACATAAGCGAGTTTTTGAATGGCATAAAGAATGTTCTAAAGGTTTAAAGAGGTCGAAGATGACGAACGTTCTGGTCGACCTGTGACTGCAAGAACTGAAGGGAACGTTCAAAAACTTAATGAAATCTTGCAGAAAGACCGACGTCTGAGTATTCGGATGATTGCTGATATGGTAAGTATTAACAAAGTAACAGTAAGACAAATTTTACATGATGAATTAAACATGACAAGTTTCACGTGCGTGAGTATTTGAAGGCAGAAAAAGACACGAATGAGCAAGTCGAAATCGAAGATAATGCTAATCATTTTGCAAGGGTGTTATGATAACTGATTAGGTGCCTGAAGGCCAAATCTTTAATCAACAATACTACAAAGAAATCGTAACCAAGCTAGGGCAAAGAGTACGGAAGAAAACATAGAATTCGTGGAAGAACGACTAGTGGATTCTGCACCAGCACAATGAACCAGTTCGCAATGTCCTGTGAAGCAGTATTTAGCGGACAAGCACATTTTTGTGCTCGATCATCCTCCATATTCGCCAGATCTCGCACCAATGAAAAGAGAACACATTTTCCATCTGTTGAACATGAAAAATCAAAAACGGCAGAGGTGTTGAAGAGGCGACAACTGATGAACTACATCATTGTTTTGAACAATGGAAGATACGTATACAGCGGTGTATAGATAAGGGAGGAAAGTATATCGAAGGGGATAAAAGTTAAATATAAATTTATTGGCAATAAATATCATTTCTCATACCAATCTTATTATTTAATTGCCACACCTCATATATCTATTTTTGACTTACTTCTGACACATTTGATCAAATCAAGTGGCTAATTCTATTGACAGGAACTGTACATTAACTCCCTTTCTGTGAAATACACTCTCATTTAAAAAAAGTAATTTTTTAAATATCACGTATTGAGTAACAATTCTGTTAATGAAAATATCCAGAGATTATACGGAGAAAAAGAACGTTGCATAGTTCATATGTAAATTTGCATTTTACACTTATATTCATGATTATAATTTGATTGTGGAAACTGGTAATTTTCAGTTAAAGCAAGTTCGGGTTGATCAAAATAAATTAGCGTCTTGAAAAATATCGTTCATCGTCCTAACAAGTCATTAACTGTATTTATATTTGGAGTGTGGACCCGTAATCAATTTTATGTTCCTAACCTTTGCCAATATGCTAATTCGTATGATAATTGATATATTTATCTAACAGGAGGAGATTCTAATGAAAAGCAAATATATATATATATATATATATATATATATATATATACACTATCGCTCATAAGTATTTGATCACTCGCATTTAATCCGCAAATTATAACAAAAATAAAAATTAAATACTATCTTCTTAGCATTTATATTTATGAAAAATATATATTTTTACATCTAAAATAAATTATTGTATAATATATGCCCTCCTTTATTTTTAATCACTGCAGCACACAATCGAGTCATTCTTTCGATTAATTTTCGTAATGTCTCAGATTTTATTTTACCCCATGCCTCTTTCAGGTTCTTCCACATATTAACAGCAGATGTGAGGGCAGATTTTCTCACCTCTCGGTCAAGTTCTACCCATAGCAACTCGAAGTTGCGTCTTTTATGGTTCCCTTGTTTTCCAATTTCTGCAAATATTCCCGGCATAAGTTTGGAAGTGTGTTTCGGGTCATTATCTTGTTGGAAGATAAAATTCTGACTCGAAATTTTAATTTCAGATGGGATTGTGTTTTTCTCTAATATGCCCTTATACTATTCTTTTTTTTAATATACCTTCGATTTTTACGAGATTTGATCCAGAAACGCAACCCCATATCATAACTGAACCTCTATCGTACTTAACAGTAGGGGCTATGCATTCTTCACGGCCACGCTCACCCACAGACCTCACGAAAACACGTCTTCGTGAACCGAAAATATCGAATTTGTATTCATCAGTCTACAATACTTTAGTCCAGTCTTCTATGGTCCAATTTTGGTGATCGCGTCCCCACTTTAAACGTTTTTGCTTGTTTTGCTTGCGTAGAAGCGACTTCCGCATTGCAATTCGTCCATGAAGACCGGTTTCTTTTAATTGCCGTTTAACTGTGGAAACACTTATGAATTTTTGACGAACAGCATTCGTTTGTGCTGTGATTTCTGAGGCTGTTTTTCGTCTATTTCTCTTGTTTGTTACCACCATTGCAAAATCTTCTGCTGAGGTTGTTGCCCTTGGTCTGCCTTTTGGAGTTTCTACATATCTACATATGCGGTATTTTTCGATGATGTAACACACGGTGGACTGATTTAATTTAAGATCTGTGGCAAATTCGCAATTGCTTTTGCCAGTGTTATGGTATGCGATTATAAATGATCGTGTTTCTACACTCAATTGTTTCCGTTTAGGCATTTCTAACCGATTGAGCTTCTTCGAAACACACGATGTTATCACTATGAGCACATCACAAAAACTAACTGCAATTTTGCCAAAATACCTAAGTATATATATACTTAATATTTTACAATAACACCCTACCTTGAAATAAAATCATAACATTCGAAAATTTCCAAGAATTGAGAGATCTAATCCCTTAAGTGCAATTATTCTACCTGGAGTTTTATTAGGGTATTATCATACATTGTGAATAATAGAGTATTCGTGTAATTATTTTTGATTGAGCTTTTATACATTTTAATATTTACTAGGAAACTATTTCTTACTACGGAAATAAATTTTATAATTAAAACTTTTCTATAGAAATTGTAATGAAACAATGGTGATAAAATGCTTATGAGCGATAGTGTATATATATATATACACACAAAATAATTAAAAAATTGTGTATTTAAAAGTATAAATTATAATTACGCTCCAGCAACGCCCAGAAATGTTAAATAGCAATTTATAGTCCAAGGTGTAATTCCAAAAAATATAAGCAAATATTCGTTCGCTATTAAGCGTCAACTCATTGATGTAATACTAAATATAAATTTCGCAAAAATAAATTTAAATATTCATGTTTTGTTCCTATATCGCAATAGTATATTTTGCATATACGTAGTTATATCAATAGACAAAACTCCAAATAGTTTTCAAGAGCTTCGTCTAAAAAAAGTAGAATAAATGCGTGCTTTGGAACACGCCTATATTTCCTAAGCAAAATATCCACGGGGCGAGTAGTCGCAAGCATCGTGCAGTGGTACCATAAAAGTATCTAAACTAGGGAAGTTCGAGGATTTAGAGCTACCGGCCGTAACTATGCAGTTTATTTAGTTTTGCAATCATATTTTATCTCATTATTTACTTCAACTTTTACCAATTTCTTCTTATTTTTCATTCATTATGTATAACACTGGGAACTACAAATTTCGTTGATCTAGATTTGACACTTATTGACTAACTGGGTATCTAAATCCAAAATTGACCCTGGTTTTTGTCGATCACGTCAACTTTTGAAGCTGCACAATACTCTCTCTTTGTCCCAAAAGGCATACAAAATGTGCATACAGACGAAAATAGAGGAGAAATTTATCAAATATGTTGTTCACAGAGAATAATTTTATTAATACAAAATCTATACGAGGATAGTTTGACAAGTAGTGAGAATGACACATAGGTGGCGCTCTAAATGGTAAAACAAATGCACTGTAATTTAGGTTGCCTATTTATATGTTTACATTCTGATATTTAGATAAATCGGTTAATTAGTTTGTTTTTGACAGCTGATTGAAAAAGAAGCAACACGTCGTTTTGTTAAAATGGAAAAAGTAGAGTATCGTGCGGTGATTAAATTCTTCGTAATTAAAGGTATGAAAGCTACCGAAATAAAAGATGAGTTACGGGAAATATTAGATGAATCTGTTCCATCACCCGCCACAATAAGTAGATGGGTAAATGAATTTAAACGTGGTAGAACAAGCTGCGTTGATGAAGCGCGCTCTGGAGCACCCAAAATCGTGACTTCTAAGGAAATGATTATAAAAATCCATAATATTATTACGCAAGATCGACGACCCAAAGTGAGCGAGATAGCAGACATGGTAAACATTTCAACAGAACGCGTACACCACATTTTAACGAAAGAATTGGGCCTTTCCAAGCTTTCGGCAAGATGGGTGCCGCGATTGCTTATGATTGATCAAAAGTTCACTCGTTTGTGCATTTCCATTGAGTGTTTGGACTTTTATAAGCGGAATCCGGTTGGTTTTTGTAGGCGATTTGTCCCTTGCGATAAAACTTGGATACACTACAGTACACTCGAAACTAAACAATGGTTAGAACGTGGTTCTGCATAAAGAAAGCGAAAACCACTTTATCGGCAAACAAGGTGATCAATTTTTTGGGATTCAAAGGGCATTTTGCTCATTAATTACCTTCAGAAAGGTGCCACAATAAACGGCCAAAATTATGCAGAACTCCTACAAAAATTAAATGTTGAGATTCGTGCTAAACGGCCAGGAATAGCAAAGAAAAAGATTCTGTTTCACCAGGACAACGCTCCCTCGCATACCAGCACAGTTGCGATATCCAAAATCCACGAGTTGCATTTCCAATTAGTACCGCATGCGTCTTATTCGCCGGATCTAGACCCTTCCGACTTCCACCTTTTTCCAAAATTGAAAACGGCAGTAGGTGGAAAGAAATTTTCGTCTAACGACGAGCTTATCATCTTCGTAAATGAGTATTTTGCAAGCTTTTCGGAATCGCATTTTAGAAATGGCATAAGGGCATTGGAACACCGTTGCAATAAATGTATTGCTCTTTTAGGAGAATGTATTGAAAAATAAAAATTATTTTGTATTTAAAAAATTCGTTTTTCTTTTCCATTCTGACTACTTGTCAAATTACCCTCGTATATAGTTTCTGTAAATTAAATTATATTCATAGAAGTGGTAAAGTTCTTTTGTCAAACGGTGGACATACATACTAAGGAAAAATTTTCGCTTATAGTTTTTCTAAAGTATTCAATCTGTGGACAATCTCGCTTGATACTCCAAAAGTAGTCAGCCATCATCATGCTAGTGAGTCGTCTGGACTGCGATTAATTTGAAGAATGACATTTATTGTAGTAAATCTATTCCAATACAATACGAGCGACATTATTAAATTTTTTTTTATCTTAAGAGTATTAGCTAATGGATATTTATATGCTATATATGTATATCGAGTTTTTCAATAAGGACATAACAATTTTGTATTTATATAAAACAGAATAATTGAGATATTGAGCTGAAATTTATTCCAGATGCAGTACACATATTACATTTAACTATGGAAATTGATCTCGTTCATATGACTACCGCAAGCACGTTTGCAGCAATCAATTCCTTGGAGCCAATTTTCTACCACTCTTTCACACAAATCAGCCGGAGCCTTGGCAGTTTCGTATTCCATATTGTCCCTGAGCTCCTCTAACGATGTTGACTTGTTGGCATAAACTAACGATTTACCGCAACCTCATAGAAAGAAATCCAACGACGTTAAATCGTATGAGCGAGGTGGCCACTCGATCGAACCATTTCTCGAGATTAGACAATTACCGAACTTCCCCTTCAATAGATCAACTGTTTGACCAGGTGTGTGGCATGTGGCACCTCTTGTTGGAACCACTGTTATAGAGTCCATCCAATTCTGGCCAAAAGTAGTCGTCCAACATGGCACGATAGCGAACTTTATTGATCGTAACATGGCGATCATTTTCATCGAAGAAAAAATAGGGTCAAATCACACCTCCAGCATGAAATTCACACCACACGATCATTTTTTGTTGTTGTAATGGAATCTCTTGAAGTACATATGAGTTTGTTGCTGTCCAATAAGATATTAAACCAAAAATGATCTTCATTGCTGAAGATGATTTTTCGATGAAATTCAGGATTCTCTTCAATCTTTAAAAGAGCCCAATCGGAGAAGTTTCGACCCTTCAAATGATCAAGAAGTTTCAGTTCTTGAATTAATTTGTTCTTGCAAGGGTGTAAGCCAAGATATTTACGCAAAATTCGCCACAATGTGGTTTGAGAGATTTCCAATTCCTCTGAATAGGGTTCAGTTGACTGACTTGACTCATTTTCTTGGCACTTCGACCGATGTGTTGTCTCACTAGCACGGAAACATCCAATAGACTCGAATTTATTCACTATAGCTTGCACAGCCTATTTGGTGAAGCGATTATTACCACCGAAAATTGGAGTAAGCTCTCTTAAAGTTGCGACTACCACCTCTGAATTCCGATAGTATTTTTTAATAATTTCTAAACGTTGTTCGTTCGTGAATTTCACCATGATAAAAATGTTAATCTTGGCTGACGTTTCGACATTGACGGATCATGAAAACCGATCAAGGGTGCGCTTGTATTAAAAGACAAAATTGCTAGGCCCCTATTGTAAAACTTTATTCGTTCTATCTACTCTAATACCGTGTCTCCATAATCTTCAAATTTTGATGGAACCACTCACTCTGCTCATTACTGACTGCATTCAGATTTTTTGGGTAGTCAGCAAGATGACTATGTGGAAAATTAAATTCGATGCTCATGTTACAATCAGACATTTCGAGTTGTCCAAAAGTTTCTGGGAAGTTTCGGTGTAATTCTGTGCTCGTGTATTTCCAAGAGAGTCTTTAACAAGCTTTTTGAATGCCAACTAGGCATTCTTTTGGAGTTCCGCCATTGTTTTCATGAAATGTTCATCTTTAATGAGCTGCCGGCTCTGTGTACCGTCAAACACACCGGCCTTTACCTTTTCAAAAGACAGGCTAGGAAATGTTGAAAACAATATTCTGTCTCTCAACAAGTGGCAAATGAAGAATGTTTGGATCACCAGGTTTAAGGTCAGATCTTGGCAACTAATTCGACTGCTCCCAATACTTCTCACGAGTTCCACTATCCTGCATACACAAAAAACAGAGATACTTGATATATCAGCATTGCTGGTCAAAAAGGAATCAGACCATTTTAAGGTTAACACAGATGATCCATTTGTGCATGTGACATTCTTGATACTCTGCCTTTATTATCTTCCAATCTTGGTGGAACTATTCACCCCTCTCATCATTGACTGCACATTGGTATAAACTCTGTAGAGAAAACCTGACTTGATATAAGAAAACTAGCAATAGTTTTGAAATCAGTATGCCTATTTAACTTTAAAACAACTGAAAAATCAAACTCAACAGAAATTGCATTACAAATTGTTCGCTAGCGTAATTTGTATTTATAAATTATCAGCTGTGTATATTGAATTTTATTACAAACAGCTTAACATACCTTTTTTTACACCTTTTCGTGATTATTTTAACAGGTATAACGGCATGCCGTTCATAGTAGATCAGGATAAATTTATAATAATGGCTATTTTCGTAGTGGGTCGCAAGATCTAGATGGAAAGTGGACAAACTGGCTCCAGTCCTACATAAATTAATTTTCAATAGGTATCCCGAGGAAGAAATTATTTATAATAAATTCGTCAAGGATAACAATAGGGTCGTAGAACGTTTTATGGAAACGGGCAACGTATTAAAACGTAAACGAGAGAATATAACTACCGTTTTATCTGTAGATACCTATGCACGTTGACAAATATAAAGGATGTTTCAAATTGCACGGTTTTTTTTAAGAATAAATAAAATATAGATGACACACTGAATTTGTCTGGGTATGTGGGCATTTAAAAAGTGCGATGTATGACATTTATAAAAATGGCTTCGTACACGGTACAACAACGCGTTCAAGCTGTTGAATTATTTTATGAAAATCAGCGTTCTGCGAAAAGAGTCCTTAGAAAATTACGTGAATTTTATGGTTTACATAATCGTCCATCTGAAAGCACTATTGGTCGAATTATTAAAAAATTTCAAGAGACCGATTCCGTAGAGGATCATAAAAGTGAAAAATACAATCGTAGTGGTCGTTCACATGAAAATATTGGTTTGGTTCGTGAAAATATTGCTGAAGCTTCGGAAATGTCCATTAGACGACGTTCACAACAACTTGGACTTAGTGGATCAACAACATGGGGTATTTTACACAAAGATTTAACTCTGAAAGCATATAATGTTCAATTAACACAGGAACTGAAGCCATTAGATCATTTAAAATGTTCATTTGTCAATTTCATCAATGAACAACCAGCTGATTTTTCTCAAAAAATAATGTTTTCCGATGAGGCACATTTTGAACTTGGTGGCTATGTTAATAAACAAAATTGCCTTATCTGAGGTGAAGAAAATCCGCGAAATATTCATGAGAAACCTATGCATCCTTAACGAGTTACTGTTTGGTGTGCATTATGGTCAGGTGGTGTAATTGGACCCTACATCTTTGAAAATGCTGCTGGTGAAGCCTGTCAATGGTCATCGATATCGTCGGACGATAACCGAATTTTTGTGGCCTGAATTAATGAATATTAATCTTAATGATCTAGAGGATATGTGGTTTCAACAGGATGTCGCTACACCTCACTTTGCAAACGAATCAATTGATGTATTGCGAGAAAAGTTTCCTAGACGTGTAACCTCAAGAAACGGTGATGTTAATTGGCTACAAAGATCATGTGATTTGACACCGTTAGACTATTTTCTTTGGGGTTATGTGAAAAGTCAGGTTTATAAAAACAATCCACAATCAGTTCCTGCTTTGAAATATATTATTCGTGTCATTGGTGAGATAGAGCCACAATTATGTCAAAATGTCATTGAAAATTTTAACAAAAGAATGGACGTCTCTGGAGCTGGAAGAGGAGGCCATTTAGCAGATATTATTTTTCGCATATAAATGTCATAACTGATACTTCAATTACCAATAAAAAGTTTTTGAAAGTGAATGCAAATTATGTGTTTTATTTATTCTTTAAAAAAACTGCGAAATTTGAAACACCTTTTACATAATAGAATTGAAACTAGTTCAACTTTATAATTAAGAAAATTATTTGCACAGCCTGGTAGGTATCTTTCTTAAATAAAGCATGCAAATAAATAACAAATGTATGCACTACCAAAGGACACACCTATGTCCTATGTTAGTGATCGTACAGCATTTAAAAAACATAAATTTAAACTATTTAAAATATCGTTATTTGTGGTATACATCAATGAAGCCATCAAAAAATGTTCGCAAAAGCCTAAGAAGTTACATGTTAGATACAGGAATTTACGAAATGTAGCAATCTCGGAAGTAGCATTCGCAAATGACATAATACTGATCACGAAAAGTGAAGATCTAAATGAAAGTCTCGGAATATAGAATAAAGTACTAAAAGAATATGGAATGACATTAAATAAAGATAAAACAAAAGTTATAGTTCTAGGAGATGAACAGAATAATTATCATAGTAGACAATCAAGATATTGAACAAGTAACAACCTTTAAATACCTTTAGAGTAAATACCGAAAGCAATGGAAGACAAGAAGTTGAAATAAATAGCAGAGTAGAGAAAGCAATGAAAACATTACACGCGATAGGATAGTCATTCATAAACGAGCGAGAAATATTCAAAAAAAACGAAAATTAAAGTACTTAAAGCAATCTATAGACACCTATTTTGACATTATGTTTAAGTTAGTTAACAATGGCATCGACGTTCAGAACTTATTATCTGCTATCGATATCAACTTCCAAAAATATGGAACAAGATCCAATGGAACAGTCGCCGCAGCTAGAACAAACATTTTTTCCGCGACGCCTATTACGCACATACTTCAAAATGCCAAAGAATTAATCCATTTTATTCTTCCGCTGCAATTAACCACCATTAAACTTGAATTATCTTTGGAAACACTTAATAATGTTTAAATTTTTGTTAGGCTCTAGTATTTCATTTATGGGTACACTTTATTTCTTTTTAATTCTAGTTTTCAATTTTTCAAATTTACTTATTACGTATTATAGTTTAATTTAACACTCTAGTTTAATATTGTATTGTCCTTTAATAGAGTACTCTCTTGGATAATAAAGACAAATATTATTATTATCATTATATTGCGAGATAATTGGGAAATTTTATATATAGGGTGACCAGATAAGAACGGTAGGAAAAGAAATTTAAATAAAACAACGGTGTGAGATATCTAATTGATTCTGGTTTTATTTTGAAGCTACATTCTTGCCATTATCAATGGAATAGCACATTATTCAAATGGCTGCCTCGGCTTTGTTGACCGTGTTTCAAGCGGTCGGTACAATATTTTATGACTCGGTCCAATACGTGTGACGTTATTCAGGCAATACCATCTCGAATGTTGGCCTTGAGTTCGTCCAAAGTGGTTGGCTTGTTAACGTAGATTGAGAACTCGACGTAGCCCCAGAGAAAATAATCGAGCGGTGTCAGGTCGCATGATCGCTGTGGCCAATTGATGAACGGTGGCTGCGAGATGATCGACCCAAATTTCTCCGTCACAACTTCGAGCTTTTTGTCGGCGAGTAGCGCTGTCTTGTTGGAACCACAGCTCAGCTATATCAATGTTGTCGGGCTCTAACTACAGAAAGCCAGTTAACATTGCTCTATACCGAGGACCATTGACGGTAACGGTGTCTCCTTCCTCATTTCGAAAGAAATAACGTCTGAAGATACCGCGTGTCATAAACTGCACCGAACAGTCAATCTTTATGGATACATTGATGCTTGATCTAACATTTGTGGATTGTGGTCGCGCCAATAATGGCAATTTTGCTTGTTGACATGGCCGCTAAGCCAAATTGGGCCTCGTCCGAGAAAATTATTTTTTGGCCAAAATCCGGATTTCCGGCTACTATGTCCAGCGCCCAATTAGCGAACTCGCGGCGTTATCTATAGTCGTCTGGCTTTAATTCTTGTATCGGCACAATCTTATACAGATGTAGACCCAAATTGAACCACAAAATAAGTCGGATTGACTCTCTGGCGATGCCTAGTTCAGCTGACCGGCGCTGAATCGACATTTCTGGGTCTTCTTTGATAATGCCCAACGACAGCGGCTATGTTTTCTTCACTTCGCACCAATTTCTGACGGGTTGGTGACTTAAGGTCCAGAAGAGTATACTCAAGCTCAAACTTTTCCACGGTGTAACGAATTGCCTGCTTACTGAAGCCATGATGACGACCGACCCCACGACGAAATTCACATTTAGTTTTTACAACTGAGGCGAAATTTCACTAATATTTTTTAATAATTTCCACACGTTTGGGAAACGTGAAACGATGCATGATGAAATGGCAAACCTTACTGATTATTTTGATAGTTGGATGTCATTGGTAACTTTGACGGCTGCCGAAATATTATTGGAAAAACTATCATTGCCATCTGGCAATCTAATCTGTTTTATAAGAACCCGAACATTTTCAATTAGACTGAGGTCTGGAGACTGCGAAGGCTTGAAACTATTACATGATATAATATCATATTTCTATAAGATCTCATCTACATTTTTACCCTTGAACAATACTTTTACTGATTTTACGAGTCCCAGAAGTGTTGTTTTAATAAATCTAAACTACTAAAAATTCAGTTCACCCTTCTTACAACAAATAAGTAAAACTATTTGTCAATTGTTCAGGCTCCAATTTCTTTTTGACATTTTTCACCTTGTTATTGATTTTCTGTCGCTTCTGGAGGCGGAAGAGTATTGTTAATTTCAAATCGACGAATCATAAGCCAAGTCTTTAACATTCACGTGCCCTAATGTTTCAATAAATCAGCTTATTGTAATTTAAAATAACTTCGTACATGTGCATAATTACTTAATAATGTAAAGTTGTTAGTAGATTACAAACGATTGATATTTTCAGGACTTACGTGGAGATTTCGAAATAAAGTATCCCAACAAAACCAGTCATAGTAAACTTCAGGTGCCGTTTCCTAAATTTATGCAATTTCCATGCTTTAATGGCACCAAACTTGGAGTAGGGAGGTCATCGGTTAAACCAACAAGCGTACATAAACTAAGACCTGGAGATATAGACATCATTGGAGCTATGGGTGATTC
Source organism: Dermolepida albohirtum (assembly GCA_031893035.1). Lineage (NCBI taxonomy): Eukaryota > Metazoa > Arthropoda > Insecta > Coleoptera > Scarabaeidae > Dermolepida > Dermolepida albohirtum. The sequence continues at coordinate 47,050 of JAVIWB010006120.1, read as the reverse complement.
TCTGGTAGCTGGAAATGGCGCAATGGAGGACTGGGCTCTAGGAACAATGATAGAAAATAGGGGTATATCGTGGTGTGTAGGTGAGGTATTACATATTGCTGGATTAATTCATTTTAACAATTTCAATAAATCCATTTTGTCTTCTAAAATAAATCTTAAGAATATATTGTCATCGTCGTTTAAAAAGCTTTCGTATCCCTCGACTAAAGATCTAACGACTGCGAAAGAAAACAATTCTAAACAACTTCGACTTTAATAGAGCGAAACATTTTTGCATTAAGAATTCTTGTAAGTGAAAATTCGCGGAATCAATTTCAATTAATAAGGTGGATGAGACAGAACTGACCCTTTCATTCTTGAATTATAATCGTCATACGAGTAGTAACTTGAAAACGGACCTCATCCTGTGATGAACAGATTTCTGACTTTCTTACGCGTTTCACGTGGCGGATTCCACTAAACTTTCTATCAAGTTTGAGTAGTAATCTGCATTTATCGTCCGTTGTTCTATCAGGAAATGTGTAAAACTCCCTGATTACCCAAAAAGATTGTATCTATAATTTTGGTACTGAAAGAATGGACCTTCATTGGATTTGAAAATGAAGAATGTATCCATTACATCAATGTCTTTTCGACTTTCATGATAAAACTGTGTATAAAAGTTTCATTAGTAGTCATAATAGACATCAGAAAGCCAGCTCCTTCTTCTTCATATTATGCCAGCTGTGAATCAGGGATCGTTATACAAGACCGCTTGTGTTAAACCCTTAAGAATTTCAAAGATTTTTAGTGCAAAATCAAAAATACATTTAGTTTACATGTTTCAGGTTGAGAAATGTTATTAAATTGTGTATGGGTACATATCAGAAAGCTTAAAAAAATTTAATTTAGGAATTGAAACTAAATGCAATACAGTATATTCTCTAATCAATGCACAGTTTCTGATGCACCGACCGTCAGTATACTAATTGCTATATAACAATATCTCTCACCAAAGGCCACGGACAGTAATATACGAGTACATCCACTACAGTAAATTTGAAAATTTATTTTTTTACAATTTTTGCAATTCCTATAATTTTGAACATAATTACTTTAATACATATAATAAGTGCTGTAATGATCGCCTATAGAGGGATTAAGTCAGGTACATAATAAATTTAATTATAATTTCTAAACATTATGTAATTATTAATATAACAAGTGCTGTAATGATGGTCTTTCGGTTTATTATATGTAATTACATACATATAAACGTAGAATAATTATGACGGCTGTAACAAGTTAGATATCTAGTGTTTTAGTGTTCGTACAAGTAATACGAAACAGCTACGAAAAAGAGAAAATTTCTCAGTTTAGAAGAAAAAGTTGACGTTATTCAGTGTGCAGAGAAGAGTAAACTTGGCGTGAGACTGCTTGCGGAAAGATTCTGTATCGGTAAAAGTCCAGTGGGCGATATTTTGAAAAACAAAGTTGATATTAATACGATTTGCTGAAAATGAAAATTCACAGCAAAAGAAAAAATTTGTGTGGATGAAAGATCTGTCAGGAAGAAAGAGTTGATAACTATCACAAAGGAATACTCACCGAAAGACATTTTTAATGCAGATGAAAGTTTTTTTCAGGGCTTTGCCAAACAAAACCTGTGCATTAAAAAGTGAAAAATGTTCGGGCGGCAAAACTGTTAAGGAAAGATTAACTATTCTCTCGTGTGCGAATATGGTTGGAGAAAAGGAAAGAACTATAATAATCGGGACAAGTAAGAATCCACGACGGTTTAGAGGAGCAAACGTTGAGGAGTTGCCAGTAAAGTGGTATTCTAATAAAAAAGCGTGGATGACGAGGGAAATTATGACAATTTGGTTAACCAAATTTGATAGAAAAATGCAACAGCGGAATAGAAACATTTTTTTATTTTTAGACAACGCCACGACACACCCAAAACTTGAGTTACAAAATGTTAAACTAACATTTTTGCCCCCAACCACTTGATCATGGGATTATCAATAATTTTAAAACCAACTATTTTTATCGTCTATGGATCATTGTAAATCTACCGACTCTGTAGAAAATTCATTAACATTCTCAGTGCTCCAATATGGACCATTATTGCTTGGAAAACTGTAAGGGCTGAAACTATCAACAAATGTTTTCTTAAAGCTGGATTTGGTGAGTGGAATGCCGAAGATATTTGCGAGGATATAGACTTCACTGCTGAAGACGACGTGCCACTGTCAGAACTTTGAAAACCCTATCCTGACATATTATCGTATGCATAAATTGATGATAATTTACGTACTGAGAATCCCGATATTAGCGTACAAGTGTATATGCGTGAATTTCAAAACAATACCGATGTACGTGATAGCGACAGTGAGGATAATGATGATATTATTTCAGAAACTAAAAACATTAACCAATCTAATGAATAGCTAAAGGATATTCTAAACTTCTTTTTCTTGTCTGACGACCTTACTCAGGGAGAAAAAGTTGCTGAGATAGTATGCAATGTAGAAGCACAAAGTGTAAGAAGAATTGAAAGTCTAAAACAAACTAAAATTTCAGATTTTTTTAAATAAGTTAGTTTTAAGTATGTTGTAAGAATAAATTAATTATCAATTATTTATACTCTTTTCTTTCTCCCACCAATGGAAATATTGTATCTGAACAATTGACAGTTTTATATACACCGCTACTGTCCGTTATACAGAGACCCTACTGTATTTACTATACCTTAGGGGCAATTTATATTATTTGAGTTATATTTTCTAAAGAGTGTTTCAAATTGCGCGTTTTTTTTAAGAATAAATAAAATATAGATGGCGTACTGAATTTGTCTGGGTATGTGGGCATTTAATAAGTGTGATGTATGGCATTTATAAAAATGGTTTGGTAAACGGTACAACAACGTTTTCAAATTGTTGAATTATTTTATGAAAATCAGCGTTCTGTGAAGAGTTCTTAGAAAATTACGTGAATTTTATGGTTTACATAATCGTCCATCTGAAAGCACTATTGGTCGAATTATTAAAAAATTTCAAGAGACCAGTTCCGTGAAAGACCAAAATCGTGGAAAATATAGTCGTAGTGGTCGTTCACAAGAAAATATTCGTTTGGTTCGTGAAAGTGTTGCTGAAGATCCTGAAATGTCAATTAGATGACGATCGCAACAACTTGGACTTAGTGGATCAACAACATGGCGCATTTTACACAAGGATTTAGCTCTGAAGACATATAAGGTTCAAATAGCACAAGAACTGAAGCCATTAGATCATTTAAAACGTCGTTCATTTGTCAATTTCATCAATGAACAACCAGCTGATTTTTCTCAAAAAAAATGTTTTCCGATGAGGCACATTTTGAACTTGGTGGCTATGTTAATAAACAAAATTGCCATATCTGGGGTGAGGAAAATCCACGAATTATTCATGAGAAACCTATGCATCTTAAACGAGTTACTGTTTGGTGTTTATTATGGTCAGGTTTGGACCTTACATCTTTGAAAATGCTGCTGGTGAAGCTGTAACTGTCAATGGTGATCGATATCGTCGGATGATAACCGAATTTTTGTGGCCTGAATTAATGAATATTGATCTAGAGGATATGTGGTTTCAACAGGATGACGCTACACCTTACTTTTCACACAAATCAATTGATTTATTGAGAGAAAAATTTCCTGGACGTGTAATCTCAAGAAACGGTGATGTTAATTGGCCACCGAAATCATGTGATTTGACACCGTTAGACTATGTTCTTTGGGGTTATGTGAAATGTCAGGTTTATAAAAACAATCCACAATCAATTTCTGCTTTGAAATATGAAATTATTCGTGTCATTGGTGAGATGGAGCCTCAATTATGTCAAAATGTCATTGAAAATTTTAACAAAATAGTAGACGTCTGCGAAGCTGCTAGAGGAGGCCATTTGGCAGATATTATTTTTCGCATATAAATGCCATAGCTGATACTTCAATTACCAGTAAAAAGTTTTTGAAAGTGAATATAAACTATGTGTTTTATTTATTCTTTAAAAAAACCGCGAAATTTGAAACACTCTTTATAGTATATGAGAACCCATTACTGGATATAACATCTGGGACACGTATAAATTAATTCTAGCTGAACTATATGGTTCAGTTTCAAATAAATTAGAACCTGAATTTACTTGTTGACGTCAACGATTGAGGTTATAAACATATCTGCGCATATGTATATCTTAAGTACACTTAAGATGTATATGAAAGAGATGGATATAAAAATAACTGTCAGTAACCTCTCAATTTTAGAATAGATTTTTAGTTTTAAAATAGAATATTAAAATTAATGGAAGAAAGTACAAATACTCTCCAAAATGCCCCACTTAACACGCAAATTTCTTTTATAATTTCGTTTTCTGTAAGTTTAGACATTAAAAATAAAGAGTAAAACAATGATAAAGCAAAATTCCTGTACTTTACATACAAAAATCTAGCTTAATATATTCTTTTCTTTTTATATTTTCGTCGTTTTGTTGTAATTATAAACTTTTTTGTCTTCTCAACCATTGGGTAATAAAACATCTAATTTTTAGTAAATACGTTTCGGGGGAGCCATTGTACCTGCTTGAGTGTTTAGAAATATCACCGTTACTGTATATTTTGTTTAGCTTTAATGCCTTTGCGTCAATTTGGAGTATAACTTCTTGTATTATAGGTGTTCGTTATAGTTTTGCATAGGGGAATAACTGTGTCTCCAACGCTGGGCGAGTAGAAAAATTGGTGTACCCAAGTGAGTACAGCGGTTCATTGGGTATGTTTTTTTTTAGGTTTTTGCCCATAAAAAAATGGAATTTCCTACTATAAAAACGTCAAGTGTTTGCGGCAGACATTTCAATACCTTGAACTGTGCCCTGAATTATGTTGAAACTGGGGAAGATCGCCACGAATTTGAAATTGCTATTATACCCCCGAGCCCGCATTATAACACAGATGAAGAAGAAGGTGCCGAAAATATTGAAGTTGACCGTACACCATACGATATGCCAGGTGAAATGGAGGTATTTTTTTAGCGAAGATGATATTCCACTTGAACAATTAAAAAAATAAAAAAGTAAATAAGATTTCGAGGAAAGAAATGGTGGTGGCCGCTTTTTACCACAATGTTGAGGTATTTTGTGGCAGCGATAGCGTTAATCTTCATGACCAAGCTCTCAACAACTGTAGAATAAAATTAAGTGGAAAGAAATGGTGGTGGCGGCTTTTTACCACAATGTTGAGTTCTGTTGTGGTCAATGCGTGGAAGTTATATAAAACTGCAAACAAGTCCCAAATGGACCTGTTAGAATTTCAGCGTCATATTGTTTGCTACTATCTTTGAAATTATACGCAGACACTGCCAACTTCGAAACGCTCGCTGGCACTTGGTGTATTATTGGAAACCACTTCCCCAAGAAAATAAAAAACCCTTTACGATGCCGCGAATGCCATAGTAGAATTAGATGGATGTGTGAACAATGCGACGTTGCACTTTGCCTAGAAAGGGAGTGTTTTAAAATATAACACACTAAAAAATAAGCATATTAGTTAAGCCATTGTACCCGTTTGGGTACAGCTCCAAAACCACAATTCCTGATTTTTTTTATAATTTTTTTCTTTTTTTTGTTCCTTATGTATATTTTAACTAAATTAAATAAGTGAATTAAACAAGTTTTCGTTTTTAATTGCCTTCGTTTTTAATGGGTTAATCAAGAACAGTCCAAGTTTTTCTAAGTATTCATTGGCGCAAACGTCGGGTGGTGATATAAAATCACAATATTTACATTTCAATTACCTTGGATTTTAATGGTCTCATATTGTAGATATTACAATTACAGAAGCGTTTTTAACATTAGCATTGCTTGTTTGAATACTTGATCTTTGTATGTTAATGTTAAAACTGCTTGTGTAATTGTAAATTCTACAATATTGAACAAAAAAGAGTATATAATAAAAAAATGTTATAAAAAAAAATAAATAATTTGAAAAAGGTGGACCCCCCTCCCTCGAAACAATATTATTAAAAATTAAATATTATTATACTTATATGTTTTATTATCTCAATGACCGAAATTCCAAATAAAAACGAATAAAATTTATAACAAAAAGTTAGGTTTGTCTTTAAATATTATTCGGTTTTTACTGATAGAGAGCGTTGCTTTATTTTTTGTATAACGTATGTTAGTGCTGTACTTTACCGTTTGTCGCGTGATACTAGTCACATTGACGTAACTTCAGAAGCAAGTAGTGCGTGATTTTTAGTAAAGCTATTAGTTGTGGGTTAATTTTAAATGGAGTGCAGAAACGAACATTTTCGACATATTTTACTATTTTATTTCCGTAAAGGAAAGAAAGCTGCTGCGGCTCACAAAAAGATATGTGAAGTTTATGGTGCTAATTGCTTAACAGAGCACACGTGTCAGAATTGGTATAAAAAATTCCGTTTTGGAGATTTTTCCCTCAACGATGAGCAACGTTCTGGTCGGCCTACTGAAGTTGATGATGACCAAATCAAAGTCATAATTGAAGAGGATCGTCATATAACTGTTCGAGAGGTTGCGGAGAGGCTACATGTATCGCACACAACAATTGAAAAACATTTAAAATGTCTTGGGCTAGTTAAGAAGCTTGATATTTGGGTACCTCACGTATTGAAAGAAATTCATTTAACACAAAGAATCGACTTTCGCGATATGCACCTTAGACGAAATGAAACCGACCCTTTCTTAAAAAGAATCATCACTAGTGATGAAAAATGGGTCCTGTACAGTAACATAGTTCAAAAACGATCATGGAGCAAACACGATAAACCAGCTCAAACCACATCGAAAGCTAAATTGCATCCAAAAAAGATCATACTGTCAGTTTGGTGGGATTACAAAGGTGTTGTGTTTTTTGAGCTGCTTCCAAGGAACCAAACGATCAATTCTGATGTTTGCTGTCAACAATTAATAAAACTGGATGAAGCAATCAAAGAAAAACGGGCAGAATTGTCAAATCGGAAAGGTGTAGTTTTCCACCAAGATAATGCAAGGCCTCACACATCTTTGGCAACTCGTGGGAAACTATTGGAGCTTGGCTGGGAAGTGATGCCACATCCCCCATACAGCCCTGATCTAGCACCATCTGATTACCATTTTCTTCAAAGTTTGCAGAATTCTTTGAATGGTAAAACTTTCACAAATGACGATTACCTTCACTCGCACCTGATTCAATTTTTTGCTGATGAGGACCAGAAATTTTATGAGCGCGGAATCATGCAGCTGAAAGAAAGACGGCAAAAGGTCATTGAGCAAAATGGAAAATATATAATTGATTAAAAACTATTCTTTGTTTAAAAAAAAAGTGTTTTATTTTATACTACAAAACCGAAAATACTTAGTTGCCAACCCAATACATTTAATTTTATTCGCATTTTTTGCAGCATATACCTACATTAAATATATTAAAAAGCAAAGCTTACTTCCTATATGGCGGAATTGAAAGCAATGAATTAACATTAAATTAATATTCTAAAGAAAATAAATTAAAATTTAACTGACAATTCTAAGCAATTTATGCGAATAAAAATATTTTTTAATGGTTAAATATAGACAAGGTTATTTTACGATCCTTTCAGTTTACAATTATATATGTGTTTATACACACGTAGCATATTTATGCTACACATGAATTGAATCTCAAAAACAAAAAGTAAGCGAATAAACTATTTTTTTTCGTGCATTAGTTGGTATTATGTACATTAATTATTAATTGTTTGCATGAATATTTTCAAGTTATATTCAACATGTTTATGGATTCTTAAAGTAAACGTCAAGTACACGCAGATGTTATATAACTACGAATATAACATTAGATAAATATTTTCGTGAAAATTATTACATTAGAAACATATTACCGAATCAGTCCCTCATTAATATTTTAATTACATGCGAGGGTGGTCTGAAAAGTTTCCGACCTCAATGTGAAGATCGCCGCACTCATCAATAAAAGCTAGGGAATGTAGTTGTGTATTTATTGTCAGATACTCACCAAAGTTTCAGCCATTTTGGACGTGCAGTTGTTATTTGACAGTAGTTCGAGTGAGTCGATGTGAGTGTCGAGTATCGAGCTGTCATTACATATTTGCTTAGGCAATACGCCTACGCAAATCATAGATGAGTTTAACTCTGTGTACGGGGACCATCATTTACCACAGTGGAATTTTGGGCAGCTGAATTTAAACGTGACTCTAAGAGCTTGGGAAACAATGAATATTTGGGACGTCCAAAAACTGCAATTACTGACGATAACATCGCTAAAGTTCACCAATTGGTGCTAATCGACCGTCGAATGAACACGAAAGAGATAGCAAAGGCTATGAATATGTCCAAAGAACGTGTTTGTCACATATTAAATCAAGATTTAGGCATGAGCAAGCTGTCCGCGCGTTAGGTGCCGCGTTTGCTAACGTTAGACGAAAAACGTGTTCGAATGAACATTTCCAATGCTCTGCTCTGTTGACGCAGTTTAGTTGCAATAAATCCGAGTTTTGGCGCCGATTAATTACTGTAGATGAAACTTGGATACACCATTATACGCCCGAAATAGAAAGACAGTCAAGACAGTGGACTGCAAAGACACAACCGGCTCCAGAAGAAGCAAAAACTGTTTTTTCCGCTGGGAATGTGATGGCGACTGCTTTTTTTTGGGGGGGATAGTTATGGAATTATCTTAATCGATTATCTTCAAAAAGGATACACTATTACAGGAGCATTCTACGCATCATTACTTGATAAGCTGAAGGCAGAAATTGTTGGAAAATGGCCACGTTTGCAGAAAAAGAAAATCCTGTTTCACCAAGACAGCGCGCCGTCTCAAACCAGATCTATCCCCAAGCGACTTCTTTTTGTTCCCTCATCTAAAAACTGTGCTCGGAGAAGAGAGACTTTCGTCAAATGAGGAGCCAATCACCATCGTTAACAATTATTTTGCAGAGAAAAACTCAGAGTACTATTTGAACGGGTTAAATAGATAGGAGCATCGCTGGGAAAAGTGTGTAAAGTTACAAGGAGACCATGTAGAAAAATAAACATAAGTTTTAAGAAAAAAATGTCTTGTATCTTTGTTACATAGGTTGCAAACTTTTCAGACTACCTTCGTATGCATGTTAGTTGCAGTTTTATATCAGGTTGTTACAAATGTAATGTCCGTTTTTTCCTTCAGTCTGAACTGAATCGCACCTGTGTGAAGACGTGTACGTTTTTGGTGAAAGTTATTATTGTATTTGTAGAAAAGGTATTTATTTTGAAGTGTGTACCTGTTCCATTTCTTGGAAAGAATAATACACCTGTCCTTGTCTCGCCTACGGAAATGCTATCGGCAAGAGATATTCGAGCAATTTACCTCTTTCAATTGAAAAAGGGATTAAATGCAGCTGCCGCAACGCGAGAAATTAATCAGACGTTCGGTGAAACCACGTGTAATGAACGTACATTACGGCGATGGTTTAAAAAATTCAGCGAGGGAAATTTTGATTTGGAAAATGAGCCTCGCGGATATGCGGGTAGCACTGTTAATGACGTCGAGCTGTGTGTAGAAGTTAAAAGTAATCCGTCGACAACAGTGCGTAGCCTTGCAGAAATATTTCAAGTGTCCATTGCCACCATTAGTCGTCACCTTTCTTCGATTGGCAAAGTGAAGAAACTCGATCGATGGGTGCCGTACCAATTAACGGAAGCCAATAAGCTGCGTCGATTAGAGGTGGCTATCTCTTTGGCTAATCGACAGAATGTTGAACCGTTTCTTTATCAAGTGGTAACGTGTGACGAAAAGTGGATACTTTATGATAATCGGAGACGGTCAGGACAATGGTTAGATCGAGGTGAAGCACCAAGACAGCATGCACGAGCATCACTTCACCCGCGAAAGATTATGGTGACTGTATGGTGGACCAGTGAGGGTATTATTCACTATTCATTTTTGCAACTTGGTGAAACCATCACGGCTGCGTCCTATTGTGATGAACTGGAAACTATGTATGAAAAATTGAGCCGCTTGCAGCCCTCACTAGTCAATAGACATGGACCCATACTTCTTTATGATAATGCAAGACCTCATGTTGCACGACAGACAATCTAAATACTTTCGGAATTTGGTTACGAAATTCTCCCTCACCCACCTTGTTCACCTGACCTTTCGCCAACTGATTTTCATTTTTTCCGAAGTTTAAACAATCACTTAAAAAATAGGGACTTCCCTGACCGGGAGTCTGTAATAGCAGTGTTTGAGCAATATGTGAGCCTTCAAAACCTAGATTTCTTTTCAAAATCGGACATTTCATATGTAACAACCTGATATATTCATTTCAAAGCAAAAACAATAAATCTAAGCAAGAATAATAAATTAAAATAATGAAAAGGAGCATAGCATTGCTCCAGTGTATTGCATGTCTAGAAACACAGCGGAACAAAATCCGCCCTCTTCTAAGTCAGAATTGATCTGAAGCTCTACTCATGCACTTGTTCTATGAATTTTAAAATTCATATACTCTGCAAACTGCTCTACTAAACACACAAATTTTTGTTTAAAAGCGTTAAAGTTGCAATATAAAAATATTTACGTGTCCTATATTATTTATTTATTTTATTATTATTTTTTCAAATATCCTCTAATTGTTTGGAGCAGCGTAAATTAAAAAGTGTAGTTTACTTCCTATATGGCGGAATTGAAAGCAATAAATTAACATTAAATTAATTATCCAAAGAGAATAAATTAAAATTTAACGAACAATTCAAAGCAATTTATGCGAATAAAAATATTTTTTAATGGTTAAATTTAGACAAGGTTATTTTACGATCCTTTCAGTTTACAATTATACAATATATGTGTTTATACATACATAGCATATTTATGTTACACACGAATTGAATCCCGAAAACAAAACGTAAGCGAATAAACTATTTTTTTAGTGCATTATTTGGTAATATATACATTAGTTATTAATTGTTCGCGTTAATATTTTCCAATAATATTCAACATGTTTATGTATTATTAAGGTAAACATCAAGTACTAGCAGATGTTATATTGTATAACTCCAAATACAACATTAGACAAATATTTTCGAGAAAGCTATTACATTAGAAACATATAACCAAACCAGTACCTTATTAATATTGTAGTTACATATGTATGTCAGTTTCGGTTTTATAAATTAATATCAAAGTAAAAATAATAAATCTAAGCAAAAATAATAAATTAAAATTATAAAAAGAAGCATAGCATTGCTCCAGTGCACTGTAGAGGTTAAGTGCGCCACCATTTACTGCTTGCTTTTCAGTTATAACGACCTACTTTTTCACTTCTTTATGATCACCTACACCGCAATCACATATTCATAACATTTTCAATCTAAATCGATCTTGCCAATAAATGCAGCGATACAAGGAACAAATAGAATTATAATTACGATTTACCTCTAATGTGAACAAAAAGTCATTAATATCTTTTTAATATTTCAGCAATTACTTAAAGTACGTTTTTCGCCATTTTTCCAGATGGTTCGTCATTAATAATTTTTCGTAATATAAATTTAATCCATCTGCAGTACGTAATAATGACATGTATCTTTTATTTCCGTAATAGTTTGCTAAATACTCATTTACGAAGATGACAAGCTCGTCGTTAGACGAAAATTTCTTTTCACTTAGTGCTGTTTTCAATTTTGGAAAAAGGTGGAAGTCGGAAGGGACTAGATCCGGCGAATAAGGCGCATGCTGTACTAATTGGAAATGCAACTCGTGGATTTTGGACATCGCAACTGTGCTGGTATGCGAGGGAGCGTTGTCTTGGTGAAACAGAATCGTTTTCTTTGCCATTCCTGGCCGTTTAGCACGAATCTCAACATTTAATTTTTGTAGAAGTTCTACATAATATTATCCGTTTATTATGGCACCTTTCTGAAGGTAATCAATGAGTAAAATTGCCATTTGACTCCCAAAAAATTGATGCCATCACCTTGTTTGCCGATAAAGTGGTTTTCGCTTTCTCTGGAGGTGCAGAACCACGTTCTAACCATTGTTTCGGGTGTACTGTAGTGTATCCAAGTTTCATCGCAAGTAACAAATCGCGTACAAAAATCAACCGGATTCCACTTATAAAGGTCCAAACACTCATTGGAAATGTGCAAACGAGTGAATTTTTGATCAGTCGTAAGCAATCGCGGCACCCGTGTTGCCGAAAGCTTGGAAAAGCCCAATTCTTTCGTTAAAATGTGGTGTACGCGTTCTGTTGAAATGTTTACCATGTCTGCTATCTCTCTCACTTTGAGTCGTCGATCTTGCGTAATAATATTATGGATTTTTATAATCATTTCCTTAGTAGAAGTCACGATTTTTGGTGATCCAGAGCGCGCTTCATTAACACATCTTGTTCTACCACGCTTAAATTCATTTACCCATCTACTTATTGTGGCGGATGATGGAGCAGATTCACCTAATGTTTCCCGTAACTCATCTTTTATTTCGGTAGCTTTCATGCCCTTAATTACGAAGTATTTAGTCACCGCACGATACTCTGCTTTTTTTATTTTAACAAAACGACGTGTTGCTTCTTTTTCAATCAGCTGTCAAAAATAAACTAATCAACCGATTTATCTAAATATCGGAATGTAAACATATAAATAGGCAACCTAAATTACAGTGCATTTGTTTTACCAGTTAGAGCGCGACCTATGTGTCATTCTCACTACTTGTCAAACTATTCTCGTATAGCATATAGCCGAGTCAGAGGCAGGCGAGATCTTGGCTCCGTGAATTATCCCATTTTAGGGGCTTTACGAGCAAATTAAAAAATAAAAAAACGTCAAACGTGAGAAGACAAGAGTGAGAACATCAGAGGGAATAAGGGTGAGAAGGATCTATAAAACTATCCTAACTAAGAAATAATTCTAAACAGTAAAATCTTAGAAAAATTAACAGATTTAAAAGATATTTCAAAACGCATTGTAATTTTGAAAAATAAATATCTACAGAGTAGCTTACTTCTTATACGGCGGAATAAACAGTAATAAATAAATATTAGATTAATAATCCAAGGAAAATCAATTAAAATTTAATAAACAATTCAGAGCAATTTATGCAAATAAAAATATTTTCTCTGTCGAAATTTAAACAAGGTTATTTTTAACTGCGCTCTCCAGAATCCCATTGGACAATAACTCAAAAACAAAAGTTAATGAGTAAAACGATTTTTTTTCGTGCGTTATTTGGTATTATGTACATTAATTATTAATTGTTTGCATGAATATTTTCAAATTATGTTCAACATGTTTATGTATTCTTAAGGTATACGTCAAGTACACACACAAATGTTATGTAACTACAAATATAGCATTAGACAAATATTTTCGTAGAAACTATTGCATTAGAAATATATTACCGAACCACAACCTTATTAGTATTTTAATTACATTTGTTAATTGTATTTTCGTAAATTAATACCGAAGGAAAAAAATAAATCTAAGCGAAGATAATAAATTAAACATTTTAAGCACGCTTTATTGATTTTGTTCAATTTGAATTGCAAAGTTTGTATTATATTTCGATTACGTACATATCAAAGTTCATTCTTATTAAATTGAATTTCGTTTTATTCCGTTGATTGATAATCAAATATAACTCCGAAGTAGCTCAGCTCTCCTCTCCCACTTCTTCTAATATTTATATTATGCTCTAAAGAAAATTATTTAATTATTTTACCTTACATTACACAAGGTGGAAGAGGTACAGCATTTACTTGGACGCCAAGGTCACCAGACTTAAATCTCCTAGATTATTTTTTATGAGGAAGGGGGAAAGATTTGGTTCATGCAGAACAACTTGGAAAGAGAATAACTTGTTGCTAAACTTACTGATGCCGCCGAAACTATGCGTGCTGCTCCTGAGACTGTTAGCAGAGTATTCTAAGAAAAGTTTGACTATGTCATAGTCATAGTCATTTATTTAATTTTCAGTGGACTAACAATACAATCTTTTAAATTATAAAGTCTCTACACGAAAATAAATCAGAAACAGTAACAAAGCATTTCTAGATCTACTGTATCATTAAATAGTTGTAATATTCCTCTAATAAGTATAGCTCTATACTGCAAAGTAATTTATACAATTTACCTTTCATTGCATTGTAATTTTCCAAAGATTTTATTTCCCTGAGCAATTCGTTAAATAATTTCATGTAAGAGTAGTATGCTCCACGCTGATATAACGGCAGTTTATGGCGAGCATATAAATATTTTAGGCCGTGCCTGGTATTGTTACAGTTCTGGATTCAAAAATTTCTAGATGAGCCCAGACAAATTTAATACATTCATAATGGGTGTCCTAAAATTTACGCAAGATTTGAATTTGTCGCCATTTGTGCACTAAAGTGTTGCCAACCCTAAAAAAAACAATTCGACAGCTGACAGTTTAGGGTTAGAGTGTTACACGATAGAACAACGTGTCTTCATTATTGAACAATATTTAAAAATAATAAAAGGTTGGCGGCCGCAGTTCGAAAGTTTCATACAAAATATGGTCGGAATATTGTTTTCACTTCGTCAACTGTCAATGTCAAAACAAGCCGTTCAAATGTCAATATTGAAGCAGTGCGTGAGAGTGTCGGTTACAATCTAGGAATTGCAAATTTCAAGAAGCTCTCTACGGCGTATACTCACTAAAGATCTGTGTCTCTATGCTTACAAAATTCAATTAACACAACAACTGAAGCTTAATGGCCATGCACAGTGAAGAGAGTTCGTTGAATGGATTATTGAACATCAACAAATGGATGCTGATTTTTCGAGCTAAATCATCCTAAGCGATGAAGCACATTTTCACCTTGATGGCTTTGTTAATCGCCAAAATTGCCGTTTTCGGCGTTCTGAGAACCTACATGTGATTGTCGAAAAACAAATGCATCCACAACGTGTCACTGTTTGGTGTGGATTTTGGGCTGGAGGCATAATTGGTCCATACCTTTTTGAAAATGAGGCTGGTCAAGCAGTGACTGTTACTGGTGCTCGATATCGCGACATAATAACACAGTTCTTTCTGCCGAAATTGGATGATATTGATGTAGCCAATATATGGTTTCAACAAGACACATGCCATACAGCCCGTGAAACAATTAAATTACTGCATGAGACACTTCCAGGTCGTGTACTCTCTCGTTTCGGTGATCAGAAATATCCCCCTACACCGTGTGATTTAACACTACTTGATTTCTTTTTATGGGATTATTTGAAATCACAGGTCTATCTCAACAAGCTCACAACCACCAGTTCATTAAAGAAGGAGATTCAACGCTGCATCAACGAAATTCAACCACATTTGTGCATAATGGTCATGGAAAATTTTGACAAACGAGTGCATATGTGCATGCAAAGCCGTGGAGGCCATTTACCTGATGTGTTATTCCATAAATAACCCTATCCTATGTACTTTATGATTCTATAAAAAATAACAATCAAAAGACTAAACTGTGTTTTCTATTTAATTCAAATATTGCGTTAATTTTGGGACATCTTTTATATATACACTGCTACAGTTGTTAGCATATTTTCTCGTTTGAAAGCACCCCTGCAGCTATCTCTGTGTCTCTGTTCTTGCTTTAGAACTACAAAGGCAGATTTTAAATTACTGAAAAGAACTTCCTAAAAAATTACTCCATATTGACTATAAAAATTTGAATAATAAAATATTTATACAGCAACTGGGTGTACATTTTGAACAACCAAGTAAAACGACTTCTTTTTAAACGATTTTAAATAATATATTTTTTGCAGCGGTACATATGTATATACCTGCATTATCTAAAACTGCAAATGCTTGTAGCTGAGTTACGATAGAATTTTTGGGCATATGTTCATTAGACATTTTCAACTGGTAATAGCTTCAATAACGAATCCTTAACCTGTGGCATTCGTATCATGAGACATCTGGTACATTTCTCTTTAAAATTTCTTACTACTTCCAAACATTACGAGATAATATTCCTAATAAATGGAACTTTTGCTTAAATCTCGTTAAATATGTGTGCGTTTTAAGGTGTTGTTGAATAAATATCTATTTAAATAGATTAATTGAACAATCCTACCAGTAACCAACGACAGAAATTGATGAGAAGCGAACGCGTGCAAGTACATATTTCTGATGCTTCCATCATGTTGGTGACGCGAAATTGCCTCGAATTGCCTAAAGGTGGATTGTTAGTTGCAACGGGTATAAATAAATCTAAAAATCGTTTTCCTATTTTAGAATATAATTTAAGTATAAGCTAAATATGTTATTTGCAACATTAGTATTTCGCCAAATGACACTATGGATTGTAAATGACATATTAAGAGCAAACGCTACGTGTTGAATGCAAAATATGAAATATCATATTATAAATTTGTATTTGATGTTATTAATGCATTAAATGCGTGCAATATTCCTAAACATGTGGTATACAATGAGAGCTTTAGTTAATTTTGGAGAAAATTTATTCCACATTGTCGATTACCAACCAGAAGACAATATAATTTTCCGCGGGTGAAAGACAATTACGAAAGAAAATTAAAAAATATGAATCGGTCGATGAAACTACAGCCGCTAAAAAAATTATGTTGTGAATAAATTAAGGCGTATTTTAGAAAGCTGAAGCTTCGCTGGCTTCTCCTGTATTCAGTTAAATATTACAAAAAAGCAAACACGGAATATATAGTGCAAACTATAAAAGATACTATTGGAAAATTTTGTGTATTGCCAACTCAAGTAGTAATGTTGGTTGCAGATGTCAGTTCAAACATGATTAAAGCTGGCAAAATGCTAAAACTATCTTTTCCTAAAATACTTCACGTAACATGCTCCGTGTAATTTATCTGGTAACAGAGTATTTGAAAACAGCTATCTAAAAGTAGATAAATTCTATAAAACAAGTTTTTATTAAATCTCCCAAACGCATTCGAGAATTTAAAAATCCTTGTCCGGGCATTCCTCTGCCACCACAGCCAATATTTACAGATAGAAAACATGGCGTCGAGTAGAATATACTACAACAAACAGTTTCACATTGTTAATCCTTGTATTTTGAAATTAAATTCACAAGAATCTCAAGCAATTTAAGTAAGCTAGCAATTATTTAGATATATCTAAATCCATGTCTGTAACCAGGGATTTTAAATATTGAATTTTATACCTTTTTGGGATATATTATTATATCAGGTTTATAGTATAAAACTATACTACCAAGTCCTTCGACGTTCAGCTCTAAATTAATGGCGTACGCAAAGAGACCTAAAATCTCAACAAAATAATTTTGCATTTTCAATTACACAACTTTTCGCGAAACCAATAATTATCAATAAATAAGCATATTTTCTTCGTACAGGTGGCCAAGGAACATGGCGCCAGTACCTGACACTCCCGAACATACTGAAGGAATTTAATCCACACCTAACTGGATACTCAACTGGGACTGGTGAATTTCTATCTTGGCATGCGCATATGAACGTAGCCTTTCCAGTATCGGCGGATGCGGATGCATTGAGGCAAGCAAAGATTTTAGTCAAGAAAATGAGAGAAGATCCCAGCATTAATATAAATGAAGACTGGAAAATGATCACCGTGTTCTTTGGTGCTAACGACTTATGTTCTGGTCAATGCTACGATAAGAAGAAAGCGTCCCCTATTAGCCATGCTACCAAGTTAATGACAGCTTTGGATTATCTTCAGATGAATTTGCCAAAAACTTTCGTCAATTTGATTCCAGTATTAGGTAAGTTTAAGAGTTTTGTTTGTATAAAATGATTAAATTTTTATAGAAACAAAAATATCATTTGGTGCATCCAATTTTCAATAAATATTTCATTATTTTTTATATAAATGTCGATGTTTAAATTAACTTTTGTCTATCCATGAGCCTGATTCTAAATTCACTACGAAAACTTTTTGAGCATTTTTAGCTCTACCCTCCCACAACAAATGAGAGGATGGGAGTAAGAAGTTAAGATATGGAATGATTTTTTCACACAAGTATTTGATTTTCCAATGCCTTCGTCTTTTACCTCAATACACTTAATACAACGCTTTTCTAATTTTACTATCCCTTCCGAGTAATACGATCTGTGCAACCCTTCAAAGATACTTGTGAATCGATTATCTCCTTCTTAGGTTCTTTCCTTTAAAATATTTTTTTCAGGGTTACAAACGAGATATAGTTACTAGGGGCCAAATCAGGAGAATATGGTGGATGTAGAAGAAATTAAGGTTGAATTTCTTTCTTCCGAAATATTTTTTCCAAGGTTAGAAACAAGATATAGTTGCTAACGGCCAAATCTGGAGAATATGGTGGATGTAGAAACAATTCTAAGTCTAATTCACGGATTTTAATACACGTATGCACCCTTTCATTGTCTTGATGGAAGACAACTCTTTTCTTCTTTTAATGTTGTTGTTTTATTTTGGGAAACATCGTCGAAGCTGTGCAATAAGTCGTGATAATATTTTCCGTACATTTTTTTTTTCATTTTCAAGACAATCGTGGATCAAGCAACAATTCAACGAACATGCTGTGCAACCATCTTATAATCAACTCCTGCTTCGTTCGGAAACTGATTAATAAATTGCAAATGACATAAACAAATATGTTAGAGTAGTCTCAAGCTCAGTTGACATTCTGCTGACCACTACGAAAATACGCTTCGAGAATAAATTTATAATGTTCTAATGACAGAACCATATTGCAGTGCTACAATATACCTTAACCTAAAGATAAAAAATAAACATATTATCTTTTAATTCACTGTTAGGGGGAAAATGTACTTACAAAATTATAGAAGCTTGTTTCTTACTTTCAAAGCTATGAATAACAAGAAACTTGCGAAATACATTGCACGAACGTCGATGATAAAATCGCTGTCAAAATTTCAGTTGTCAAGAATCTCGGGCAATCATTTTTGGTACTGGAAATTAGTTTTGATAACATTTGGTTAAAAGATCGTGACGTCACCATCAGTGATTCTGAATCAATCTGTATATAACGTTATTGTATCTGGGTTAGTGAGTTTATAATTATGAAATATTTTATGGTTGATAAATTCAGAAGAATTTTTTATATAGTATTCATTCTTCCCCAAAGTTTGCGAAATAGAGTTTGATATTAGAGACTTTTTTGAACTGCATTTTATTAGTAGACGTTTCACAATATTTGCAGACAACATAACTAATTATTCCTTAATTTTTATTATAAAATATCGGCACAGGAGGGTGAAACATCAGTTATAATTTTTTTTACAATTATTACAATAGATAGGTGTTCATAAATTCTATGGGCCCAATCCAAATTTGTTCGAAAACAAACCAGTCACTCAACAATGATTTAGTCTAAGTAAAAATATTGTCGATCCAATTACCATTGCTTTTTCAATCTGTAACATTTCTTTTTCAAATTATTAAAGTGTAGTTAACTTCGTACTCTATTTTTTACATGCAAATATTGCAATTTACATTAATGTTATGTAAATTAACTTAATAATATACCAAATTAGTGCACGTGTATCGCATTTCGCTTTTTTCTCGACATTTACGATCGAAATTACTTAATTTAAGTAATATCAATAATTTTGCAATACAAGATCATAATTGCAATGATCATCGTTTATTGGTAGCTATAACATCATAATTGGTAGACAAATCACGTTATTACGCACGGGCGAACACTAAATATTGTAAATTGTAATTGCAGATGTCACTGCAAGCGTCAGAATAAAGAGATCATTTATCTGCAGGTTGATGCATCGTCTCTACTGCGCATGCTTTCATCGAAATGAAAACGCGATGAATATTTTGATGAATATGGCCAGAGAATACCAAAGAGCAGAAGAAACCTTAGTAAGTATCGGTTTATACTTTACTGTTCATTAAAGTAGCATTCAAAAAATGCTGCAAATAAAATGCCTAGTTTAATAGCTTAAGAGACAAGACAGTTTTCTTATTTTTATTTAACCTTTGTAGCGTTAACAATGTGTATAAATGAGTTATTAATCAATTATTATAAAATGCTATAATATTAACAATTCTAAATATTAAAATGTCAAAAATATATGACAACGAAATACGGCTTTGACATACATTAATAATAAAATAATTCGAGCTACAGACTCAGGCAATGTTACAGTTCCCACTTTGCTGAATTATAACAAAGTTTTTAACACAGTGCACCACAGTTTACTATTACCAACACTGGGTGTTGATATGTCGGAACCAGCAGTGGAATGCTGCAGATCATATCTTAAGGGAGAAAGCCGAAGGTACTCATCGAAGATATGCAATCTGAACCACTGACAGTAACATATGGGGGTGCCTCAAGAAGTTAGTCTTAGTCCCATATTATTCAATATTTATACTTTTAAATTACCCTCAACACCGAAACACTTTTTATCTTTTGGACCCATTGATATTTTAACAAGCGGAATTTTGTGTCGATAAAGATCTACCAAGTTTGTGTCAGTACAGTGAACAATACATGCACCGTATAACATCTGGCCTTAAAGTAAAACGAAATTTTGTAGCTTCGAACATCAATATACATATTGAAAATCAAAAACTTTCGCGAAAACATCACGTCGTTAATATAAAAGAGCAATAATTTCATAAAAATCCATCTACATCTATTCGATATTGATGTTAAATTTTAACTCTGTAATTCTTTTGTGTTGTCACACTTTGATTAAAGTGAGGCGATGTTATTCATGCTGCTTTACAAAAACTCAGGTTAGGCGCATAGAGATGGTGCAGAATTATAGACAGAAAAGCTAGATTATTGTCTAAACAACCTTTTCACCATTTAAAAAAAATTTGAATAGTGTTTTTAAAGATTACGCATGCGCGTACTTTTTTTTAGGATAGTGTAAAACTGGAACACAATTTCTCAAAAATTATGCGAAACGAATATACGTGTACGGAATTTGTTTCGCGTGGGTTTTTGCCGTAGTTTCTAGATGCTACACTGTTCAATTATCTGCTGATAATAACAACGAAATACGCATCCAGAATACGAAAATTAATGTGGAAAGGGGATACATATCAACCTTAAGTGATTGAGGTTTATTTTTTTAAATTTTTTTGACTTGCTCTTGTAAGCTTTTAATAACACGTATTCTGCTAAAACCCACGCACTACAGTATTGGCAAGCAATTTTATGGACTAAAATGCTGTGTCGCCCTTCGAAAGATCTTTTATTGAGGAAACTTTCCTTAACTCTCCGTATTACACGGCATGATTACTACCGGGTGGAGTTCCAGCGATTGCGTGGGTTGGTTAGAAGGGATATTGGTTTGGCCTATGAGTCGTACCTTCGCAGGACGGAGTGTAGCCTGATCGAGGATCCACAATCCTTTTGGCAGTTTATTCGAATCAGACAGGGTGTTCCCAGAATACCTGGCAAACTTCATGATACTGCTAATGAGTATACTCACCCAGAGGATATTGTTAACGTATTCGCTATGGCCTTTTCTGGAACTTTCCTGCCTGCATCTGCTGATTCTGCACTGCCTGATTTGGTGTCTGGTCTTCCTCCTCTGAGTATATTATCTTTCTCTCCGGCTGAGGTTGCCCAGAGTATTAAAAGGTTAAAAAATAAGTGGACCGCTGGGGAAGATGGCATTCCCTGTTTTCTGGTGAGGGACTGTGCCCATGTTTTGGCCGTTCCATTGTGCAAAATTTTTAGTCAGGCCATCCGCGAGTCCGTGTTTCCGGATGTCTGGAAGGTCGCTAGGATATCACCTGTATTCAAGAGGGGGGACAAGTCTGATGTCCGGAATTATAGACCTGTCGCAGTGATCTCCACTTTTGCTAAAATATTTGAAATGCTGCTCTATAGGCGTGTGTCTGCTGGCACCAGACCACATCTGTCCATCGCACAGCATGGCTTTATGATTCAACGGTCTACTACAACTAACTTGGCCATTATATCCCAGGAGATCGCTCAATCTCTCGATGCTGGTAGTCAATTGGACGTCATTTATACGGACTTTTCCCGTGCGTTTGACTTAATTGATCATCGACTTCTGCTGTGTAGACTGAGTTCCTTTGTTATGGGTGGATCGCTGTTGAAGCTGTTCCAATCGTATTTGAGCAATAGAATGAATTATGTTTATTACAATGGGTTTAAGTCTCGATTCTTTCATTCTTCCTCCGGTGTTCCACAAGGGTCTAACCTTGGACCACTTTTGTTTAATATTTTTGTGGATGACTTGATTAGGTCTATCGACTGCCCGGTCTTGGCTTACGCCGATGATATTAAAATCTTTCATCGAATTGACTCGCTGTCCGACGTTGATTTGTTGCAGGCCAATGTCAGCAAAATCTATAACTGGTCCTTGTGTAACCGCTAAAGTTTAAATATTGAGAAGTGTTTCCTAGTGTCTTACTCTAGAAGGATTTCTAGAATAGAATCCTGTTACTCAATTGGCGGCGTTACAATTTCTCGTAAGTCCTCGATCAGAGATCTTGGGGTAATATTTGACGAGAAATTTACTTTCTCCGATCATGTTCTTGGTGTGACGGCTGCGGCTTCCAGATCTCTCGGTTTTATAATTCGAACATGCCGATACTTTCATAATATGGACACTTTGAAGACTCTTTTCTTTGCTCATGTTATTTCCAAACTGGAATATGCATCTATAGTCTGGTACCCCATCTACAAATCTCAAACTAGCCTCCTGGAACAGATACAATGCAAATTTCTGAAATACCTCTCATTTAAATGTGATGGTCGATATCCTGCCCGTGGAGTGAATTACAACGAGTTGTTGGAGCGACATGATATCGTATCGCTGTCTGATAGGAGAAAAACTCTTAGCGCTTCATTTATGCAGAGTGTCGTTACTGGGAGTGTTAATGCGCCGGATTTACTGTCGCGTGTTTATTTCATTGTTCCACGCCTGGGATCTAGGACAAATCAACTAATTTATGTCCCTACGGCAAGGACCAATATTTTGCTGAAGGCCCCTTTGGTTCATTCGGCGGTGAATTTCAACAATCTGCAGTACGATTTGCTGTGACCACTATTTGTATGAATATATTTTGTTTTAAGATACATATTTCATTTTCACAATGTAACTATGGTTTAATTTTTTTTTTTTGTATTTCCTTGTTTGTTACCCGTTTTGGAGTAATAATCTCTGTTGGGTAACTTAATAAATATTATTATTATTATTATTATTATTATTATTATTATTATTATTATTATTATTATTATTACTAACTAGTTCCAGCCCTAGGAAGTCAAGGATATCCTTCAGGTAGGAACTACGGATAATCTTTAGCTGGAGGAAGAATTAGAACAAATATTTTTCTTGGTGAAATATTGATAGTTATTTTTACCTTTAGAATTAATACCAAAACTTTCTAAACTCACTATGTATACTTATATGACTAATACTGAAAAGAGTCCGATAAATTCTATTGATATCCAGAATAAGAAAGTCATTAAAAAATGCATAAATGTGTTTGCCCTGGCAAGCACTATAAGCCATATTTTTCTTTGGGGTCTAGATAACCACACAAAAATATTTTTTTGTTATTTAAAATTCTTTCAAATTGGTTTATAATGTGCTAATAAATACATCCACTTAGAACGTCACGTGTAGCACGTAGTACTAAGGGCACATCGTTCATAATTTGCATCTTTAACTTCACTAACGACAACCCAGTGTTTTCCAATTTTTCTATTGAGTCAAATAAACTTTTATAATTCTCGTAAATTTGTTTTAAATCGGTTTCAATGGAAGTATTATCAAATATTTTCTGGTTTCCCTTAATTGCTGCAGCTTCGTTAGGTTTGAATCGAAGAACTACAGATTTTATTTGTTGAAAATTCTCGAAATAATAGAAAGGAGTTTTCAATCATGTTCCCCAGCGTGTGAGAACTGGCTCTGTTGACTTAAGAATACCGGAGCACCGTCTGTGGAATTCTCGAATTCGTTTGGAAGATTTCAAAAACACTCTTTTGGTATTTGAAATTAATCCATCCACTTCTGGATAACACTGAAATACTTTATGTTGCAAGGTGTAAAGCACGAACTTTACACGTCACATGTAAAAGTCCCTGACACTTGCCCTAAGAGAACGACTTATACTATACATTATCGCTGCACCATCGTTCACAAAGAGCAGAAATTGCTCAAGTGAAAGTTGAATTTTTTTAACGTATCCAACATTATCTTCTCAATTGCTTCGCACTTTTTCAATCTTTTGCTAGCTAATACAATGGGAAATGTCGTTTTAACAGGGTCGAGAACACGCACTATAATATTCAAAATAGAATGTTTTTCCGATCTGTAATTTCATCGACACATAACCACAGCTGCTTATCTTTTACTACAGCTTTGATCATGTTTTGAATGTCGTTATTCACAGTCGACATATGGTTCTGTAACGCTCTTCGGAATGATAGTGTCCAGTTGGGATTGTATTTATTTCAGAAGTCGTGAAACGGTTATTTATCGAATAGATGAAGTCTTAAATCACAGGTGATTATCGTGAACGGTAAATCACATTATTTTTCTTATTTTTGCGTTATATATTCTTCATATAATTTGTATAGTCGCATTTGTCCCAGCACATTATCGATTTATCGCAAACATTACAGCATAGTTAGCACCATTACAATATCAAAATTGGAGGAAATTCATCAATAAACTTTCGCACTGCGACTACCAAAGATCTTATTTTTGCCCCACGCATATCCGTCATACTTAATAAATTATACGTTCGCCTTATACAAAGATCCGCTCTGTACTAATTTATAATTCTATACCTCATCTGTTTTATTACATTACACTGAAGAGGCGCTACGCCTAAGTACGAAGTACTGGCCTGCGGGAAGACATCCCAACTCTGATATTGAATAATGCACTTTTTCATTTACACTCTTTATTTGCTTTTTTATGCTACACCTCCTTGTCGTTACAAATTATGTCAAATTACTTATGATGACTTACATGATTATTTTTTTATTCTGAGAACTTTTAACGTTAAAATCTATTGCTAAAGATATCTCGAAGTTATGTAAATTACAAAGAGGTAGTAAGAAGTTTGTAACGTCGCCACTGAGTTTATTAATCAATATAACCGCTGGTATTTTCTAATTTCGCTTTATCTCAATGCGTCTTACAAACTTACAAAATCATTTCGATAGAACGTTCATGAATTACGATATGTTTAGAAAATTATGACAGAGCAATAGATTATATTTTCTAATTTATAAAAACACTGCGCAATTATATGCTAGTTTAATGTTTAAGACTATTGAGCAAGTTGTCGATTTTTTTGTGTATAAATATTTAATATACTTTCATATTTTACTGATAAAATACTAATCAATGTTAATATTTGACCTTTCACTATCAGTATATATTAACATGTAGACATTTCTGAAACTGACGAATTCAAATGTATTAAAATTTAATATAATCTTACTTTTACATTATTATAAAGTTAATTTATTCTAGTTACCTTTTGACAGGTATCAAGTGGAAGATATGACAACAAAGATGACTTTACAGTTGTTATACAACCGTTTATGAAGTTATTCAACGCGCCCAGAGACTTATCGCGACTGCACGAAGAAGTCATCGACATTTCTTTTATAACTCACGACTGTTTTCATTTCTCACAAAAAGGACATGCGCTAGGTAATGTTATTCTATTGATATTAAAGCTAGTGTCTCCAAATATATACTGCATTTGAAATTTTTAAATGTATTATACAATTATATAATTAAAAATTTTAATTATTTAATAAGCATAGTGGTAAGCTACTATATAATGACTATGACTTGTCGATTCATTATCTTATCGCAAAATCGAGGATTATTAAATTTGCCTCAACAGACAAAAGTAACCGAAGTGAATAAGGAAATAGAATCTCAATTCTTTAGATACTATTCTATAGAATTGTTATTTTAGTTCATTATTCACATCGGGAACTTTTACCTGTTGAAGCAAAACTAATAATGTTCGATTTTGCGATCAGAAAATGAATTGACAAATCATAGTAAATCTTTTATCGATTGTTTTATTCAAAATGAGCAATGAAGCGGAAACAGCAGCTTTAGCTAATGATATAGACCGTGAAGGAGCTGAAGATTCAATCGATTCATTCATAGACAATGTTGACAATAATGAAATGGATTATGTGCCTAATGACGAAGCGTTTGATGTGGAAATGCAAATGATAATTGACACAAACGATACTTTTAACAGTGACAAAGAAGAAGAGAAAGAAATATATGCTGAACACTATCAAAGAAGAGAATGAAAAGAAGGAAAGGGTCCCCGTCCTCCTGCTCTTTCATTTCATGTTGGACTCCATGAAAATTCTGTGTCAATTTGGCACTACGTGATAGAAAAGAATAAAACGGTAAAGTTAGTTTCCACCATATATTACACAATACATTGTGAGCGCGAAGCAATGAAACAAGGAGCAATTTTGTTTTACAATGCAAATAAAGGTGACGTTGATTGCATAGATCAAACGGTTACTCATTTCACATCGAAACGCTCAACAAAGCAATTGACTTGCTTTTTCTGTAATACGTTAGATATGATGGCATTGGCGGTATTTTGCATTTGTAAAGAAGTCGGTGGATACGACGAATCTCATGCAAGACGTTATCTAAATCGTTAGATCCCCAAAAATTGAAAATCGAATGAACAAATTTATATTTGCGAGCAATTTACTACTCGTTCGGCGATTGAATCGTTTTATTTCATGCGTTTTCATGAAAAAAAAAACACTTTATCTAATTTTAGCTTTCGTTTCGTTGTTCCATTGCAAATTCCAGTACAAGCATTTGAATAGGAAAGCGGCCCTAATACGAGTCGAAGAGAGGTTGCAAACTTTCTGTACAGGGAAGTGATACGACACACCGTAAAACTCGTTTTTTTGTGCTAAATGTTTAGACCCGATATTTAAACAATACTCTAAAGAAGAATATATTTATTTTAATTGCATGAATGATTATCAATAATAGAATTCGTGTCGTATTTTATCATAAAGTCCTGATTGCCTTGAAATTTTTTTTTAAAATGTTACATGAGCGGTAGTTCAACATACCACACAGAATCAGAAAAATACGAAAAATGTACATACCTGCATGGTATATAAATACATTGCATCACCAAACACGCAATATTTCTATACAAATACAAATACAAGAAGAAATAAAAAGCCTTGGTCAAACCCCATGAGGCACCAACGAGAAAACCCGAACATGTGCCAAACGGGGGGTTAAAAAGAATACTCTAGAAACCAAACTACATATATCTTTTATGCAAAGTAAAGTTTTCATGGAAAAGAGGTCTTATTTTATGATAGACACGTGTTAACTAACAAAGAAATAATAATATAATATATAATATAATAATATTAATAAATAATTAAATTAATCAAATAAAATCACATATTAAAAGTATTCATTCTATTTCACTAATTTTAAAAATTTTAAAATTTAGAGAAGTGGAGGTAATATAACAAATGAAAAATAATATACCTTTCTAATATTTTTATTAAAAAATATCTAATATTATATTTATCTAAATACGAGTGAATACTATAGGAAAAAGCAACGTGATATTAAAAAATTATGAAATTTCAAATTGATACCTATAAAAATAAATCTATATTCTACAGAAGCTAAAGTAAAGGTTTCATTTTGATATGTAAAAAAAGGAGTATTTTTAAGCGAAATCATAGGATGTTTATTTAATTGTAAAGAGGAGGGTAGCCACTACTAATGGAAAACAACATCAGCCAAATAGTCACCACGGCTACGTCTGTAGGACCATATTCTTTTCATTAAATGTCCCATCACAATTCGCACATCTGCAGCTGTAAGTCCTAAATAGCTTCACGAATTCCATCTTTGAGGTCTTGAATTGATCGTGGGCCACTAATATAGACCTTATCTTTCACGTAGCCCCAAAGAAAAATGTTTAAAGGTGTTAAATCATAAAATCTCGGTGGCCAATTGTGATCGCTCTTCGAGAAATCACACGGTCAGGAAACTTTTCACGCAAAAGAGCGGTGGTATCGTTACTTGTATGCCACGTAGCGCCGCCTTGTTGAAAATAAACGTTGTCCACATCAATATCTTCCAATCCCGGCTATACAAAATCATTAATCATCGTTCGATAGCGCAGTCCATTCACCGTAACAGTTGCTCCAGCCTTATTTTCGAAAAAATATGGTCCATTGATTTCGCCAGACCAAAAACCGCACCAAACAGTCACACGTTGAGGATGAAGAGGCTTTTCAACAATAATTCTTGGGTTTTTCGTGCCCCAAATGCGACAATTCTGTTTGTTAACGTAGCCTCCGAGGTGAAAATGGGTCTCATTACTCAAGATGATTTTTCAATGAAATTCCGGATCAGTTTGATGCATTTCAAGGACCAAATCAGCAAAGACATGACGTTATTGATGATCGGTTGGCGTGAGTTCTTGTGTTAACTGAACTTTAGAAGCTTTAAGACCTAAGTCTTTATGCAAAATACAGTATAATGTCATTTGTGGAATGCCCAATTCCAAAGATCGACGAGAAATAGACAAACCTTGGTTGTCCTCAACACTATGGGCTACAACAGCAATATTCACAATTGTTCTTGAGCGACGTGCACGGATTGGATTCTAACTTGCCCCAACAGCTGAAATTTTTTCAACAGTTTCGCAATTGCTGACCGAGAAATTGCTTCACGATGACACAAAAATGCTTTAGTTTTTGGAACTGTGACCGCGAAATTTTTATCATTTTTGTAGTGAGTTTTAATAATTTCAGTGCGTTGTTGAAGCCTATATCGTTCCATTTTTATTAATGACGTAGTTTTTACTTGTTTTCTGTCAAGTAGTTACAGGTTCAGTCATGACAACTGTTAAAATGGCGGGCTATTGAAAATGAAATCTCTTACTGGAACACCTTTTATAAAGCCAAGTATAAAGCAATACGAAATGAATAAAACTTAAATATACTGTACTCGTACTAGAATTTATAAAGAAAAAATAATATTTAATTCCCAGTCTTCAACAAGCAAGGACAGAATTTGCTTATCTCGTTGGAAATATTTGTAACATCACAAACTGTGTCATAAGTTCGAACTTTCAGAAAGATTTTAAAATTTATTTATACAAAAAAAAATTGACGCAATCAAAAAAATTATGAGATATATTACAGATCCAACATTAAAATTACTTGTATTAGAACATTCTTGGATAACAACTGTTCTACATTAAATGAAATAAGTTATTTCACAAACTATTTCATAAAAAAAAATTTATTTTTAGTCCATTTTCAACACGTTTCAGACGTTTGTATACGGACGTATCTATCATTTTTTACGTCTTACAATCTTCAAGTTTGAGGTAATATTCGACATTATACAATTATACGTGCGCATCATTAGAATGAATTGTGAATTTTTTATGTCTAATGACGTACAAGCTATTAAATTGATGTTCGGCATCTTTTTTTTTGCAAACATAATAAATTACATTCCACTTGAACTGTAGGCTAGATCACTGATCTCTAACGGTCGACCAATATCTTCACTAATAGCACAACCTTGCTACAATTCATTCAATTTTTTAAAGAATTTGATTGTTTAATAATCATGAGTGAATCAAATTAGATTCGAATTTTTAAAAAAAAATTTATTCTTTGTGCATTTCTTTCTGTCACAAATTTTAAAATTAATTTAATAGTTTCTACGTAGTTTCTGTACAATTTTTCATGACCACAGTGTATATTATTTTAATTTTTAAAATCGCTATTTATAGCCAACGAAAATTGCAACTAAGATGAATGGAATTATCCATAAATTTTAATATAAAACCGTTTTATCGTCGAGAATCACGTTTATTTTGAATAGTTTCGTAATTACGCCGTTGATGACCCCCCGTGTATGGTTTATATCATAATTTCTGCGTCTTTTACATACTTACACGTTTTGATTATTGATTTACTAAAAATATATTTTTCAGGTGCAAATTTACTTTGGAACAATTTATTGGAACCAGTCGGTATGAAGTCGGTCAACAAGATGCAGCATTTAATGGAGAAATTCAAATGTCCGACGTCAAGAGCTCCGTACCTTTTTACTAACAAAAATTCGAAATTGTTCTTACAGACTGGTTATCAAGAATAAATAAATGGTGTCTTTCCTAATTTTTGGTTTTAATTTATATTTGATTACGTTTTTAATTTAGTAGATTTATTAGATCACTGAAGGTTGATATATAACCCCTTGCGACAATAATTTTAGTTTTCTGTATACGTATTTCGACAACTAAGTTGTCATCATCAGCAGATAATTAAACAGTGTGGCACCTGGAAAACTACGGTAAAAATACCCGTACGAAAACAAATTTCGCACGCGATCCGTACCGCTGAAAGCCAAAACGTACACTCAAAAACAAAATGCAAACGTACTTAGTTGTCGAAATACGTATACAGAAAACGAAAATTATTGTGTCAAGGGGTTGTAACTATATCAACCTTCAGTGATCTAGTTAATCAACCGCAGGCTCCATCAAAATTACCTAGTAGATTTATAGTAAAGTGAAAGTGTAGTTTTAACTTAAATACAGTCAGTTAAGTAAGAGCGTATTCGGCATAACTAGATATTGATGAAAGGTATCTCCCTGATTCTTTCGTGGGTAAATAGAGGGAACCTTTGTCCTCGATACATTGTCAAGAACGATTCATTTAGCATTGAATCTTTGACAAAGAAACATATAAAGCGCCTTGAGTGCCGGGTACACGTCGTGCTGCGTCAGAGTTATTCGTCAGTAAGTGGATGCAGAGACAAAAACTGTCGATGACTTCCCGAAACGTGGTTTCATAGGAAAAATATTCCCTAAAATTGAAAAACAAGTCAGGAACTTGTTTTCGCCGAAACTTGGCATATCATTACGTAAAGGATCAGCAAAATTAAAACAAGAAGGTATAGACACATCGTACGTATGTAGCTACCCGACCCCATCTCCGTGTTTATGATAGCGAATGGGGTAGTTCAGCGAAGAAACCTTTGTTAGGTGAAAATTTCATTAATAAGCGACTCATTTGGGCGAAGGACAATATCAACCAAGATTGGCGCAATATAATTTTCGAAGACGAAGCTTCAGTTTGAGGATATTTTGTCGTCTCACTAGTCTGGTCAATCTCTACTCCTCTGGTAGAGAAAACTATTAAACATCCAGTAAAAGTACATCTTCAGGATTGCTTCTCAAATCTGATTTCCATTGCAATTGTTTACCTACATCTTAAATGCTCAGGAAATGCTTGAGAATCATAAGAAGTCTTCATTACCAACTGCTGAACGTTGATTCATTAAAAGAAACTAGGACTCGATTCTGCAGGACGACGATACCAAACATTGCAGAAAGCTTTGCGCCGAATGGAAAGAGCAGTCTTGTATCTTTACATTTACAGATACTATATGGGGTTGAATTTGATGGAGCCTGTGGTTTATTGACTTGATCAATAAGGTTAATATATAACCCCTTTCCACAATTAACTATTTGTAAATTCTGTGTATTTCGACAACCAAGTTGTCATCATCAGCAGATAAAATCAAAGTGTCGCACCTGGTGTTGTACGAAAAATATACGTCGCGATCCGCATCGGAAAACCAAGATGTGCACACTTGGTTGTCGAAATACGTATACAGAATTTACAAATAGTTAATTGTGGAAAGGGGTTATATATTAACCTTATTGATCAAGATACTATATGGTTCGTCTATGAACGGGGAGAGATACGCTGCGCCTTGTGTTCGTCAAGGATAGATTTTGGAACCATTGTTGTTCGTAATCTATATAAACGATATATTCTATAATATTGGTACCAGGTTCCTCTTGTTTGCAGATGATACAACTTTTTTCTTGAAAAATTAACTATTGCCTTAATTAAAAGAGACAATAAACTGAATCTCTATTGTGCTATTTTAGACGGGCGCTCTTTTGTAATATTTGTCCACATTGTCTTTGCCGTGCTGTAAACGGTTATAAATTCTATTCTTGTGTTTTAGCCATATGTAAACTATTTAAGAAAATTAACACATTCATTATGTATGTGCGAGGAAAAATTGTATTATGTTAAGAGAGGATAATGTACCACATTCATACGTATTCTTTTCTTTTTTAATGTTGGTCGTTTTGTTACAATTATAAATTTTATTCTTTTTTAATTAGAGTTTTGACCATTGATGTAATAAAATATTTTTAGTTACGACGTTTCTTTTTCAAGTTATTTATTTTTTTAACCTGCAATACTTTTTATAGTTACGTATTTTATGTTATGTGTCAGTAATAGTTCTTTCTATAAATAAATATATTCCATCACTTACATTTTTTTATTATGTTTTTTTTTCTATTTATTATTGTAAAATTTACAATTGCACGAGCATTTTTAACATCAACGAACTTTTAATCTATGTGTAAGCTATCCATAATTTGGTAGACAGGTATTATAAATTGGTCAGCCAAAAACAACATTACAAAAACATAAATAAAACCAAAATAATCGTAAAAGATATCTGCTCTCCGATCTATATAGAAAAACACACCAGAAAAGGCTATTCACACACAAAAACAGAGAAAATAAAATTGAGATTATAAATACAGAAAACGCTACTCAACATTAAAGTAATCCATAAACCAAAAAATACAAATACCTGCAGAAAAACAAACTCACAGTTTATTAAAAAATAAAATGTCAATCTTGTGAAGGTAGATATGTAGAACAAACAAAACAATATCTACAGAAAAGAATATACGAACG
The DNA here is from genome assembly GCA_031893035.1 of Dermolepida albohirtum. NCBI lineage: Eukaryota > Metazoa > Arthropoda > Insecta > Coleoptera > Scarabaeidae > Dermolepida > Dermolepida albohirtum. Next base: position 14,198 of record JAVIWB010006120.1, on the reverse strand, counting down.
CAACAGTCTAACCAGTAACAAAATAAATGCAACACACTTATCTGAACATAAATTTTGCTTTGACAACACTGAAATCCTCGATACAGAAGACAATTATAATAAACGTATAATTAAAGAAATTATATACATAAAAAAAAACATCAAAACACAGTAAACGATAAAAGAGACATCATCAATCTTAATGACACTTTAATTTCTTAGAAAATAGATTATCTGCATCTCTTGCATATACGAGGGTAGTTTGGCAAGTAGTGAGAATGGAAAAAAAAACAAATTTTTTAAATACAAAATAATTTTTATTTTTCAATATATTCTCCTAAAAGAGCAATACATTTATTCCAACGGTGCTCGAATGCCCTTATGCCATCTCTAAAATGCGATTCCGGAAGGCTTGCAAAATACTCATTTACGAAGATGGTAAGCTCGTCGTTAGACGAAAATTTCTTTCCACCTACTACCGTTTTCAATTTTGGAAAAAGGTGGAAGCCGGAAGGGGCTAGATCCGGCGAATAAGGCGCATGCGGTACTAATTGGAAATGCAACTCGTGGATTTTGGACATCGCAGTTGTGCTGGTATGCGAGGGAGTGTTGTCTTGGTGAAACAGAATCGTTTTCTTTGCCATTCCTGGCCGTTTAGCACGAATCTCAACATTTAATTTTTGTAGAAGTTCTGCATAATATTGTCCGTTTATTGTGGCACCTTTCTGAAGGTAATCAATGAGCAAAATGCCCTTCGAATCCCAAAACATTGATGCCATCATCTTGTTACCGATAAAGTGGTTTTCGCTTTCTTTGGAGGTGCAGAACCACGTTCTAACCATTGTTTCGACTGTTGTTTAGTTTCGGGTGTACTGTAGTGTATACATGTTTCATCGCAAGTAACAAATCGCCTACAAAAATCAACCAGATTCCGCTTATAAAGGTCCAAACACTCATTAGAAATGCGCAAACGAGTGAACTTTTGATCAGTTGTAAGCAATCGCACAACCCATCTTGCCGAAAGCTTGGAAAGGCCCAATTCCTTCGTTAAAATGTGGTGTACGCGTTCTGTTGAAATGTTTACCATATCTGCTATCTCTCTCACTTTGTGTCGTCGATCTTGCGTAATAATCCTATGGTCTTTTATAATCATTTCCTTAGAAGTCACGATTTTGAGTGCTCCAGAGCGCGCTTCATCAACACAGCCTGTTCTTCCACGTTTAAATTCATTTACCCATCTACTTATTGTGGCGGATGATGGAGCAGATTCACCTAATATTTCCCGTAACTCATCTTTTATTTCGGTAGCTTTCATACCCTTGATTACGAAGTATTTAATCACCGCACGATACTCTGCTTTTTCCATTTTAACAAAACGACGTGTTGCTTCTTTTTCAATCAGCTGTCAAAAATAAACTAATCAACCGATTTATCTAAATATCGGAATGTAAACATATAAATAGGCAACCTAAATTACAGTGCATTTATTTTACCAATTAGGGGGCCACCTATGGGTCATCCTCACTACATGTCAAACTATCCTCGTATAAGCATTCATAATCGTGAATTGACAAACACACGCATACTCTACGTGAACTAAAGAAAAGAAAGTAGCAGATGCGCTTACGGAAAATACTGAGTAATAAAGAAAGTAATCACAAAGACCACGTCTTCAGACAAATGCACGTTAAAAGAGCTTGTGTGATTGTACATTCTACAATATTATAATACAAATATATAATAAAAAAATGTTAGATATTCACAAATAAAAATGTGTTACTAGAAAAATTAATGCAGATTTAAAAAAATAAATAACTTTGAAAATGGGGATCCCTCTCTTCCGAAACGTCGTTACTAAAATTTAATATTTCATTATTTCAATGGTCAAAACTCCCAATAAGGAAAAATAAAGTTTATAACTTAATTACTTAATTTATACTACGTGAAAAAAGAACGAATCACGTCGTAAAAGAATATATTTTTAAACCAAATCTTACACAAATGTTTACTGTAGTAAAAATAATAAATGACTTGAGTTTTCACTAAAAAATTCGTACTCTACGAAGAAAATTAAAATAAAAAATATTTGTTCGCTATTCTCCCGTACGAGTACAACGTTATTTAGATAAGATTCTTACGAGTTGAGTTTGTGCTCGCGAGTTAAATAATAAAACTCGCCAGCACAAATTTTAAAACGAACGAATTAAATAAAATTGTGCTCGCGAGTAGAATTTTTTCCCACTCTGTATAGAACCATGCCTAGTCAGTAAAAAATCATTATTCACGAAAGCTTTCCATAGTTTGAAGCCGAAAGCTGCGAATGTTTTTAAAGAGTAACAGAAAGAACACTAAGTAAATGCTTAAAATAGACCATATCCCTAACAAATATCGCTATAAACACAACTAATTATAAGACCAAATTTTGTAAAACGACAAGGATTTTACTGTTCACGTCAGCAGCTTGGTTTTACGTCAATAATTATTAAATTTAAATCGATTGAAAGTAATAAAAAAAACATAATGGTTTTAATACAAAATTTCTCGATGTCAAATTCCTTTGATCTTATCGCGTCAGTCTTTCTCTACGAAAGATCTATATGTATATTTCAGAACCAGTAACGTTATTGAAATTAACATTTCTAACAATTTACATTTTAATATCTACAGTTGTCATTAATAGGTTAGAATATTGAGAGCTCGAACTAGAAGAAATACTTAAAATAGATTTCTTATTTTTGCATGCACGTAGAACGATCGATTAACAACAGGATGTGACGTACGAGTGGTTAAAATTTGCTTATCATCTAAGAGAAAAAGATACGATAATTAATAAGCATGTCTAACTTGATATGTGGGTCTTTTTATATTACTAAAAAGTAAAACTGATTGGTAAACTCTGTGGCTATTACCAATTTACAACTAGAAACATTAAATAGTCTTGTATATGTTACATATGTATGTTATAAATATTCTTGGCTACATCGGAAGTTATGGTCGATTAGTTATAAACGGATTAATTTTATTACAATCGTCGTAATTATTACTTCGATGAGCAGTGCTTGTTACATTGTCTATTTCATTCCGTTTCATTAACAAAATTTCATAACATACAGTGGGAGTAATGCATTAAGTAGCAGGCACAAAAGTACGTTAAACCTTGCAAAAATGAAGAATACAGGAAACGATTATAATAAATTGAATACAAAGTAAGAGGGTGGTTCCGGAAGTACCCGACCCAACAAAGAAAACATACAAATTTTGGAAAGAAATTTATTTTTCAACACAATCTCCTTTCAGCTTTATACACTTTTCTCAGCGATGTTCAATAAGTTCGATACCTTTTTTATAATAAGAACTGTCTTGCTCCTCAAAATAGCCATTAACTGCCGACATCACTTAACAGTCGATTAAAATGTCGATCTATGGTTTGCCCGGAAGCCCAGAAGCAGATAGTATGGACCACGACCGCGGAAGTCTACGTAACAGTCGAACTGAAAAGTCCCCGATCTACCATAGTAAAACGCAGTTTTTGGCAAAATTCGATTTTATTATTAAACATAGTTGCCTTCGAGGGCGATACACCGATTATAGTGTTCTTCCAACTTTTCGATACCATTTTTGTAGTACGAATTATCTTTAGCCTCGAAATAGGCCTCAGTTTCGGAGATCACCTCCTCATCCCTGCTAAATTTCTTTCCGGCAAGCATTCTCTTGAACAGGAAATAGTCGCTGGGGGCCACATCTGGAGAGTACGGTGGATGGGGAAGTAATTCGAAACCCAATTCACTTAATTTGGCAATTGTTTTCATTGATTTGTGACACGGTGCATTGTCTTGGTGAAACAGCACTTTCTTCTTCTTCATATGGGTCCGTTTTTTTGCGATTTCGTTCTTCAAACGGTCCAATAACGCTGTATAATAGTCGCTGTTGATGAACTGGCTCTTTTTAAGATAATCTATGAAAATTATTCCATGCACATCCCAAAAAACTGACGCCATAACTTTTCCAGCTGACTGTTGCGTCTTTCCACGCTTTGGAGCCGATTCATCGCGTGCAGTCCACTCGGCTGACTGTCGGTTGGACTCTGGAATGTAGTGATGAATCCATGTTTCATCCATTGTCACATATCGACGCAAAAACTCGGTTTTATTACGATTTAACAGCTTCAAATACAGCTCAGAATCATCAACTCGTTGTTTTTGATCGAATGTGAGCTCGCGCGGCACCCATTTTGCACAGAGCTTCCGCATGCCCAAATATTCATGCACGATGTGTCCAACACGTTCCTTTGATATCTTTAGGATGTCAGCTATCTCGATCAACTTTACATTTAAAATGATTTTGCGAACTTTTTGGATGTTTTTGTCGGTGACAGCCTCTTTTGGTCGTCCACTGCGTTCGCCGTCTTCGGTGCTCATTTCACCACGTTTAAACTTAGCATACCAATCAATTATGGTTGATTTTCCTGGCGCAGAGTCCGGAAACTCCTCATCAAGCCATCCTTTTGCTTCGACGGTATTTTTTCCCTTCAAAAAGCAGTACTTTATCAGCACACGAAATTCTTTTTTTTCCATTTTTTTAAATAACGAAAGTAGCTCCACTCTTAACGCAATATCTCAGTAACTAATGGTCGAATTGCTGTCAAATTTTGACACGTTTCGTTTGAAGGTTAGTACTATCTGAAAAACATATGGATTCAATAACAGTAACGCCATCTATGTGTCAGACCGGGGACTTTTCAGCCGACCTGGTATTCATCGATGGAAAATCTTTAACCACTGAGCCATTTTCTCAAGTTTTGGAACAGAAAATAATCCGAGGGGCATAAATCTGCTGAATAGGGTGCATGAGGTAGAATTCAAAGTTTAATTTATTAATTTTGACCAATGCAATAACGGATTTGTGAGCTGGTGCATTGTTTTAATGAAGCAACACTTTTTGCTTAGCCAAATGCGGCCGCTTTTGCTCGATTTTTTTTCCTCCTGCAAGATAGTCAATGGAAATTATTCCACGCGCATTCCAAAAAACCGATGCCATCTTCGTCTTCTTTGGAGCCGGTTCTCCCTTTTGCGTACATTGTTTTGATTGTTTTTTTGTCTCGGGTGTGAAGTGATGGACCCAGGTCTGACACTCAATTGAAACATCATCACGATACTGATTTTCCTCGAGTGTGTGCAAACGCGGCACCGATCTTGTATACAGCAGTAATATTTTTCAAACAACTACCGCCATATCTAAGCCAGGCCGTGTACTTATTGGACCACCCTCGTATCTTCATTTAGTTAATCATTACCTGGGTCAGTGAAGTTGTTAAAACAATACTCACAAAAAGTAATATTTTTCAAAAGTTACTATCAATTAACAAATACCCATGTGCTAACATTTTCGGAGGTGCAAAAACGATTTTATCGTCAAAAATTATCTCTTTTAGCTCATTTCTAAGAATACAAAGCCTTAAAAAATGAATTACTTCTAAACTTTGAATGACTTTTCCATAAAAAGTGGTGAGGTTATATTCTGCTAGTACAGAACTTTGACACTCGCAAAAACAAGCAATTATCAAAAGTTATTGTTCATTATACAACAAATTCTGGCACGCTAACATTTTTTAGGTCCTAAGAACGATTCTAACGTAGAAGTTTATCTAATTTTTCGGACGTAACCTTGAAAGAACAAAAACCGTGAAACCCTGTCAAAATATTAAATTCTACAAGTGTAAATCGATTCTGTTTTGAATAATAATAATAATAATAATAATAATAATAATAATTTATTGATATATATATATATATGTACATATACACGTCATAGAATAATCATAGATAAATAAAAACACAATTAATGCGCTCACAATTAGTGCGCCACCAAACACGTTAAAATCCGCAAGATCTATACAAAAACAAAACACCAGAGTATCAATTAAAATATAAAAACACAAAAAGGGCAATGTCAAAATTTATGCTTCAAGAAGTCATTCACTGAATAAAAAACGTTCTCCATCAGCACCTTTTTTATTAATATTTTGAGATTAATACATGGTAGGTTCCTAAACCTATAAGGCAAAGCATTGTATATCTTCACGGCCACGTAATTCGAACTTAGCTGACTTTTGCCAATGCGATGATTTGCTATAAAAAATTTTGCGTTTGTGTTCTGCTAGGTCAGAACTGCTGTTGTTTTATGAACAGCAGAGCTCATATTCGTAATTCAAATTCTAAAATCACCTCAATTTATTCAATAATAAAAAGTTGGTAAATTAATTAACGTGGAAACTATTTCGATGTCAAAATTTATCTAATTCTTTTAGCCTGACTTGATCCTGGAAAAATAAAAAATGTGAAAAATGAAAGTGTAAATGGATTATTCCCATGTTTTGAGGACTTTTTTCTATAAAAAGTATTGAAGTTACATTCTACTAGTTCAGAACACCATTTTATGAACAAAAATCAAACTAAACTTTTTGTTAGGATGAAAATATCCATTTTTTCAAAAATTGGTGTTTTTCAAAAGTTATTGTGAATTAACAAAATCCACGTACATAGACTTTCCAAGGTCTTAAAAACGATTCTGATGTCAAAGTTTGTTTAATCAATTTAGCTTAATCCTGAGAGAGAAAATTAAGAAAAGTTATTATGACTTTCTGTTATTCTTTACTGTTACTGCCACTATTATTATTGTTAAAAATCAGTCACTTTTATCTGTTAGGAAAATGAACATATTAAGATAAAACATGAAACTACTAAAATGAGAATACATATACAGCATATACGGAGATAGATTGATAAAATCCTGTATACCAGGTGTACCGAAAGGTCATTTCCGGTTTTTCTAACAGATGTAGCTAGGCTTAAGTATGAATTGTTATAATTTGACACATATGTTATTTTATTTTACTGACATCAAGCTTTAAAGCCATACATTTTATATTTTGGGAAAGTAACACCGTCATAGATTTATACCTCTTTGAAAATGTCGAGTTTCGTGCCTGCAAAAGTGCATTTACGGCACGCATTACTTTTCTTAATTAATCAAAAGAAAAAACCCGCTCAAAGTCATTGTTTGCTGGTAGAAACCTACGGTGAGCATGCTCCAACCATTAAAACCTATGAGGCGTGATTTCAGCAATTCAAAAGTGATGATTTCCTTGTACAAGACAAAGAACGTTGCAGGAGTTATTGCCTGAAAACCCAACTCAAACTCAAAAATAATTTGTAAATGCTTTAAATGTGGCCTAAGAAACGAATAGCGATTGATTACAAGCAATGAGAAAAACCCAAAGGATAGAAAAATGGGTGCTACATCAATTGAATGACAGGCGAATGGAAAATCGAAAAATCGTCTGTGAAATGCTGCTTCAAAGGTATGATCGGTAGTCATTTCTGCATCGAATAGTGACGGATCATGGAAAAATGAATTTATTTCGAAAATCCTAAGCGCAAAAAAACATCTGGCAAAGTCGGTTCGTCAAATCTAAGGCCAAATCGTTTTGGTCGCAAGATAATGCTCTACGTTTGGTGAAACTAGAGTGGCATGATGTATTATGAACTGTTGAAATCTAGTGAAGTAGTACTGATCGCTGCCGATAAAAAATTATCAATTTTATCAATTCCAAAGTGACCCCGAAGACACGACAAAGATATTTTACAATACGAGAATGCGCCGTTACATACAAAAATCTGTCAAGAAAGCATTGAAATCACTTGGATAGGACATAATATTACATCCGCCGTACTCTTCAGAACATACCCCGGTTGACTATCACCTTTTCGCATCAATGGGACACGCGCTTGCAGAGCAGCACTTCACCAATTTCTAGGAAGTTAGAAAATGGCTCGATGACTGCTGAATTGAATTGCTCAAACGACAAACAGTTTCTTTGAGATGGCATCCATAAGTTGCCTGAAAAATGGGCAAGATGTGTCGAATCAAATGGCCAATACTTTGGATCAATAGATTTTTTCATTTTCTTGAAAATTATGTAGTTTTTTTACCTTTCCAATACACTTGGTATAAGCAGTACTAGAAGCATTTGGATCCTAGGAATAAAAAAGGAAAAAGTTGCAAATACGTATTTAAAGAACAAAGCAAACATATATCTGTTAACTTAAGTTTCGAGAATCGAAAAATCGTAATGATTTCTTAGCATAAAACAGAATTTTAAGATAAAAATCCTAAAATCTTCGAAAGTTCGTCATTCAACTTTTTCGATGGTATTCATTAAATCTTACGTTTTCCTAAAAAACAGGATTGTTCAAATAAAATGAGGAAGATTCGAAATTTGTACCTGAAACAGCGCACTATATGTGATCCAGAAATTGCAAACGAGTATTTCAAGATCAACAAAGTAAATCTATACGTACATACGGTAAAAGTTTAGAAAGTATCTCATAAATGTTTTAAATAAGTAATAAAAGTCGAAATGTGCTGCAGAAACTTTTGTAAACAAAAAATCCTGCATTGCATATACAATGTATAAAGCGGCTAAAATCAGAATCTTTCAATTTAGCGTTGTAAAGGTGCATAATTATATGCAATAAACGTATTATTATAGATATATTATACATTCATATATTATAAATTAGTTAAAAAAGTGTTTAAAAGTGTTAATTGAAAATAGACGATATAATTTATATGATTAAAAACTGGACATAAATGTCAGCTGCTTGCAAATATAATGAATCAGCACCTAAATGTAAGGAATTATTAGAACAGAGAACTGGTCTCTATTAGTAAGTGTATAAACTGTAACTAAGTATGTATATGAATGTAAATTATGTTATGGAGAAAAGGACAAAGCAGAGAAAATGTCACCATCTATCAAATGATGCTGTGACAGCAATTTTTTAAATGGGAAAATAGGACATTTCGATGTAAAGAAAAACAAATACTATGATTTTTCTTGTACTATTATAAATGTTTGTATTTTATTTGCAAGTTATACAAGCAATATATTAATTGCAGACGATTTTTACGTCACACAATTTAATTATTCTAACATAGATGATGCAAAAATCAACTAACAAAGAACTTCACTAACTTCATCGATCTAGTACAAATTAATATAATCGCCAATCACAAACGACGCATTCTAGATTTAGTGTTAACAAATATCAAACATATTGTTGCTACATGTGAGAGTGCACCGATGGTGAATAAAGATTTGGGTCATCCTACTACAAAATTTGTCAATTGATTTTAGTAATCGTAGTCTACGAAGTTCCTCCTACAGAAGATTATTATACCTATAACTTCATAAATGCTGACTATTTCAATGTATACGCGGTGATCTACTTGGAAGTATTTTTTTCAAAAATAAAAAGAAACTTCAATTTTATCGGGTATACTTTATCATGCAAAGGAACAAATCTCCACATTTATTTGTTAAACCTTATTTCCTTCAAATATTGGCTGTAACTAAATACTTCTAACATGATCCATGCTGAAGTTCCAATCTTCGATAACGCGTTCGAGCATTTCAAGTTTTATATATATATATATATATATATATATATATATATATATATATATTTACCAGTTTTTCGTAAAAAAATTACATAATATTCAAGAAAATGGAAATTTTATTTATATTCAAAGTATTGACCATTTAATTCTACACATCTTGCCCATGCTTCGGGCAATTTATGGATGCCATCCCAAAAAAAAAACTGTTTGTCTTTTGAGCAAAACCATTCATCGAGCCATTTTCTAACATCTTCGAAATTGGCGAAGTGCTGCTCTACAAATATGTGTTCCGTTGTTGTGAAAATAGTCGGACAGGGCAATGTCTAGAGAGCACGGCAGGTGCGATATTATGTCTCATCCAAGTGCTTTCAACGCTTCCTTGATTGGTTTTGTTGTATGAGACGGCGCGTCATTGTGCTGCAAAATCACTTTACTGAGTCCTCGAGCCCATCCTGGACGTTGTTCTATCGAGGCATGCTTCGAATTGATAATTTTTTGTCGGTAATGACCAGTATTAACTGTTTCATCAGGTCTCAACAGTTCGTAATACACCTCGCCATTTTAGTCCCACCAAACACAGAGTATTGTCTTGCGACCGAAACGATTTATCCTTGGAATCGATAGACCGGCTTCGCCGGGTGATAACCATAATTGTTTGCTCTTACGATGTTCGAAATAAATCCATTTTTTTCACCACCCGTCACTATTCGATGCAGAAATGACTTCAGATCATACCTTTGAAGCAGCATTTCAGAGACGATATTTCGATTTCCCATTTGCCTGTCATTCAATAGATGTAGCAGCCATTTTCCCATCTTTTGGATTTTACCATTGCTCGTAATCGGTCACTAATCATTTTCTGGGCCACATTTAACGCTTTTGCCAATTGTTTTTAAGTTTGGATTGGGTCTTCATCCAATAACTCCGGCAGTTTCGCATCTTCAAACTTTTTCAGTCTACCAGAATGTTCTTTATTTTGCACATAGAAATTACCGCTTTTGAATTGTCGATACCACGCCTCATATGTTTTTTGGTTGGAGCATATTCACCAGCAAACAATGACTTTCAGCGGCTTTTTCTTTTGATTAAATACGGAAAGTAATGCATGCCACAAATGCACTTTTGCAAAATATAACATGTGTGGCTTTGAAGCTTGATGTCAGTAGAATAAAATGACATATATCAAATCATAACATTGCATACTTAAACCTAGCAGCATCTGTTAGAAAAACTGGTAATGACTTTTCGGTATACCTGGTGGCTCTTTGTACATCTAATTTTTAATGTTATTTAATATTGTATTATCCTATAAAAGGTTTTTAAATCTGTTAAGCAAATGTATATATATATATATATATATACATATATATATATATATATATATATATATATATATATATTATTATTATTTAACATGTTGATAAGGAGAATACGTTTAAAAGAAAAAGAACAGACATATGTAAAATATGTAATATATTATCAATGTTTAGATAAGTTATTTAGAGTCAATTTGTTTACAGTATTTTCCTTCTTCATTTGAATTGAATTTAATAATCATTAAGCGTTATTAAATTAAATGTTTATATCTGTGTGTGTATTAATTTGTGAATGAATATTAAATTTTTTTAACAACACCGTGGTATTATTAACTACATTTAATTCATACAAAATTAATTTGTTTTCATTAGAAGATAGAATATATTACGAATAAATATAATAAAATTAATAATATTCCTCGTGCTCAAAATAGAAATAAAATATAATTAGTGTACACAAAAATTAAAGAAACAATTATTAAACTTTTCATTATTTTTAAAGCTTGTGTAGATAGATTAAGAGAGATATAAAACTAAGATATATAGGCATGAAGTACATCTATATATGTACATATACAATATAAAAATGAATGTTTGTCTGTCTGTCCATTATGGAATCGTAAACTGTGCATTCGATCATGTGATGATCTTTAGCAAAGTTGTTGTGCATGAGCCCACGAAAGTTCCTAAGTTGGTACGACCAATTTCCGACAGATGGCGCCACTGTCATTCCAATTGGAAATTTTGCAAAACAATTAATGGATATTGGAAATGGGCGAATGCAATTGGAATTAAATGTATCACCTTGCTAGCAAACTTCTGTAACATCACAGAAAGCATAGACGAATTGGTGCAAACAGTTTTCCCAAACATTGCACAGAACTACTAAAATCATCGGTGGCTCAGTACGCGTGCTATATTAGCGGCCAAAAACATAGACGTCAATACCATCAACTGCACCGTTTAAAGTAATGGAATCCCGCGAACCGACAACATATAAGTCCATCGATATTGTGGTGAATCAAAACAAAATTGCCAATTATCCAAATCGGGAATCTACCGAATTGAATTTGTCAGGCAGCCACCGCAATACATAAATCCACCACGACTTTGCAACGGAACCAAGACTCTCAGTGAAGAAAATGATGAACAATGTTATCGAGACAACAATTTTGATTGGAAAATTCAAAGGTGAAGACATGTATGCGACGTATCCCAATAACCACAGATATGCCATTAATATGGAACGTTTGCAGTTTGATAAAGAACTCGTGTACAATGACTATCAACAAAGCACAAGGACAATCGTTGCAAGTGTGTGGATTAAATTTGGAGAATCCATGCTTCTCACATGGGCAGCTCTATGCGGCCTGGCTCACGCCTGCTCACCTTCTGATTTACTCTTTACGCTCTGATGAAAAAACAAGAAATATTGTGTATCCCACAGCACTTCGATAAATATCACATTGAAATCAACGCTGCAATGTCACAATTTTTGACAAAATCAATAAAATGACTCAAAAGAATTGAACATTTGTGTAAGTAAAAGTCTTTCCTTCAAATTTATTTTAGTTGGTGGCGTACAGACACAGTGTACATCTTGTAGTTTATAAATTGGTGCGGATATTTCAGAAAATTTTTCCTTAACTGAAGGCTTCATAAAAAAGAAAAATAATCTCACACAGCCTTGAACTTAAAATTATCTGCTGATGATGACAACTTGGTTGTCGAAATGCGTATACATTTTTTACAAATAGTTAATTGTGGAAAGGGGTTATATATCAACCTTATTGATCAAATGCAATTTAACATAAACATACCGTGAAGCTGTTGACCTTGGACAAATTTTAAGCCCTAAAGACATAATTCTCAAACTTGGCATACAAATATAAAATATTACTTTTAGCATGTGTATAGATTATACAGTATTTACAATTATGTGACTGCAGGCTTTACGATCAAATATTATTTTTCATAAACAAAAGCTGGAGCAGAAACGATTCCTTAATACTACTCGACTTCAATTTTTAACTCTCAACTTTTTGTTTGCTTAGTATATTATAGTATAGTAAGTAATATAGATATTAAATGTTACGTTAGATATAGTCAATTGATAAACGTTGACATGCCTACGTATTTGCATATTTATGAATTAATATTGAAAACTAATACTAGAATCGTGACGCAGGCGGTTTTTATCACACACATATACGTATATGAAACTTAATTGCGTACATATGTTTTAAAATAATTGTATTGAATTATATATTAGATACAAATTACATAAGAATCTGTTTACTTATGTAAATTTTACTGTATCAAAAAATATTTTGTTACATGGTTATAATTAGACGACTGTTTAATGAATTACGTATGTCTTATCCGTAAGAAAGTTGAAAAAGAATCAAAAGTAATCAGGTAATCAAGTACAGAATTTTGTAGTTTATAATTATTGCAATGCTCTCATGCAACTACTGAAAAATAGTATTTAATTTCTCTCCCACCAATATGCCTTTCCCTCAGTTTTTTAGGTTTGAGAGCTCTCCAAAATGCGTCTCCTCTTCTGATGAAATGAAACACGCAATTGTAAGTTTGTATTTATTTTTCGCAATTTTTTAAATATTTATGAGAATAACTGTTACGTTAATCTGGTTTGATTAACTTGCAAAAGAATTGCAATATTCTAACCACAATCAGGACTGTGGTTAGAATATTGCAATCCTTGTAATCGTAAAAAATAAAGTATATAATTCGCTTGCAATACCCGACAATACTAGTTGTACAAGGAACTAATAGATTATACATATATATATATATATATATATATATATATATATATATATATATGTATATATATGCTTTATCTTTTACGATTAAAAGGATTGCAATATTCTAACCACAGCCCCTATTGTGGTTAATATTGCAATTCTTTTCAAGTTAAAAAACCGTTTAAATTTTATTTTTACATATATATATATATATATATATATATATTCGTTGCTTTTTGGGAAAAATAATTTCAAAAAAATTTTAATTTTTAAAACACTTATTAAAATAAAAATATATGGATAAACAAACTTAAAAATTCTTTGGTAAAATAAAATATATAGGTGCGCAACAATTCTCGCTGTTTTCTTTATGAAAATGTAATTTTTTGTGAAAAAATGTTTACAAATGAATCATTCAAAATATTCCCCTCGCTAGCAACAATTTTTCCCCCCTTTCTAGTCACGATAGAAGTATTCGTCTTTTGAGGCTATCCACGAATTAAACCATTTTGAGATGTCTTCATATGAACGGAACTGCTGATTAGCCAGACCATGTGCCATGAACGGAACAAGTAATAATAAAAGGGGAAATTGGGGAAATTGGGGGGAAAGGCCTCCAATTTGAGCGTTTCTAAGTAGGTTTTAACGGGTTTGGCAACGTAGGTTAGCGTTG